>JACDJE010000715.1:4047-109686 GCA_016647715.1 Pavo muticus
AAGTTGCTAGAGAAGCTTTGGTAAAGGTAGGTTTAAAATCCACTCCCATGATTTAACCTGCAGTTATTATATGCAGTTAACCTACCCAGCATCTTTCTGTTAATTATTAATGCACAGAAGGGAATTACAGCATTCTTCATTTAAGAAATAACAAATATGAGGCAGTATGTCCTTCTCCATAACAGTAAAATGCACACTGCTCTTTTCCAAGAGACAATTTCAGGGCTAGAATGCCAAATAACACAGTACCTGTGAAGTATTTCCTTATAAAGTTACTGAAATAACATCCAGCAGGAAATGAGTAGTCATTTAGCTATTACAATGTCAAGCCCCTTATAGAACGGGAGCAAATTATTTCAAACAAATGACTACACCATTGAGGAGGCTCAAGCCTCTTCAGGTTCCCTGATAAATCTTCACCTGACATTGAAGACAGCTGGCAGAGTTATCTCACACACCTTTAAAGCCTCTCAGGAGGAAAGGATAACATTGTTGGCAAGAGCTTCTGACAAAACCATGTTGAGTGGGATGATCAAGCAGCTTCAAAGCTGGAAAGCAATTTTCTTGAGCTTCCACATTAAAACAGCTTCTTGGCTGTACCCTGAGTCCTTTCTTTTTAAGCCAGTAAATATCCCCTTAGGGAGAAACACTGCAAATAATCTTGTTCTCATGGGGTACATTTCATGGGTGAGAAGAGTTTAGCACAATAAGACCCTAGTTCCAGCAAAGTTCATAAGCTTAAGCTTGATTTTAAGCAACATTTATTATTAACATTTATTATTAACATCAACATTTGCATTTAAATCTCAGAATATTTTATCATTTAACATGTGGTTAAGAGATTCACTTAGTCAGAGCTCAAGAAAAAATAGGTGTTAACAAAATATAATTCTAAGTGAAAAAAATTACCAAGGCTGGCATACTAAATAGGAAATGCTATGACAAACTAGCGTACTGGATGCATTCAGCAAATTATTAGAAAGCAGAAATTTACAGTTTCTTTATTGAGATTTCCTGCTTAGCAAGTAAAATCTTCAATTTTAGAAGCGTTATCCGGACAATGAACACAGGATTCTGTGCACATTTACATGTATGTGACACCAAATATAAATGTAGGCTTTAATTTTCATTTGAAAGTGGGCATATTTGGTTATGCATTGTGTAAGAAACATTTGTTCATTCAAAGCAGTACGTATTAATTTATATTGATTTTGCTAAGAGAAAAAAAAGTTAAAAGACTGCTATTAACAGACTGACTTTCTCTCAGCATCATAAAATTGGATGGGTATTCACAGAAACACTTTCAGAATTGAAGTATTATAGTAGTGAATTGTCTTCCACATCAAGCTTTAGAGGAATACTTAGTGCCACTTTTATATGTATATTTGCCCAGTTCCTACTGAACAGTCAAGATAGCATGTTTACAAAAATCTCTGGAAGAACAACTACATATTTATCTCCTTTTATATTCAACAGGGTCCTGGTGCCAGTGTCTGAGCAAAGACACTACTTAGAACTGTATTCTATAGTCTTAAACTGACGCTGAATCAATGTATTCTAATCTACAAAGTATATCAATTTTTGTAAGAGATAATGTATATCTCCAAGGGTTCTTATAATTACACTAAGCCCCTTTAAATCTCTGATTACCACAGTGAAAATGTGTATTCTTTAGAAGATTAGACAAAGCAGCTTCCAGAAGCACGAGGTGCTTACAGATTCATGGTGCGTACTTCAAAATAATTTAAAGATTTTCTCAATAGAGGCAATTCCTCTACAGTTTTTATTAGATATCCCTTTCTTTTCTTTTTCTTTCTTTCTCTCTTTCTTTCTCTCTCTCTCTCTCTCTCTTTATCTCTCTCTCTCTCTTTATCTCTCTCTCTCTCTTTCTTCCTTCCTTCCTTCCTTCCTTCCTTCCTTCCTTCCTTCCTTCCTTCCTTCCTTCCTTCCTTCCTTCCTTCCTTCCTTCCTTCCTTCCTTCCTTCCTTCCTTCCTTCCTTCCTTCCTTCCTTCCTTTTTCTTTTAAATACCATTATTTAGCACATGCTCAAAGGGAAATAAAGAAGTTTTAAAAACCCATGTTATTTTGTAACTTCCCATTATCTTTTTCTGATACACAGTATTGATATGCCTTATGTATTTGGAACCTGTTTTATCTGCAAGACAAGTGACAAAATCCAGATAAAATAGATGAGAACTATAATGCAATTTTTCCTTACACTGCTTTAAGATGGAAAAGGATTGATTGTGAATCTGCTTCCGTTCATGTAGATATTCAGCCTGACTGTTTGAGGAGCTCTGTTAATCTTTATCCTGGGTTCCACTTACATCTTTTACAACCCTGGAAACATTCAGCAGTTATAAAGACTCTGGGACACTGCCTGTCAGTGCTGAATCCAACAATGAAAAGAACTTTATACCTATATTTTAAGGTAGCATGGATTTATTTCTCTAGAAAAGGTAATAACCCTGCAGTTAGTGAAGATCTCGCCTTCATAAATTCTTCACAACATCATTTCTGGCCATGAAAACTCATAAAAGTAGAGAGAAAACATTCAGATATATGTTCTGATTCAGCACAAAAGTTTGTGAATAGAATTCATTGTCAGGACTGCAAAAGTTGTGAGAGAAAGGGAGTGTTCCATAGTCCGAGTTCCAAGTAGACTATCACATATTCCTAGAAATGTTTATGAGAAGAATTTTTAAATGGTGTTTTGCTTTGGATAAACTTATTTATGTGGAGTTGAAATGTATTGGCACAGACTTATCATCACTCAAGCAAACAATAAAATTAGTTGACTTCAGCAGAACATCTGTCACCTCGGCAGATGGTATCATTGAAGACTCACAAGTATTGTCTTGCCGAGTTCACTTTGGTTTGAAAATGCAAGAGATTGAAGGAATTGGAAATCCTTGTGGAAGGACACCAGTGTAAAGAAAGTTTGTGCTGAGTGTTGTATTAGGCGACAGCGAGGCTATTCGGGATGTCACGGGATAGTGCCCCCCCCGAGCTCAGTAATTGGACAATACACCTTTAGGGGGTGTAGACGAAGTAGAACAAGAATGTACTTAAACGGATGCCACGTGTGATTAAACGCCATTTTGCCATTTTGCCATTTTTCTGCACATCATATTGGTGTCTTATGCAGTTCTTGGCCCTGATCAGGTAATTGATCAGTCTCGCAAAGGGTTAATACAGCCTGAACAGATCATTAATGACAACAGTTGGTGCCCTCTCTGAAGCAAAAGGCTGTGTCTGCCCTTTGTGAGAATGTTATATTGCTATTTGCTATATTATTTGCTATACTGAATGCTTTGCTTATTTGCTATACTGAACGCTTTGCTTATTTAGAATTGCGCTTTTATCCTGTCGTTGAGCGGCAGATGACCAGGTATTGGTAAGATTTATCCTGCAACGGAAAGGGTTAAAGGTTGCAGAGGGCCGGGATTCGGCGCGAGCTTTATCCTGCAGGTTACGAAGTTTGTGGGGCAACAAATTCGTCTGCAGATGACCGGGGAATTGGTGCGAGCCTACAGCTGTTTGCCAGCAGCTAGTAGAAGATCGATCGGGAATCGATAAAACTTATCCTGTAACTGCTGGTAAGTTACGGAAGAACCAGGTTTTGGTTTGCTTACCCTACAACACGCTGGGACTTGAAAGCGTTTTGTAGATGACCGAGGTGATTCGGTGCAGCTTCTCTTAGGCAACAGCATCTTTACTATGGAATCGCTACTTAAGGTAATATTTCAGCTTTCTAATGACTGTTGCGGCAGGTCTGTGCCTTCTAAGAAGGATATTCACGCTGTTATATCCCGATTAAAGCGGGAGGGGGAGGTTAAATTCCCCCAGGGGATTCTCGACTACCGGAGATGGGATGACCTCATCTCCGTGCTCGCACAACATATTATGAGCGCTCAGAAGGGTGCTTCTGAGTTAAAAACTTTTAGTCTGATACTAGCGGCATTAAAAGAAGCCCGGGAGGAGGGTAAGATATCAACAGAGGCTCGACAGATCCTGGGACTTACTGGTGGAGGCGAGCCGCCGGACCCGGGGGGGTCTGAAGGGGGTTTGGGAGCTGTTGTCTGCAGGAGCCGAGAGGAGACGGAGCATAACAGCAAAATGGCGCCGGCCGAGCCGACTGCTCCTAGCTCGAAAGAAGAAAAACAGCAAGATCAAGGCCATTCGGAGTCTCATCCCCATTCCTTGCAGACGCATCCCCCGTTCACATCAAGCAGTTCACTGTATCCTTATCTAAAATTCGTTAGTACACTCGGATTCCAGGGGGCGGAGATCCACATGAGCAGGATCAGCCCTTCTGCCCACCCAGGGAGGGGCCAGGCAAAAGATCTGTCCAATACGGACAGGGGGTGGAACCCACCGCCTCTGGCCACTCCCAGGGACGATAATGAGAACGATTGCGCAAGGGGGAAGGAATGGGCTGGCCCTAGAGGAGGGGGGCCAGTAAGTAGAGGGGGAGGGATCAAATGACGGACTGGAATCGGATTAGATCGGAAACTTTGGGGAGGGACATGGTTCCGGAAGCATTGCCGGTGATTGTGAGTGATTGTGGTCCCGAA
The DNA here is from genome assembly GCA_016647715.1 of Pavo muticus. Lineage (NCBI taxonomy): Eukaryota > Metazoa > Chordata > Aves > Galliformes > Phasianidae > Pavo > Pavo muticus. The sequence goes on from JACDJE010000715.1 coordinate 8,626, forward strand.
CGGGTACCCCTCGACCCTAAAGGCGTCACGCGCGTGATGGAATTTATGGATAAGAGAGGCCTGAAATCGCCTCTGACACTAAACACACTACAGGCTTTGACCGCACCGAGACCTTTCCTCCTACTCGACATCGTAAATCTAATGCGTATGGTGCTCAAGCTCAAAGCTTTGCAGATAACCTTATAGCTGCTGAGATCTGTGCAGCAGCAAGGGCTGTGTTTCTTATTTAGGGAAGCTAACGATGCTTGCTCCAAATCATACTGGCTGGCTTGAAATTTTAGTAATGCTGCTCAGGAAATCTCGACTGTTATCATTACAAGCCTTGGCAAAAGAGCCTGATGTGATATATCTGCAGAACTCGTTTTGTGATGTGCAACCACTCCCTGAAACCCTTCTTGCAGCACTACAGGACTTCAGAGGGAGCATTAAGTACTCCGACTCACTTCCATTTTTGATTTAGCCAGACCTCTAGGAATCTCTCTTCGATCTCGTGTCCTGACTTCCCCGCTCGATGGACCTACTCTATTTACAGATGCTTCTTCAACTACCGGACAAGGAGCGATAGTCTGGCAGAAATCAGACAACAGTTGGGAAACCGCTATATTTACTAATCAAGGAGCCAGTGTGCAAATGCTTGAGGTGATGGCTGTAGCAATGGCAATTAGCCTCTGGCGTGAGATTTCATGTAACATTGTTACTGACTCTGCATTCACAGCTAAACTGCTTACCCGTATGGGCCTAGAAGGGAATCCGAGCACGGAAACTGCAGGCCTTCTAGAGGAGGCTTTGGCTTCTCGCTCGGCCCCTGTGGCCATCCTACATGTTCGCAGTCATTCTGAGGTGCCAGGTTTCTTTACAACAGGAAATACTGTTGCAGACGAAGCCGCCCGTACGCTTGTTTTCGCAGTCAGAGAAGCCCATGACCTTCATTCTTCTCTTCATATAGGTGCTCGTGCGCTAGCCAGGACATGCTCTATTCCTTTATCTGTAGCACGTGATGTTGTCCAAGCTTGTCCCCACTGTAATTCCTCACCAGTAATAGGGGCTGGAGTTAATCCTCGTGGCCTTGGGCCACTACAGATTTGGCAAATGGTCTTTACATGGGAACCACGTCTATCTCCTCGTCCTTGGCTTGCAGTTACAGTGGACACTTCCTCTACTGTCATCGTAGCTACGCAGCATGCTAAGACTAACTCGTCCGCTGCACAATACCATTGGACTGCTGCCATTGCGGTAATGGGCTTACCTAAACAAATTAAAACTGATAATGGCTCCTGTTTCATCTCACGCTCATCCCAAGAGTGGCTAGCACTATGGGGTATATCTCACATCTCAGGTATCCCAGGCAACTCTCAGGGGCAAGCAATCATAGAGCGTGCCAATCGCCTCCTTAAGGACAAGATACGCGTCCTTGGGGAAGGAGAGGGTTACAGGGACAGGATCCCTGTGGAGACAGGCTGGAGGATATTAGTATGGGGAAGAGGATACGCCGCAGTGAAACATGAAGAGACAGGCAAAATTGTATGGGTCCCATCTCGAAAAGTTAGGCCAGATCTCAAAAACAACACTCTCTCTGCAGAATTCACTGCTGGAAAAAGCAAAGCCGAAGCTGGAACATAACAACCAAGAGACCTATTTAGTGACTGGCTTCTGGTACTATTTGGTGAAAATTACATCATTGTTCACACAGATACTTAAAACTATAGTTCTGGTACTTTTAGTCTTTATCTGCTTTATATTATGTATTTTGTGCCTTACTGAATGTATTTAGCAATACTTAAGCTGTTATAGATTTTCTTTGTTAGTTTATAGCCATGGATGTTAGGATATTAAAGAAATGTGCTGCTTCAACCTGAGTAACCACAATGGATCTGTACACAGGAGGCTGCGATGGATGTAAGAACACGCGCAGTAGATAAGAGAAGAGACACTGATCCTTTTAAGAAGTGGCTGGATGGACTGTTTGAGGGAATAGGCTCATGGCTAAATAATTACTTAAGTTTCTTTAATAGGGTTTGCAATCTTTGTGTGCTTTTGGTTTGCCTTCCATACTTTATAAGATATTTGTAGAACTGTAGAATTGTTTGCAATGCACGATATACACTGATAGACATTTAGGGTATCACAGAATTCACGAAATATTGTAGCTAGTACAGGGTTTAGATAGATAGATTTAGGTGTGTGTAAGATTGCGTTCGCGTTGTAACGGGACAATGCTTTATTGAGCTTGGGGGAGAGGGAAATGTTGTATTAGGCGACAGCGAGGCTATTCGGGATGTCACGGGATAGTGCCCCCCCGAGCTCAGTAATTGGACAATACACCTTTAGGGGGTGTAGACGAAGTAGAACAAGAATGTACTTAAACGAATGCCACGTGTGATTAAACGCCATTTTGCCATTTTGCCATTTTCCTGCACATCATATTGGTGTTTTATGCAGTTCTTGGCCCTGATCAGGTAATTGATCAGTCTCACAAAGGGTTAATACAGCCTGAACAGATCATTAATGACAACAGCTGAGTAAACTCTGTGGGAGCTTTTTTTAGCCTCAAGAAGAAAATGTTAAAGAGAATCTCAAGTGTAAATGTTAATCACCATAAAGGAAGGAGCATCATAGAGAAGACAAAGTAAGTCTTGGAAAAACACCACTAAAGGATGAGAAGCACACAAGTGACAAGAAGTGAGATTTCAACTGTATCTGGATAATTAAGGAAAAGTATTTTCATGGTGAGCATGCATAAGTATGCAGGTGTTCTGTACTGGAGACAGAATCTCTGTTCTTGAATATTTGGGTATTTTTTTGGTTTGTTTCTTGACTGGTGAAGGCCTGGAGAATACCAATCTAAGCCTCAATGAGCCCTGCTTTGAACGACATGACCCAGAGGTTCTTCCTAATATACACTACTTTGCAGTTATCTCGTGCAATCCTGCCTGATCCCCCAGAATCTGCACCTATGAAGCTCGTATCTTCTTAAAACCATAATTTCCTGGTAATATTCTTCCCTCTATTCCTTGTATATGTTAAACTTAAAAAGGAAAGACTGTTAGAAAATGGATGTACATGGGCCAAAGTTCTCAGCAATTGAAATCAACAGAAAAACCTTCTCCAGCCTATTGGAGTTCAGGATTTGTTCATTCCTTTATTGTGAGTAGTAAACCTTAGCTAAATTTGATGTCTACCCTTTCCTACAAAAACTAAGATGAAAGGAGTACACTAAAATATTTCGTTTGTACTCCACAAGGCCACAGCAAAATTCTGAATATAGTTATAATTAATTATAGATTAATATGCATTAGGTTAATTCTCTAATGAATTCATTGAAATGTATCCTATCTGCTATCAAATGGAAATACATATATTGCTCCAATGGGCTGTTTGAAGTGCTGTTAATTATACACGGTTGAAACTTAATTTTCCTGACATACAAGGAGCCATTATGATACATCATAAAATGAATCAGACTGCAATTGATGATTCTTCAGGGGTAAACTGTAGAAGAGATGATGCCAAATATTGTATTCTCACCTTTCTCAATTGGAAGATATACATGCATATATACGTGTATACATACAAATATATGTATACAAGAGTATAAATACGCATACATACACACATACCCAGATTCAGAAAAATCACTTCAGACTTATGTATGGAATGTCATTAATTAAAGCTTAAACTATGAAGAAAATAAATTATGTAATTTCCGCATCATGTTAATTTTTTTTTCTATTTAACACACTCTGTTGTCAGTCCTGTGTGGAAGACGTACTATCACATGAGTGTTTTGAGAGAGTCTATTGCCTTTAGCAAAGTAGAAAAAACAGAAAGAGAGAGCAGCTGAGAAAAAAATATATTTTTTTTATATGTATTTTAATTCTATCACTCATAATAAAAAATGTATTAAGCAAACAATACTTAGTATTCCTTATAAACAGTCTACCTATTTTGAATGTCTAATGCCTCACGTTCACTGTATGATTGAGCTTTTCAAATCAGCCAATTCTATGTAGTAAATTTAGTATAAAAATATGGGTGTAAGGAGAATTCAATTAGTGAAATTATATGTATAAAAAACCACAGGCTTACAAGATTAAAATGCTTTCTTTAATCAGGTCCTTTTGGCATGTAAAACAAAACATATATAAAAAAAGTACTAACTATTTCTGAAAATGTTGACCACAACAGTATTTAATATATGACATGATATTTGTCTAAAATATTTAAGTGGGAATATAAAATAAGAATTTTTTTTAAGGCAAATTTATCCTTTTTCTTGCAGTTTGTATATTAAAAAAAAAGAAAAAGAAAAAGAAAATATAGTAATTTCTCACCTCTAATAATGTATGCATCAAAACAGTTTATTTTGGGTACATGACAAATCACGTACATCTAAATAAAAAACAGGAAATGGTGATGAAAACCACAAGCATCAGCATTAGTAGTTCCACTCTAGGCAAATATAAGAGGAACAAATCATTCTAATAGTATCTATACAAACAAAAGTCAAGACTAAGATAACCTATATAAACCTTTCTATACATTCCTTCTAATAAACTTGCAGTGCAATAAAAGATACAAGACGGCACATAGTATGCATTGATGCGGAAAATGACAAATCACATTAGTCTTGTATGTTGGTTCATTTTACTTTATAAATATCCAAATCAGCTCCCAGTCCCAAGCTTATCTTCTTAAATCATGTAAAATCACTGGTGGCTCCTGGGTTGGTTAGTGAACTTTCTAATTACTGTCTATATTTACTGTATTCTTTTTCAGTGACAGTGAATTTAATTTTATTAAGGAGAATAAGTATAAAACTTCCACTGTGATCCACTCTTCTAGAAGAAGCTGAGATACTTCAGGTCTATTGCAGCTGGTGAAGAGCACTGGGGCCATGATTATATGTAAAATCTTCCTCCTACTCTCTGTCACCCCAAGGGTGGTAAGTTGTCACGACTGTACTAAATTTGTCCCTAAAACTGCAGTTTAATTATAATATCTTCTTTTTACAAAGAAATGAGCCTTTGCAGAAAGTACTGTCTTTAATTAGCTCTCTTTTGACATCCTTAGCTGAGGAATCATCTCAGTCAGATGCTAAATCTGCAAATATTACTGTAGCCAGTATGTTGACAGTCATTTGCTTTTGAATAATTTTCTGCCTGATTACTAAGCATTTGAGGAAGAACTTCCATATCATCAAACACAAGAGCTTCAAACCTTTGGTTAGTTAGCTTAGCAGGTTGTAGAAAACAACCTGTGAACCTCAGGGTAGCAACTGATGTAGCAGTTCAGTGTAAAGTTCATCAATGTGACAGTGGGAGACTGTCACTGGGAGTGAAAATGAAACAATACACTTATTCTTTATGTCATTCACTTCAAAACAAAATCTTGATAAATTTGTGATTATATCCAACTAAAATAGTCACAAGAAAAAATATTCACTGTTCTGAGAGTATTAGATTTCTGAGAGAGAGCTTAGATCATAAAAAGATACACAATTTTGCAAATTAGAAGCGTATTAGGAAAACAAAAATTTGGAATTCAAAGAAAGCATTTATATTCTACTTACTACGGCCTTGCAAGGAAATGTACACCTGCTGAATATGCAGCTTTATTAGCATGAAGCAGTAGGTCAGAATCCCTGTCCTAAGTAACACCCCCATAGTCCTATGAAATGTCTTGTTTGAAAAGTGTGCTCTGGTCTAACTAAGGATTTCCACATAATACCTCAGCACAGATGAACACATCAAGCTCATCTTTAGACAAAAAAAAACAAAAAACCCCAGAAAAACAATAAAGAAAACTACAACAAACAAACAAACAAACAAAATGGAATTGCACATTAAGTAGAAGAGGAGAAAGAATATGGCATGCCACTATCTTCCCTGATAACATTCCAAAGCTTTCTAAACCTGTTATACAGAATCAACATGAACTTGAATCAAAGTTGTTTGATTTCTGAGATATCTTTAAGTACTAAAATCCACTGCTTGCCTAAAGTGTAGACAACGTTCTATTTTGTGTTAAGATTAAAAATAGTTGTTACCATCTTTCTGCATTAGTTTTACACAAAGTTAGGATCTTGAACACCTAGCACCAGTGATATAAAACAGAATCAGTATGCGAATATAATTTCATTCACATTGTTTTCTTTATCTTCATTTAAATTAAATAAACAGCACAAGTTGTTACAGTCTCCGTTTGTGGTCAGTATTGGTTCATCTACACCAAGAAATACTTAATTCAAGCCATCAGAATTAAAGCTTTAGATCAATGTATATATTTTAAGAAGCTTATTTTGGGAAAAACAAACACAAACAAACAAACCAACAAAAAACACACCAGAAACACCTAGATCAAATGGACAAAAATAAGTATCTCAACTTATTAAAAGACTTCCTTCCTTCTGATGAGACAGTCAGTGTTTTTCTCAAGAGAACAGAAGGCAGAAACTATCTCCTGAGAATATTCCAAAGCAACTTAGATCAATTTTCCTTTCTGGAGCAAGCTCTAACCTATGTTCTTATTCACATGAAACATTTCATCTGTGTAGATGGCCCCACCTAGCTGGATTTCTGGAATAATAATAATAAAAAAAGATATCTGCCTGATGCTATGTAGCTTGGAAGTAGCCTTTCAAGAAAAGTGTTGTCAGTGTTTGCCAAACTAATGAGCAATTTGCTTTAATAGCTACTTAGATATCAGATGTTTCTTTTTTACATAGACAGCTAATATCTCACTGAATTAGATCATAATTAAGAAAGAAATTCTTTTCCGGTGGTAATGTCTTCTCTTCTTCTCATTTCCTTTAATTATTTATGATTTTCCTCCATCTCTTTCATGGTTGTTCTAGTATATATTATCTTTCCATTCACTGGGCTTTAAACATGGTTATCTACTAGTCTTATGTAAAAATAAATAAATAAAGTTAGAGGCTGGTAATTTAAACTTCTTCTGCTTAATTGGGTAGCTAATGGAAGAAATTTGAATCGGAGCTGCAAAACTGTTGCAAGCACAGCTTTTGCAGAGCTCTGCCAATTCAAATACATTTTTCTGGGCACTGTAATTTTGGTATGGCCAAATTAATTAGAAAACCAACTACTTAACAGGAGAAGTAAATTAAAAAACCATTTATAGCTCTCTGGAAGGGCAGACAAATAAAAATGTGCCTGTCTAGCACTCATTGGCCCAGTAGACCTTGGGTTATTTGCAGTTGGCACAGATTAAAGTAGCCTTCATGTTCTTAGCTATTCAAATACATTGGCTAGTTTCCTACTAAGAATTGTTAAAATCAGAAGCTGGATGAAGAGAGCTCCCTGTTATTCACAGCATTACATTTTCTTAGTATATATTCATCACAAGAGCACAGTTTCCAAAGATTATCTTAAAATAATAAACACAATTCATGGGATTATTTTAAATTTTTAAACAATAATATTGTCAGTATTTGCTCAAGCAGAACAAACATCCTTTGTGAGTTATTCAGATAGGACAGGACTGACTCTGCCAGTTGTCTGGCTATTAGAGGTTCAAGAAAAAATACTGCACTGAAGCTCAAGAGAAGCTAGGTATCTGGATAGCTATTTCTACTTTACTTTTGTTTTCAGGAAAAATCTGTGTGCTCTGTTGCTGATGATATGCACAGATTAAGCATCAGTTAAAAACACTTAAAATCATGCTGCTAATACTACAGATTTTTTTTTTTAGTACTTGAGGAAAAGTAAAGCTACAGAGACTATTCAAGTAACTAGGTTATTTTATTATCTACTTTATTAGACTTTGCAGAGGCAAGTCAACTGTTTCTAGCTAAGTATGAAAGATGCCTACGGAGTTCTAGTGCAGCCAACGAAAGATATCTCTACACCTAAAAATTAAAGTGTGGTAGGCATGCATATGTTTTTTTGTACTTTCTGTAAAAGAATATAAAATATCCTTTCATATGAGGTGGGTTATTTATTTATTTATTTTGCTGAGGCGTCACTGTTGAAAATCTTCACTAGCAGATTTACTTGACTATTTGTACCGTATACAAATCTTCTGGCTTCAGTCAATTGCTGTTTCATGCCCTGAGATGCAGGCAGATTCTCCACAGGTGAATGCTCAGAGTCCAACAGTTTGTGAATGAAAAACTGTGAAACACATACATTAGTTCTGATTTTGTTTTTAAACAAAAATTATTTTCTGTCTGGTTGAGGGAATAAGCCTTAACTGTAAGAACATGAGAACATACTTCAGAAAAACCTAACACCTCCACAGTGGACGTATATTGAAAAAGTTTTATTTTACACTAATAAAATGACAAAAAGGTGCCCCATATTCTCAAATGTCTGGCTCTTCTCTCCTCTTATTATCATCACCTAGAGAATATCTTCTCAGGATGGCTTTCTGTATTATAAATTGATTTTATTTTTTTAATCAACCTGTCATGAAAGAATTTATTGCTTAATTCTCTCATTCTGCCTTGTGTAAAAAAAAAAAAAAGAAGAAGAAGAAGAAAAAAATTTCAAATACATTATGCTTTTACTGTCTTCCCAGGTCTCATTACTGAAATTCATTCCAGTTCTTTCTCATCTCTTCTATTCCAGAAATAAACTTGTCTCTGATAGAACAAAAATGTGAGTGTGAGTGCTGGAAGGCATCATAATGAATACCATCATGTCCTGCTCAGGACATCTGGACTGCAGGCTGCTTTTAGGAATATGAATGTTCAGCTGGAAAGTATTCCTGGAGAAATGGAAAAGAGTCAGAAAAATAAATTTCTGTCCCATCTTAGTCAAAAATAGAATCAAACTTCTCCAGTATTTTGTTCCCACTCAAAAAGGAAAATGGAAAACACTGAAGTAGTACAGGTTTAAAGCATTGGTTTGTTTTCTGATTCAGCTTTGTACATCCCTACAAAACAAATTCTTTTTACTGCTTAGCCTTCTTTCTTGAAGCCTTCTTTCTCCTCACATTTTCATCAAATAGGATCTAACTTAGAGACTGAGGACACTGTAGTGTTTGTTTGCCCATTTTTCTACTGTGCATATGTATTAATGCACAACTTCTGTTCTCCGTAACACTGTGTTAGTAATATAAGGAGATGAGTAATGTCTTGTTTCTTATTCTCTTGATACTGATAGAAGTTAAGTTTGCCATTAGAATGATTTCAGGTGTTTTATTGTGTTTTCCATACAAATGGATTGGTGTTATGCTGTTGTCAGTTCTTAGAAATAGAAATTTTACTATTGGCGTGTGAAAAAATGAGTCTTCACTTGTGGTTGGTTTTGCCATAAGGATGAGTTATTACAATTTAGTATGTGTATATGTTTTTGCTCTATGGCAAAAGGGTGCTGAAAATTGCACAAAATTAATCCATTATTCTGACAGTGATTGTAAAATCACTGATTTTAAACTGGCTATTAAATAACAGGGTAGTTTTCTAATTTGAGTTGAATTGTTTATAATGTGGAAAAGACTATTATTTTTGTAAGCTGTCATAGGATTTAATGGATACTGTTTTGGAGATAGACAACATTAATCCAGTATAGCCTCTTTATTAAACACCATTTGATTTTATAAAAATCATTACTTATCAGTAAAAATGAAATCAAAATATTTAGGTTTTTTTATTCTTTTAAAGTCTGAAATTCTCACCTTCCCTAAAAAGCAGACATATTTTCCCTTGGTCTGTAGGAGCTTCTTGAGCATCAGCCATTAAAAACATAATAAAGTTAAGAAATAGCTGTAAATACAGGAATGAGCATGATTCTATTCACTTGTGCTACCGTGGACTGCTACAGGCTTCTTTTGATTTTAAAGTGCTCCTCCTAAAATGAATTTGTTCCTTTAAACATCATGGTTATTGTCTTTTAAATCCTCAGTGGAACATGATTTGCGTGCAATGTTTGACTTCTTTAATTGGATACTGTAGCAATCTTTTCTGTTGCTTCCTAATTTAACCACCTTTGTTTCCATGTTCAGATTAAAAATACATTTTTTTTTCTTACCAAATACAAATTCCACATCACTGCTTCTTTTGGAGTAGATCACCTCCTCAGAGGTTCTTTTCAAGAAGCAAAATTAACAAAGCACTTGGAAAAACTGGAAGATGAAAATAATCACATAAACAAAATGATGTGAACATGTGAAGTTTGTTGAATTTACATGAGGAGCACTGTGTGACAAACTGATAAAATATTTGTGTTGCCTCATGAAATGAGTAAGGAGTTGCTTACATTTAAATCATCCAAATACTAATAGCCATTGCCATATGTCTATTGTAATCTTTGATTTTTCCTTTTTTTTTTTCCTTTTTTTTTTTTTATTTTTTTTCCTGCAATAAATAACGGTTAGGGTGAATTTGCAGGTTAGGAAAATCGTCAAATTAAAAAACCTACCAGAAAAAGACTCAGGACACAAATCAGTAGAATGAAAACTAATCTGCAACACTGTTAAGAAATTCCTTTATTAGAATTAATTGTATTTTATCAATAAAAATATTACCTGCTGTTTAATTAATATTTAATAATATTTTCAATAAAATTCCAAAATTAAATAAAAATTGTCTGCCAAAAGTGTGTGTACACTTAACTGTTCAAGTTTCAATATTTTTACATTATAATTACTTAATGCATTTTACACTGACATTTTCCATGATAGTTATTAGCCCAACAGAGCATATTTCCTTTGTTCAGAAATTAAAAAAAAAGATTAAATTAATTTTTAGTTATTAGACTGTAAAGAAAAAATAATATATTTTCTAATTAGAAAAGTCTGTAGTGTTTGGCTTTAAGCCTGCATGGTAAATTGAGCAAGGAACCTACAACTATACAATAGTATTATGTTCTGGTTAAAGGCTTTGAAAAACGGTTTCAGATGTACACTTCATAAAACCCAATCTTGTAGATATCACTGAAATTTAAAGAAAACATTCTTTCTGAGAAAAATTGGAACAAAATTAGCATTTTAATAGGCATTACAGCTTGAAAAGAAACTAAGATCTGCTACATATGTATTTTTAATTTACTTTAATTTCCTACTCCAGTAGTTTTGATTTTATGTCTGATTTTCACATCTGGTCCATGAAAACGTTCTATTTCTTTCCAACATTCTCCAAATGTAGTATCTGTACTTTCAAACTAAGTTTTAAGTTCTTGTTTTGAGATAAACAATGTCTGTTTCTAGAATATTCAGGAAGAACATTCGAGCTGGATGCTTATGAATACAGACAACAAAATTACCAAATATTACTATAGTTATCTTATTTTAGTATTGTACTGCATCCACAGCTAGTTTAAGCTGATTGTAAGGTTAACAGGTTGTAAAGTTAATCAGTATATAGAGAAGTCAGGCTAGTAAGAATAGTCAAACAGAGGAAAGGTGCTCACCAGTGTTGTAGGCTCACAAGACTCCAGAAGGAGCGATCTCCAGGAAGAGATCCTTCCTTTGTGGAAGTCAGCCCTTAAATGGGGTCTAGGAGAGGTGGAGCCTGGCTCCACCCCTTCCAGGCACACAGGTGAATTGCTTTCACCTGTGCTCCCATGGCTGACTCAGTGCTTGCCTCAGGTGGTCAATCAGAGGTTCAGGCCATGATTCAACAGTTCCCATACACTGATACTGGCTGTAACAATAATTGATAATATATAAGAATAGAGAATGAGAGTATTTTGTTTGGAGATCATCATAAAGATATTTTCCTTAACCTGTTTTTCCTTCTTTCTTGGTTCTATGCTCCAAATATAGTAGTTTGCACCCCAGCTCCATTCATAGAATCATAGAATCACCGAAGTTGGAAAAGACCTCAAAGATCATGCAGTCCAGCTGTCCACCTATCACCAATATTTCCCCACTAAACTATGTCCCTTACTACAACATCTAAACATTTCTTGAACACCTCCAGGGATGGTGACTCAACCAACCTCCCTGGGCAGCTTCCAGCTCCTGACCGCTCTTTCAGAGAAGAAATTTTTTCTAACATCGAACCTGAATCTCTCCTGGCACAACTTGAGGCCATATATAGGCTGCTATAGGTTTCAGCCAGGTGCAATCAAAATATGTTGAAGTGTTGGGACCATAAAAATCAGAAACAAGGGTATGCACTCTCACTATTCATTTCTTTGATGTTTGTTTGCTTTTCTTGTAGTTGTTGTTGTTCTGTTTCATTTGTCTGTTTTTGTTATAGGACTGAGCCAATGCCCAAAGTGTGTCTTACATTATGGTGCGGATATACTCCAACACTTATGTATCAGAAACAGTAGATAGAGTGTAGCTTATAGTACTGTGTGAAGATATTCGTACACTTCCAGAAGGAAAAAGGATCATACAAACTTTCTTTTTTAAAGTCAAATAGCAAAAATGAAAACCAACTAACCCCTATGCCAGCTTTTTGGGGGGCCCTAGTAAGTCCAGTTTACTTCTTGGTAAAAAACACACTGTTAAAAAAAAAAAAAAGAATATTGAAACATATATGTATTATATTTCTATGACTGCTCTTAACTCCTGGTCTATGTACTCCTTAGTACCATATATTAGAAAGGAGGAACTTTTCTTTTGATCAAGTGATATAGACCACTGCAAACAAATTCCTGAATCTGAATCATAGAACCATGGAATGGTTTGGTTTGGAAGGGACCTTTAAGATCATCTGGTTCCAACCCCTCTGCTATAGGCAGAGACACCTCCCACCAGACCAGGTTGCTCACAGACCCATCCGGCCTGGCCTTGAGTGCCTCCAGGGAGTAGGCATCCACAACCTCTCTGGACAGCCAGTTCCAGTGTCTCACCACCCTCACCACCCACACAGTAAAGAATTTCTTCCAAATATCTAGTATAAATCTACCCTCTTCCCATTTAAATGGGGTATCAAAAGGGCAGATTCTTAAGAAAGGTATTGAATTAATGCCCGTTCTGAGTCCTGAAACTTAGAAATATTTTCAGTGAAATTGTAGGTAGTTTTTCTTATACACATCTTCACTTTTTTGTTGTTGTTGTTGTTTTTTATTTATTATCTCTGAATTTCAGTTAACTACTAGTACCTTTTACTGTTCTTCCCGAGAGGAAACAGGAACTTGCAGAGCAAAGTGATGGCACCAGTATCTATATGTCTACATCCACTTTTAATAAAGTGAATACTTAGCTACAATAAATATTCTTTTAATGTGTGTTTAACATTGCACAAAAGTAAAAAGAGTCAGGCAAAAATTAGTAAAGTTCTGTTAAAAAACATGAAATGGAATTAAGATGCTTGGTACAGGAACTGTTGCTAACAAATGTGATATGTCTGATCGACTCCTGTGATTTATTGATGGATAAATCAGATGTAAGAGACTGTGGTGAACTGCAATGGATAAATAAGCACTCCAGATTCTTTTCATGGCCTGCATTTATTTAGAAGGCTAGTCCAGAGAACATAAAGTTGCTTCTCAACCTTAAAATATGTGGCTAAAATATAAATATTTGATGGGTTGCAGACTTGTTTGATTTTCTCAGGTGGCAAGTGTTTGCATCTGATTAAGGTATGGCAGCATGTGTTGCTGAGTCTACAAGTAAAGCTCTGACTCTCCTGTGTTTGAAACACTTTTACTGTGAGTGACTGAATTGACTCACCGTGCATCAGCATACAAGAACTCCCACACTATCTGTCAGTAACAGGAAAAGAGCTCCTAATTCAGGGCTCCTTTGTAACAATGGGCAGAAAATATTTCAGGCCAGATGTAAGGGTCTCTTTCTATTACTGCCACAGATAATGTGAGCATGTACTTCTTCTTCTCCTCCTTCCCTCACCCCTCAAACCACAGAAAAATCAAACCTCAAACTCCAGAAAATATATATGTACCATCTGTCATGACAATTTTCTGTGAACATCTTTAGAACAGCTAAGAACAGAAGTAGAAATTTATTTATTAAAATAAAATTAAAAAAAAAAAAAAAAGCTACTTTTCCTAGCAGAGAGATACTCAAAAAAGACTCTGGATGAAAATTACTGTTTTGTTTTCCCTATTATTGCAGAAGTAAAAACACTGATATAAAAGGCATGATACCCTTGAGGTCAGAGATTTAGAAGTTTGGATTTTTTAAAAAAGAAGATATACAGCCTTTCAGGCCACATCTAAACTCAGTGATCCAGACACAAATGCATACTCTTGATGCTAGATACTTAGCATGTCACATATTTGCTTTGTATTGTACAAAAAATGTGTCTATGTTCTTTTCCCATTAAAAGCAAAGGGACATCAATGAATAAGATAGCGTCTGCATGATAGTGTAATTAATTTTAGAAAGCATGAAGTACTCAGTGCGTGTTAAATGTGGTCGGTATAACTACAGTCTTTTTTTTCCTTCTATTAATGATTTGTTTAGAAGAGTTTAATGCCCATTTACTAAAAGAAACACTAGCTTTGTGAATGGCATTGCCAGAGTTTTAGTTTCTATGACCATAGAGTCATTCTTTGATGAATACAGGCTATGGGGGAGAAATGTGATCCACCTACCAGAAGAGACAGGAGAACCTTTGCTATCAGTCTGAATTATGCTTTAAATTAATGGACTAAAGGAGTAGTATCCAAAGTTGTGATGCCTACATGCTCATAAGTAACAGGGTGGATTAGTGCACCTACCAAAATAGTGAGGAATGCTTCCTAGGCCTCTCCACACCCAAAGGCCAGCTTCCTCAAGTACACATATATCACATAGTTTGAGCATATAAGAGGAACTGGAGCTCCCTGCCCCATTTGAGAGTTGTGATGTCATAGGAATCACAGAAAATTTGTGGGAAAACTCATGTGCCTAGGATCACACAAGATCTTTGAAAAAGATAGAAAAGGAAAGAGATGGAGTTGCAGTTCACATAGAAAAGAATTTTCTATGAAGGTGAGCCATGGAAACCACAGACATTTTATTAAAAGGCCTTTGAATCAAGATCAGAGGAATCTTCACAGGGAAATTTTATGTTAGGCATCTGTTGCTGACCTTCTAATCAGATAACGATGAAGGTTGATGAAGCCTTATTCTTGCTGCTCAAGGAAGTCTTGGGCCAATGGAACCTGGGCCTCACAGGTGACTTTTATTATCCAAACATTTGTTAGAAAAAGAACACTATGGTGCACATGTGATCCATAAGGCTCCTGGAGGTCAGTTAGGATTGCACCATGCTGCAGATGTTGGACATGCAGACTAGCAACAGCACATTTCCAGCTTTACTGCTCACAGACTGAAAAGACTTGACAACCTAACTAACATTACTCTGGGGTACAGTGATCATAAAATTCTGAAGTTTAAGATTCTCCTGTGCCTATTTGTGACAGACTGCCAGCCTGAGTAAAAACTTAAATCACCACACACTGAGTGCAGCCTGTCATCCAGCTTCCTAGACGTACCGCAGACCACCTGCCCAGCCTTTATATTACCAATTAATCTAGGAGGGGGCTGTGAGAAGCAGTATCAAACCCTTTACTGAAGTCCAGGAAAGTAATGTCCACTGCTTTCCCTGTTTCACAGAAAGTGACCAGCAAGCCTTCTAAGTCAATGTGTCACTGCTGAAGTTTCTAGCAACTGTGAGGATTTTATACATCTTTTTTATGTTTGGTTGTTGTTGCTATTTTTTAACAGCCCATAGGATTTTGTTAGTTAATATGTTTGAAGTGCTTGGAATGGGAATTTTTTTTTTTCTATGTTTTGGTCAATTTCACGTAGTGGATAATAATGCAAAATGCCCCAAAACTGGATGACTCACAAACTGGAAAATACAGATTCTGATTCTATTCTCATTATCATTATTATTTACATTTAATTATGTTATTTTTTAGTTTATTTCCCTGTGTATCTAGACTACACTGACTATGAGTGCTAAAGTGTACACTGTAATTATGCCATGCTCTAATTAATGCGCCTCTCATCCATTGTAGCCAGTATAGTTATTTAAAAGTGGACAGTGTGCAAATTTACAACCTCCATCATGTCATTGATCAGGGCGCACAAGGGAAAAAAGGCTAGTTTTAAGCAAATTAGATTTATTAAGACAATACTGGGGAGAGACTGATTTCTGATAATGATTTAATGCCATTCTGCATGCACTGTGTCATGCTGAAAATTCCTGTGCTGCAGTATGAATATTATAGAAGTGTTAAAGGAATTTCTTAATGTATTCAGTTACAAAAGGTTAAACATAAGGTATCTTTTCAGCATGCAAATTTATAAACCCAGCCCATTTCCTTTTTTTTCCCTACCTAGAAATATACGGAGCATTCCCATTAGGGTAGTAAGAGATGTTTCGTGTGAAGTTTGTTTATAATAAACATTTTTCCTTTTAACAATTAAATGGTAATGGAGGAAGATGTCTTCTCTCAATTTCAGTGGAATGCAACAAATCTCAAAACAGTATATTCTGAGACCATAAGTAATTGGGGATCATAAGTAGGGATGCCTGAAAAAACAAGCAAGGCTTCTATAGGTACCTCAACCAGACAAGGAGAAGGCTGAGGTATTTAACAACTCTTTTGCCTCAGTCTTCCCTGATAACTGCTCACCACACAGCCCTCAAACATTTGGTTTGGTACGATATGATTAGGGAAGAAATGTTCCTCCCACTGTAAGTGAAGTTCAGGTTCATGACTGTCTGAGGAACATGAACATCCACGGGTCTATGAGTTTCGATGATATGCAACATCATCAGAGTCCTGAGGCAACTGGCTGATGTAGTTGCCAAGCCACTCTCTATGATAATTGAAATGTCATGGCAACCAGATGAGGTCTCCAGTGACTGGAAAAAAAGGTAACATCACACCCATTTTTGAAAAGGATAAAAAGGATGACCCTGGGAGCTACTGACCTATCAGTCTCACCTCTGTGCCAGGGAAGAACATGGAACAGGTCCTCCTGGAAGCTGTGCTGAGGCATATGGAAGACAGGGTGGTGACAGAACAAGGGGAAATGGTTTCAAATTTAGAGAGGATAGATTTAGGTTAGATATAAGGAAAAAGTCTTTTACAATGAGGGTGATGAGGCACTGGAGCAGGTTGTCCAGTACTGTGATTGATGTTCCATCCCTGGAGACTTTCAAGACCACGCTGGATCAGACCCTGGGCAACCTGATCTAGCTGTGGTGTTCCTGTTCTTTGCAGAGGAATTGGACTAGATGGCCTTCAGAGGTCCCTTCCAACTCTAAGGATTCTATGATTCTATGATTCTCTGATCATCCTACATGCTTCTCTGCTTGCTTTCCTTCAGCTTTATTTTGAGGGATGTTCCTGGAGATATTCCTTGCTTTCAGGAAAAGAGTAGAAAAAAGGCTCTGGTGAGTTTTACATCAGATTCCTCCAGGATCATCTCACGTTATCTAATAAATTATTTGTTTTTAAGAACAAGATTTTCTGGCACAAGTTCTGTCTTTCAACTTTTTACCTATAAAAACAGTACAATGTCTTCTCTCAAGATAATACAGTGAAAGATGATGTTATAGGTAGTTTCAAGAAATCTTACTGTTTTTCTCTAATTGCATTTTTTTTAATTGTATTGTAATTATTTTTATTGCATGCTGCAAGAGTCACAATGGATCTTTTATCTGGCAATGTTATGGATACATCACTGTTAAATGCTGTTTCTACTCAGTTTTTTAGAATAAAAAATATACTGGGTTTTATTTTATACCATAACAATATTGTGTTAACAGCAATGGATGTTCTTGACATTGTACAATACTGAAATCTAGAAGCCACATTTCTTTTGAAAATATTTTCATTTTAAAAAAAAGAGAAAAATGATACTTGAATAAAGAAATGAGGATTTGCCCCTTCAGCTTGAGTTATTCTAAAATTTAATTTAAGGCATACTCATCTTCTGTGAAAACCATAAACATTATATGTAAATATGCACACCAAAATATTAAGCATTTCAATATTAAGTACATCAATAAACAATTATCAATGAAACACTTAAATTGAAAAAATTGAATAATTGTGCACCTTTTTTATAGTGTCATAATTTTCATAACTTTGAAATTCTATTTTTTGGAAGGAGCAGAAGGAATACATTTTGATGAATTTTTTAATATTTGCTAAATAAATTTTTTTAACAGTCTGCTAAAATTTCTTTTTAAACTTACTGACAATGAACTTTGAAAAGAAAGTAATCATGTAGGAAAAAGCAAGCAAAATTAAACACTGAGTGATCTATTTAAGAAATGTATTCATCAAGATTAAGCAAACAAAGACAATACATTAACAGTAAAGAATTATCTTTCGTCAAAACAAACAAAAAAAAATTATACTGCTGACCTCACTAGACAGTAATAAAAAAGTCTAAATATTCACTTACACCGTACATAAATGTAATGTTCTGAAAGAAATCCATTATTTGCATTGAATTCTTAAGACTAATCTGCTTTGGACATCATTTTAAAATTTCTAGAATTCCCACAACGACATATGAAAATTAGTCAAAGATCCAAACTGAGTCTACACATTAACTACATTACAAAAAGCTTAAAATACAGAACCTGGAACGCTCCTGCATGTTGTAAAGCTCTATGCTGCCAGCGCTGTAAACCACCAAACTTGGAATGAGTCCCAGCCATTTTAACAAACTGACGACCCAACTTGTACCTCACTGAAATCAAGAGAACAATCAAGAGAACCCCCAGTTCTTCTGTGGGCTTACTCATTATAATCTACAGGTTATATACCCTCAAAAAAAAGACTCCTCTTAGGGTAAGCCACATAGGACAGCGTCTATACTGAAACCATGAGATACAGTGCAATTGAGTTATATCTTACTGACAGAAGGCTCATTGTAAAGCTAAATGATCTTTGTCTATCCAAACAACTCTAGTAAAACCTCTACATACGAGGACTGATCCAAAAGTAATGTCCCTTGTTTAATTATGTTGGCCCACGCTGTCAAAGGTGGATGTTGGTGGTATGACAGTATAGATAGAGCCCTCCCCCCCAGTATTCTATTGCATTTTTGTAGCTGTGTGGCCAATGGCAGCAGAGAATTCAGATGACACCTGAAATAGAAGTGTATGAAGCAAAGGTGTGTCACTGAGTTCCTCCATGCAGAAAAATTGCTTGCTGAACATTTATGGAGATCAGTAAATGTGAACACAGTGAGGCTGTGTTCACAGTGGTACTCAGCAGTGGTGACAACGATGTGAAGGACAAGCCATGTTCTGGACAGCCACACACAGCTGTCATACCACTAAACAAAGAGCATCTCCATTAGCTCATCCACACCAATTGGTGGATTTCTACTAGAGAATCGTGCACAGAGCTGAATAAAAACTTCAGTGTGTTAAAAACAACAGTGGTACTGTTGGAATGTCACAAATTTTTGCCAGGCAGGTTCCACAAATG
Source organism: Pavo muticus (assembly GCA_016647715.1). NCBI lineage: Eukaryota > Metazoa > Chordata > Aves > Galliformes > Phasianidae > Pavo > Pavo muticus. The sequence goes on from JACDJE010000715.1 coordinate 27,954, forward strand.
CTCACACAGGAACAGAAAGAACAGCATATTTGAGTTTTTCAAGACCTCCTGACCAGTACAAGGCTCAGTGTTACTGTTTCCTGGATCACAATATTAATTCTTGTGACATAGTCAAAAAATATTTTCCCCTAGAAAATACAAATTTTCTAGATTTCTACCTGGACTGGAATGTTATTTCAGGATTATCAAGATATAGCTAACCTGAGGATTGAACGTGACATATTTCTTGCACCTTCCAGAATCAAAGAACTTCATTTGTGTTCACCACAAAACCAAAGTCTATTAGGGTAGTTCCAATGAATTCAGGAAAACAATTTTTCTTCATACTTGTATAGTAGTTTCTTTAATCCAGTGTCCACTTCACAGTTGAGTTACAAACTCCAGAGTGGGTTACAAGGGAATACTGAGGGACTTTTATTTATACTGCTACCAGATATAACTTTAATGCTGTTCTTGCATTTAACATCTTTCATTGGTTTACTGGAGCATGAGTCCTACAGTGTACCTCATTGAACTTACCAGTACCTAAGATAGAAATACATTTGCAGAACAGCTCCCAAGAGATTAGAATAGAAAATCAGTTCTTTCATTGCAGATGTAACAATTTATAGTGTACCATTAGTATAAGCTTTTCAATTAACTTACTGAACATGCTAATACCAAAAAGGCTGTGAATTAAGTGTTGTATCTCCCCCTCCCCATCCTTCTCTGAATATATATTTCTATAATGCCATCAGTTTTCAAATAAAATGTTTTATAATAACAGTAAGTGATCCTAAAATGATGAAAGTATCTTAGAAACAGATAATATAAAGGTATGCTTCAAAGTTAAAGGGATTGTTTTTAATATGGCATAGGACAGGAATGCTTTACTTAAATAGATTTCCTGTAAATCTCATCTAGCTGTCAGTACAATAAAACATTTGCATACTCTTCATCTTGTTTTGAATTGAGTCAAATTTATGTATATGCAAATATATATATGTACATATATATATTGGTGAGAGAATAGTTAAGAGATTTAATGACAGATTTAAAAAGAGAGTGAATATCTGCCAAGAGACAGCATTGCAAATAAGTGGATAGTGATAATTAAAAAAAAAATTATTTTTAATTATGTGTTCATCCAGTCCACTGGAGAGTTCAGAGTAACTATTTGAATTTTTCCTTTAGAAATTACTCTCTCTGTATATCTAATTAAACAAGAATTAAAAGTAAAAATAAAAAATAACCACAGCATTAAGCATTTTGTCAAGTTGTTTTGTTTGAACTCTTTCATGTAAAATAAGGCGTACATTTTGACAGAAAGTGTAGGAGAGAGGGTTAGGGGTTGTACTGTTCAACATGATGGTGTAAATCAGTTGGATAGGCTGTTATAAAATGTTGGAATCTGAGCAGAAAGTAGACTTAAAAAGTTAACTATACATCCATATATACTTTTTTTTATTTCTCCAAGAATATTAATTTATAGATAGAAGCTGCAAAATTTAAATTTAGTAAAAAGAAAAATGTAAAAATAATGTGTGTAATGATATGCTAATATAATGTTACTTTGTTTTTTCTTGTAACTTGTGACTCAAAGTATGCAAGATAGGCCAATTTTTCAGCGCTTTTATGTACTTTCCATAAAGAAAATGAGGCATTTTTCTTTATTTATTTTAAGCCTATTATTTTATGTTTAAAAGTCAAACTGAAAATGTAAGCTATTTAGCCATTTCTATTCTTTTGTTTTTTGTTGTTTTTTTTTTTTTTTTTCGGAACATGACTGTTTGAAGTTTGACCGCAAAATTTACAGAGAAAATAGCTGAAATGATACTGTTACTACTTATTGTATTTCTAGCTCGCCGCAGAAGTATTTTTTGTGCTGATCAACTGAGAAACTGCTGGTCCTTCAAGAGAAGCAATGAAAAACTGAAGTGTCCCCCATATGGAAAAACTTGATAGGTATGGTACAAAGAGCTGACACTAACAATTGAAACTCATCTTTAAATGAAAATTTGTCCTCCCTCTGTCATTTTCTTCGGAACATGTTTTTCTCTGAATTTTGATTTTTGCATATAAAAAGTGAAACTGCTACCATACTCTTTAATTAAACAGCAGAACGTAGTAGGTTGGCACTCTTGTTACATTCTCCTTAATAACAAAACATAATAATGATGCATGTTAGTTTCCCTTTGAAACAAAGAACGTATTCTGTTATATCAAGTAAGAATGTTTGAGGAACTCTTTTTAAAGTCTTTTAAAAAAGTATGGTGAATGCAAACCAGATCTAAATAGATTTAGCCAAAATCTAAGCAAAATCTCTAAGATTTGGAATTCAAGAGTTTGGATTTAAGAGTTGAAACTTCTATAAAACTGGAATACTGTATTTTGCCTAAAAACATCTTGAACTGAACATCAAATTATTACTGCTGCCATGAAGTTCCAAAAAGGGAAATGAATTGTAATAATCCAGCACTGTCATTCCCTTAAGTACTATAATAATAATAATGATAATGATAATGACAATAATAATAATAATAAAAGGTAGTATTTAATAACTGACTAGGAAAGATCTGGTAAATCTCTAAAAATGTATCATGATACTTACCACAGGCTTCTTTATAGAATGAAGAAAAAATAAGACAGAGTAGTACAAATGAAGTTTTTCTACTGGAATATTTACAGAGGGCCGGGATTCCCTTCATACTTGTTACTACACTGACTGGTAACACCAGAAACTCTAGGTGATTTATTTTTAATTAGCTTTCAGAGTGCTAAATTAGTATAGGAAGAATCCATATGTTATGCAGGAAACCTTACATGTTTAGCATATTTTATTCTTCTTGGCAATAGAGAATCAATTTCCCTTGGAAAGAATAAGCACTAAGACATGATCTAAAAGGCTTAAAAGGAATTTTGGGAAGGACAGAACAAAAAATAGGTAATATTTCTCTTCTCACTGGAGAAATTTACTTTCTGCCTCACTTCAACAAATTTTCATGTCTTTTACTAAATTGGTGATTTCAATAGAATATACAGTAACTGTTACTTGTTTATGTGGAATAGAAATTTTATTCTCCAAAACACTAACAGCAATGATCAATTTTACCTACAGATTCTGCAGCCACCAGCAAAACTGCTGTCAAGAATATCCTTATTTATCTGGCATTTCATCTACCATCTTTATTGTTGTTCGTAAAACATTGTTTATATGTAAAAGTGCATTTGTACACTAATAACTTGTAATTTCAAGTAGTAAAGGCAAGTTAAAAGGGTTAGTAAGCCTAGTACTTAAACTCAACTTGAGAAGTAACATGGATTTGCATTCTTTTTGCTTGGATCCTTAAGTTTATATGCTTAAGTGATAAACTACGCTTTCTTCTGCTTTATTTTTGCAGTGAGAAAATAGTGAAAGATGTTACTGTGTTACCAAACATAAATCTGGAATACTCCATCTTTGGAAAAAAAAAAAAAAATGTTATAACACTCAATTGGATATTGTTTTCCACACACTTTTTATTACGTCAGATAAAAGTCTGCTTGTTCACAAGTAGCTGTAGAAGTGTGCTCCCCCCCTCTCCCCAGGTTCCTACTTCAGCCTGGCAAAGACTTTGATCAGGACTGATAACCATCAAACTATTGCCAAGGCAAGTTAACAAACACAGTACCATCTGAAACTGATAGCAGACACACAGTTCAACAAGTACCAACAGATCATGTGATAAATACTATGACTGAGTCAATCACTTTACCCCATAAGTAGTAATCTGCCTAAGAGCCCTTTGAGCTCTCCTGTGGGGTAGCAGCTGCACAATAGAATCTTCCCTCAAGCAGGGACATCTATGGAGGTTACACCTGTGTACAGATCCCTTACACCTTGTTGTCAAGATGCAGCGCTGATACGAATCCTGAGTAAGTGACCAATAGTTTTAAGCTTTGCTAGCTTCACTAAGATTATATCTTTGATTGTGAATATATAATCCTTCAGAGATAGACCATTGAACTAGGAGTGGATTTAGCAGCACCCAGACTCCTTACCCTTGTGGTTTCCAAGTACTGTAAGCATACATTAAATAGCCATTACATATTTGATAGAATATTAATTCTTATAACATTTAAAACTGAATAAAATGTTAAGATATATGCATAACATTCTCCATAACACCTTGGGTGGCTTTCTTAAAATCAGAAGGAAAACAATACTACCTTTGTGTCACGTATGGCATGAAGGAGATGCAATGCTTAGTCTAGTTTTTTAAGTGCCATTGAGCACTAATTTGGTAGATGCCTCATATGGTAATGAACTGAAAATTGCCACAAGAACTTTTTTTTTTGGATGAATAACACAACTTTAATTTAGGAGAAAATTTTCTGCTATCTCCTTTAGCCTCCTGCCCTGACTGGACTACTGCTAAAAACTGCTTTGATGGAAAGACTAACTTTCTAATACAAATATTTCGTAACAGAGGCCTACATTTGTGTTGTGTTAATCACTATGTATGTTCTCGGTTTTTTTTTAATCCATGCGAACATAAGAAGGTCAAAGAAAATATTTTGGGGAAGTAGAGCACAGTGGGCAAGGTGGTCTGCTTATTTTGTGTTACTTAGTTTTCTGCTCAAATAAAAAGGGCCCAAGATGGCCCACTAATGACCTTAAGTGAAAGTGTGTGTGATACAGCAGATGTTTGTCTTAAAGGCCAAGTTTAACTACTCATATTAAATAAAGTAGGATTTCTGAATATGTGTATCATATAAATTAGAGGATAAAGAGATGGAAATAAAAATAAAGATGGAAGTAGAGTGAAATAGAGTACAGTAATATTTCACTTCCAGTTTTGTAGTTCTTCCCAATTCTGATTCATTTGCTGAAAGTATCAGTATTTATTTTGTCTAATTGCTAGTTTATCAAAACATTCAAATAAAGTGTATTTCTACCATGGGTCCAGCTATCCTTGCAGCAGGCTAACAGAACCTTTCAAACAAAAATTGAAAAACCACCCTATTTTCTTGGTGCTGGTGATACTGACTGGAAAAAGAAGCCAAAAAAAGGACACTGAGGACAACTCACATGATATGTAAGTGCTTCAGAGTGCTATGATATGCAGAAATCCAGGGTTGTTTTCACAGTTATTCACCACTGATATTTTTTCTGAGCTCAGCTCAGTTGTATATCTTTAAGTATGACAGGACTGCGTATTCGGTTCAAGCCAGCAGCAATACGGCTGATACAATTTATACAGAACTAGATGATACAACACTATATAATAAGATATTAGATTTGGATGTCTAACTTCACAGAGTTTCTCCAAGGATGGTCACACCACAAGCTCTGCTACACTCATAAACCTTATGACATAAAACTTGTCTATAAATATTTCATAATGCCAGTAGCTTTGACTTCTTTCTTTCTGTTGTTGATACAGTCTCAAACGTGAATTAGCGGCATCAGTATCATTTGAGCAAATTTAACAAAAATGTAAAACAAAGTTCCACATAATTGCACAGTTTATTATTGCATATATATGTTTTAATTTTACCATTATATAGTTTTTAACTTACTTAAATTTGTTTAAAAAAAAAAAAAAACAAACAAACTGCACAGAGAAAAATAATCTCCCAAATTAAGAATGTACTGAGAAACAAGGTAGATTCAAAGTTACAATAGCAGTTGTTCAATTTTCAATTAGTACCTCACACTAATTTGATATGTTACTAATTTATTTCTGTAGGTTGTGTGCTTTCACCTGTGCTGCTCTTTCTTCATTTATTAACCTTATCTACAAAACAGCAGGGAAATCATCCTACTTTAAGGCTTCTATTTAACTTTTCTCTATTAAAAGATAGAATGTAAATTAACTGTAACTAATGTCTCTACATTTCTAGTATGTCAAATTGAAATTAGTCCAAAAAGATAAGAATAAATTCCCTATCCATAGTAACTCATTATCAGTTTCTGACATTTTTATGCTTAATCAAATCCTATCTTCTTTTTTAATTTGTTTCCCATTTTATGATGTATTTATGTCCTTTAAAAAAAAAAAATACTATCCTATACCATTTTAAAAAAAGAAAGAAAAAAAAGAAAGAAAACAGATAATCTGAGAGATTTAGGAGAAATTCACAAATTTTCAAAAATGTCCTAGTGCCCCTAATTTCAACTTTTAATTACAGTATTGTTTCACGTTATTACAAAACTAGGCAGTATACTACATTTTATGTATAGTATTAAATTGGAAGTATCCTATTCTTCATCATTTATTTAAATTTAACTTTGTTAAATACTACTGGCCATTTATTGTCAGACCCTTTCTGGCACTGAACTTGTAGCCTGTAACAGGACCTGGTAATCACTTGAAAGGTTAAGTACTGAATGGTCGCATATAAAAACTATATATAAAAGCCTTTCATTTTCAGCATTTCTCAGGGCTATGACACCTGGATTATGTTCTCCACTAGTGGTTTCTGCAGTCTGACATCAGTTCCTGGGATCTCCTAACCATCTCAATGAGCTTATTGGGGTCCTTAACTCTGTTTTGACCTCAGTGTGCAGACATGATAATTCTTCCCTTGTCTTACAGTCAGGCCAGCAAGGCTCTCATTTTGTTTTGTGTGCCATTTGCTCTTTTATTGTCTGCAGCTTAACATGGAATGTGTCAAGAGTGTTAACCTCTCTAGCTATCATTATCTGAAAATAAAAATACATCTATCAAAATTCCAATAGAATTTTTCAGTCATGAAGCTGAAAGTTCAGTAGAGATATATGGCTTAACACAGGACAAAACATCATTTACTATGCATTGACTTTATTAACTGAAGCTAGTTAAAGTAGGAACTATACATTAGAAGCTCAGGCTTTTGAGAACTTGTGCATAAGAATGAAATAAAGAAGAGTTTCAATTTTATGAGAAAATTTCTATATTTTATCAAATAAATTGCTGTAAATTAAATTCAATTGAAACAGAATTCAGAACTTACATTAATTCTATTTTGTCTCCTAGATATTGTAATCACTGTTAGGTTTTTTGTTTGTTTGTTCTGTTTTGTTTCTCCACAGCTAGTTCTTCCTTCAATGAAAATAATATGTCCTCTTTTTGAAATCCAAAATTTTTTGGCACACATCTCAAAAAATTAAAAAATCAGAATTTTTAGTTTATATTGTTTTTCAGACTTGCTTCACTATTAGTCCATACAAGTGGTAGTCTATAGGTAGCTAATACTGTTAAGGAGAGTGGGTATGCAAAATATTGTAATGGGCAAACACTGACAGCTCTTAAAATTCACTGAGCCATTTAAGATGAGCAATGAGTCAAGAGCTGGAGTCCCACTGTGAAAGATCAATAGTGAATGCATTGTCATTGATATTTTCAATGACAGGAATAATAATGCAACATTTATTTCTGGCACAAGGTTGTATCAAGTCCTGTTCTTTCCCTTCTCATGAATTGGGATGTACTTCTTTCTAGTGGAAAACAGAGATATTTCACTGTGTTTTATAGAGTGATTCTGTTAAATCTAGTTACTATTTTTTTTTCCAGAATATATTGGTTAATTAAACTTTCTGTGAATATCATAGAAATTCGCTATGAGGCTGACATTAACGGTAGCAAGATGGCAAGGCAGCAATACAGCATTCTACTGCTTTAGCACTCCTCTCTGTGAAATAAATGTGTAGCTCATAGTTTTCTGTCAGCTGAAACAGAAGAAAGAGGTAAAATGAAAGAAGTTAAAATAATTTTTGCTAATCTAGGAAAGAGATCACATGGAGAGGACATGCAGACTAAAGTTAGGAATAATTCAAATGTTCATGAAGGGAGGACTTTAGCTCATATTAGCCTCTGTGGTCTTTAATCTGTTGGCTTCTACCAAACTCTTTAAATCTCAACCATCTTGAAGATTTCCCACTTTTTTCTTTCCTAAGCATCACAAACTTTTTTTTTTTTGTTAAGACATCATGAACACCTATGTCAAAATGCAAATCAACTGCATTTTTCTGTGTGGTAAAACAGCTTCAATTAAATTATCTAAACACTGTAATAAGCATAACTGCCATTAAAAGGAAGCCACTGTATCTTCTACAATAAAATATTCCTCATATAAATATTTGAAAATGTGCATTTCCATTTAAAGTTAATTCTTCAACTTTGGAGAGAGCACTCAACAACTTCCAATTTTTAAAACTCTAATGGATTCTTCATATACATTAATCATTAAATTTTGAAACAGAAGTATTCTTTGACATGTTTATTGTCAAGTATCTTGATGTGTTTATCGCCAAGTGTCAGCCCCTTGTCAGAAAGGTTCGATTTCTTTTACTGCCTATCTGTCAATTCCTTGTAAAGTCTTTTGAATGCTCATAAATTGGGAGTTACTTTCAAAGATTAATATATTAAGTAACATCCAGAATATTTCTTAGGATGGAGCTCTGTTTATACCAGTACTTCCTCATCCATCTGATTTAGCATTGTGATCAGAGATCAGTTTCAAGGACCATGACCAATAGTAAGACAAGCAACACAATTCTTTAAATACTTTTAAAAAAAATCCAAAAATTTCAGTTTTTCTTAAGTCCCAGCCTCCAACCTTTTCTCCTGATTTTCTCAGGTGGAACATTTTTCTTTTTAACTAGGGCAAAATATTAACCAACTGTAAAACTGTTGCTTATGTTTAAATTGGGGATTCTTCTCACTGCTTCTATCAGAAGTGCAGAACATGCTGTCCATCATAATTTTTTAAGCTTCAGCCATACGAAAAGCTCTGCCTTTGTCATAGTTATTTACAAATGGAGAGGATGATGGAAGGAGTGAAGAAAGGAATTATTTATTCTCAATTTATTCTATTAATTCTTGGCCAGGTGAGCCAAATGTGTAGAAGTCAACGTTTGGAAAAATGGAGAAAATTAGGCACTAGTAGTTAGGAGTGCATCTTGGATATTATCACACTTTAGATCTTTCTTAGATCCAGATGGTAATTCAGGCAAGAGATACTACTAGCATGTGGTTCCACATAACACATAAAGCGCATTCCCAGATTCTAGTAGGCCAGTTCTGTTCTCTGGTCATCAAGAGGTGAATGAATGTTCACGATGTTTTCTTGAAAATGTACTGTTTCATCTTTACAAGCATGCTGAGAAAAGAAGAATCTAAACTAATCATTTTTAAATAATTAAATCTTCTGTGTTTATTTCTTTTCAAAGAAAAAAAATACATGCTTTCTAAAGGCATTATAGTTAACAATTCAAAATATTCCTTTAATTTTTTTGAGCTGAAATGGTGATATCACCAAAAAAACAAATATTCAAATGAGACACTTCCAATTTTATACAATTTAAGTCTTAATATGTCAAGTAGAAGCCAAATCTACTGAAATATAGACAGCAGGGAGGCTTTCCTAATGTTACAGAAAGATATATTTCAGGCATAACTAAAATTTACTCTTTTGATTAAGAACACACTTCAGTATCTATTATTCTCATTTATCTATTTAATAATACCAAAACAGTGCAAATGTCCACTTACTATTCCCAAACATTCCATCAAGGGACCTTGGGTTGAGGGGGATCCCTGAAGTAAAGAAGCTTTACCAAGCTGAAGTTTCCTCATGATCTGACTGAAGTGTTATGGGCTCCAGCAAAGAAGTATGAAGTCCCTGACATAAGGTGGAAAAGCCTTGTGCTGGACTGCCTTAGAAGTAAGCTCATGGATAAAGACATTAGTACCCGGTAAACAAGAATATGCTGACATTTTTCCAGGAAACTTTTAGGAATTCAATAGAAAAATTAACTATGGTAATGTGATAGAAGAAGAGGATGCAAATTCCCTGAGAAAACTTTGAACTGAAGAGTAAGTGTTGCCAATCATCAATACAGAGGAAAGCAAAGAGCAGCATATGGCTTGGAGTGGAATAAGCTCCTGCTTCACATATAATGGCCATGAACTTCACTGCAAAAGAGCAAAAGCTGAAAAAGCTTGTTACTGTCCTGTCCCAGATGGCATCACTTCCAGTAAGTAAAAGAGCTACTGCTGAGTGATTCAGTTCAGTAACCTGGGCACTATCTTTCCACCTCCTGCACTCTGAACAGAGATACTTCAAAGCTCAGTTACATATGATACATGCTTTGTCCTTCCCTCACACAAAGCAAGACCAACATATATTTGGTTCTCCTACAGGGACAAGGTGAATAGTCTCCATAATTTTGAAATACTGACATTGGCATTAATAAAATTATTTTGAGCATGAGTTGGATTCCAAACTCTTGGTTGTAGTTAAAACAATATTGTTTGGTCTTCATTATTCGTAGCTATGAATTCATATCTAAAACTTTGAGGTTTACTACAAATTAACCTGCATCAGATTAACTCTACAGAGTGTGGTAATTTGATGGTATTAGAGTTCTTATGTTAATGCTTGAACTATTTCAATAAAATATATAATCATACAATCATACAATCACAGAATGGCCTGGGTTGAAAAGGACCATGAGGATCATTTAGTTTCAACACCCCTGCCACAGGCAGGGTTGCCAGCCACTGACCAGGCTGTCCAGAGCCACATCCAGCCTGGCCTTGAATGCATCCAGGGATGGGGCATCCACAACGTCCTTGGGCAACCTGTTCCAGTGTGTCACCACCCTCTGTGTGAAAAACTTCCTCCTGATATCTAACCTAAATCTCCCCTGTCTTAGTTTAAAACCATTCCCCCTTGACCTACCACTATCCACCCTCATAAACAGCCATTGTCACTCCTATTTATATGCTCCCTTCAAATATTGGAAGGCCAATAATGTGGTGAAATATTTAATAATAAAAACAGAAATCCAGGTGTATTGATCTTCAAATAATCAGGTACTTGATTAAGTTCGTATGTCTCAAAATGTCACTGAATTATTCCAGATAGCAATTTCTTTCAGAATTCTTTCAGAAGATACTGTTATTAGTTTCCTTAATTTCCTTACATCTTTTGAGCAGTCAAATATTAATATCTGTGGGAACGCAAAGAAAATCAACTAAGTATTCAGATATCCGTTTTAGAAAATTGAGAATACTTAGATGTTTGCTTGTTTACCATATTCTACTGTGACACTCAAGCTGAAGCTGTCCATTTTGCACTGAATTAATCCATGAACTTTGGATCAAACTAAGAAGCTAGTAAATGTATTAAATAAAGTTTAGCATCTACTTAGATGTTCCATCTGACAATTACAGTGCATAACATAATGAGATCGTGTACACTCAGCTGCATCTATTAACAGGTGCTCTTGCAGGCAGGAAGTACTTGCTTGTATGCATTACTATAATTTTGAGTAGCAGCTGTAATTCTCTTGTATCAACCAGGTATAAAGTATTATATCTTTGTATCTGTCAGCCATATACTTTGTTTAATATACTGTTTGTGTTTGTTTAATTCTGAACAAATTCCAGTTTCCCAGGCAATCTACCAAATAGCATTCTTCAATCAAATGCAAAAAAAAAAAGGAGTTCAAATAGTATTTGGATGATGTTTCTGTTTAAATCTTTGAATACATTACATGGTATCAGCATCATAAGGACAATGGCTACTCTTCGCGTCTAGGCATGTTCAGTACATTGAAATGGCGTAATACTGTTAGAGAGCATCCAAAGCAGGGCAGCAAAGATGGTGAAGAGTCCGGAGGAAAAGACCTAGGAGAAGTAGCTGAGGTCCCTGGCTTTTCTCAGAGCAGAGGAGCTGAGGAGAGGCCTCATGGTGGCTGCAGCGCCTTCTAGGGAGTGCAGGACAGAGCTGAGCTCTGCTCTCTGTGACAGCGATGGGGCCCGAGGGAACGGCATGGAGCTCTGTCAGGGGAGGGGCAAGGGCTTTGGGAAAGGTCCTGCACCAGAGGGTATTGGGTATAGAATGAGCTCCCCAGGACAGTGGGCACAGCCCTGAACTGCTGGTGTTCAATGAGTGTTTGGACAGCGCTCTCAAACATGGGGTTTCGATTTTGGGTGGTCCTGTGTAGAGCCAGGTGTTGGACTCATTAATCCTTGTGGGTGCCTTCCAGCCCAGGATGTTCTATGACTCAGTAATACTACTGCAAGTCTGGGCCTTACCATCATACAGCCATGAGAGAAGGCACGGACCCTTCTACTATTCCACCTTACTTCAACTATGGCTTTGCTTTAAGACATCAGTGACAGTCTCAAGAGACCAAACCACTTTGTAGTTCAATCCACTTTGTTGTTATCAACAGAATGTTGCACAGCGCAAAAGTAGAAACTTTATGATTTACCTTACTAAAATTATTTTCTTTTAAGAACAGTTTAGCCCAACCCTTGAGAAAATGGCTTTAACAATACAAGATTTTTGTCATTCTTCTGTGCCTTTCAGAGTTCTCCTCATGTAACAACATTTATTTTACCCAGATAGAATTTACATGTACGTGGCCTGCTTTGAATATAATGTCTCCTATTTTCTGATGTTGGCCTATAACATCAGAGGCAGATCTTGGTGGTATGACAGAGGAGATTGAACTTTCCCATCAATATTCTGTTACATTTTGTTTTCATGCAGGAAGCAGGGCTTGTTCAGCCTGGAAAAAAAAGGGCTCTGAGGAGACCTCATTGTAGCCTACTCAAAGGGAGCTCATAAGCAGGAGGGAGATAGACGGTCTGACAGTGATAGAGCAAGGGAGAATGGCTTTAAACTAAAAGAGAGGAGATTTAGATTAGATATTAGGATAAAGTTCTTTACTCGGATGGTGGTGAGGCCGTGGTACAGCTGCCCAGAGCTGGAACACCTCATCGCTGGAGGTGCTCAAGACTATGTTGGATGGGGCTGAGGGCAGCGTCATCACGAGAAGCTGGGCATGAGCTGTGCTTGCAGCCTGAGAGGCCAACTATGTTCTGGGCTGCATTAAAAAAGGGGTGGCCAGCAGGGAGAGGGAGGTGATTGTCCCCCTCAGCTTTTGTGAGGCCCCATCTGGGGTTCTGTGTCCAGGCCTGGGGCCCCCAGCACAAGAAGGACATGGAGCTCTTGGAACGGGTCCAGAGGAGGGCCACTAAGATGATCAGAGGGCTGGAGCACCTCTACTATGAGGAAAGGTTGAGGGAACTGGGATTGTTTAGCTCGGAAAAGAGAAGGCTCCAGGGAAACTTCAGTGTGGCCTTCCAATATTTGAAAGAAGCATATAAACAGGAGGGAGAACGACTGTTTATGAGGGTGGATAGTGATAGGCCAAGGGGGAATGGTTTTAAACTGAGACAGGGGAGGTTTAGGTTAGATATTAGGAGGAAGTTTTTCACTCAGAGGGTGGTGAAGCATTGGAACAGGTTGCCCAAGGACATTGTGGATGCCCTGTCCCTGAAAGCATTCAAGGCCAGGCTGGATGTGGCTCTGGACAGCCTGGTCTAGTTGTTGGCGACCCTGCACATAGCAGGGGGGCTGAAACTAGATGATCCTTATGGTCCTTTTCAACCCAGGCCGTTCTATGATTCTATGATTCTACGGTGGCAAGCAACCTGCCCATGGCAGGGACTTGTAACTGAGTGGGTTTTAAGCTCCCTTCTTACTTAAGCCATTCTATGATTCTGGTTCTATATATTTTTAAGTAAATAACTGCACGAAAAGAAACAGAGATACAATGTAGCTCTGAGTATGCAGAGCTGTATTTATTATGTGCAGTTTAATACATTACGTATAGTATGCATATTTTATTACTTTTTTGAGTAACTGTCTTATGTCACTATTTTTAGGTCCCTTAGAGTATTTTGGTCTGTTCTAGTCATTTGTGCAACAGCTCCATTGTTTCTACCCTAGTGTGATAGATTTCTATATTTCAAAACTTTTTCAATGAAGAAAAAGAAACCACAATAAATCTCTACATAAACGACATAAACATTTAATTTAAATGCATATTTTTATTGCAGATATTATAGCATAGTTTATACAAAGTAATAAATCTGGCTCTGAATATGGGAGAAAATATAAATGATTTTATTCTTTTTGACCTCAAGTCACATAAAACTAGCTCATGAAATTAAAATAAGACTTGAAATTTTCACTAGTGATGAACAAGAGCCTCCATACCACACTTGTCAAAACCTGCACCAGCAGACATACCCCACTGTCATCGTTGCCACTGGTGAAACATATCACCCATAGCCTCACTGTGCTCATATCCACTCTTTGATCCCCAGAAACATTCAGCAAGTGGCAGTGAATGTCAGTGGGTGCCATGTGGGTGCAAAGGTGTTCAGTGGCACACCTTTGCTTCACATGCACTTCCACATCAGATGCCATTTTGTTAGCCTCTCTGCTGCAGACATAATACTGTAAGAAAATGAAGTTGTTGATGGTTTTTCTTAATTATTATTTCATTTTCTTCATGTTGAAAATATTAAAACCTTTAAAGTAAATCAACATTAGTGAAATGCTTTACCGCAGCAGATCGTTCAGGTACTAAAAGGCAAATTATTACAAAAGAAAAGAAGGATACTTTTCAAATTTTGAAAAAGCATTTCAAAAATAAACAGCTTTGAACTAATCAGCCAAAACAAAAGAAAATTAATATAATGCTCTTTCTGTCTTTCAGACAAAGAAGCAAGATAGCAATCTCTGCCCTTCACAAATTCATGCTACCTGAGACCATTAAAAAAAAAAAAAAAGACTTACACATACTCTGTGTTTTAGAGAGACTTCTCAAAAATTACAACATGCCTCTGAAGTAGTTCTGCAAAGTGACCAAGTGCCCCCATTTTTAATGAGCTGTATCAGCAACACAGGAATTATTACTGGAACATTAATTTGTGCCTTTTGAAGACACAAGCTTAAAAGGCATAGTATTTGCTGACATTGTTGGGAAAAAAATAAAAATAATATATAAAGTTTGCTTCCCATAAAGCACAACTCAGAATTCATTTCACACAAGAGAACTATAAAGAGTATACCCTTTTCAGGACACTAAACTTAAACCTGAACCTCTTTTCCTTCGCAGTCTGCATTTGCTGATGATGCTAAACATGCACTTGTAGCCATTCATAGTTTTTCATCATCAGTACAGAATAATGATACTCAGTAGTTTGGGGCTGTTCATTTTCAACTCCCATGCAAAATCATAGGGCCCTCTTAACTTAACCTGTGAATTATTAAGTGCTTTTTGCCAGATTTGAAATCCTCTCCCATTTCTTGAAGCAAATAGAAATGTCTGAATAAAGATTCTTAGAGGTAACTCAGAAGACATTTCAAGGAGAGACTACCAACATAATAATTACAGACATACAAAAGAAAATTTGAAAGAGAATTCTTCAAATCAAGTAACATGAGCTCTCCTAAAGCATATTCTGTAAATAGATCAAATGAAATTTTTGCAGAAAAATCTCAAAGATTTTTCTATAACCTCTTGAACATTTTTTTGATTGACTAATTATTTAGTTTTTATGAATGTGATACATATTACAGCAGATGAGCGTTATACTAGTTCCTACACTGTGAAAGAAATCAACATGATATCATTTTATCCACTAGATGCAAGAAGCTTTTCTGTTTTTATTGAGTTCTGCCACTCTAAAAAAGATACATCGAGGACGCAGAAGATTAAAAGGGAAGTATTGTATGGACAGTAATGATGGGAAGAATTGTTCTGACACCTAAAAATTACAGAAGTAAGACTTTTTTCTATAGATACTAAGTTAAATCAAAGTCAGTAGATGAAGTAAATTTATCTCATTTCTTAAAAGATAAATTTATGAATTATGATAATGTCATTTTGCAGACTACAGCTTCCACATAAATACTGCAATAGTCAATTGTTCTCAGCCAACATCACTCTTCAATAATGTTATAGATTTAATTATATATGAGGGCTGCCGCAAAAGTAATGCCTTCTATTTTATTATGTTGTCCCACAACATCAAAGCTGGATGTTGTGCGACGGCAGCAGAAGTTGAACATTCCCACCAATATTCCATTACATTTTATTGCCATGTGACAGACAGCAGCAGAGGGGCAGTCTGACAGAATGGTGTCTGACACAGAAGTGTATATGAAGGTGCGTCACTGAATTCCTCCATGTAAAAAAAATAGCACCCACTGACATTCATCGACACTTGCTGAATGTTTCTGGGGACCAAACAGTGGATATGAGCACAGTGAGACTGTGGGTGATATGTTTCAGCAGTGGCAACAGTGACAGTGGATCATCCCCACTGATGCAGTTTTTGACAAGCATGGTATGCAGGCCCTTGTTCATCACTGGTGAAAATACACAGCTAACAGTGGTGGCTGTGTTGAAAAGGAGTGTTTTGTAGCTGCGAACTTGCTCTATCACACAGAATCACAGAATCATAGGGGTTGGAAGGGACCTCCAGAGATCATCGAGTCCAACCCCAAGTAGTGTTATTTTACTCTTTGTATCTGTTGTAGATTCCAAGGAAGGAATTACTTTCTATGTGACATATGTATATGTGCAGTATCTCATTAATGAATTTAAAAAATTGAGATAATCTAAACTAGAAGTAATGTCAAGGCTTTCACATCAGTGCATTCTTATGAAGTTTTATAACAATAAATATATGTACACATAGAAGAACAAAATAATGTTCTAACCACATAATATGTTGCGCGGTCTTCATACTCAGTGAGCTGTAAGAAATTAAAGTCAATCAGAATTTGGTCACATTCAGTTGTGTTGCTGAAGATGTATTTCTGTATTAGTTACAGTGATGAAGCTAGATAAAGTGCATACAAAAGCAATGAGAAAGGCATTTTTGCAGACAGATTGCTACTACAATTTGCAGCCACAAAACATTGCCATGACACTGCAGAATGAACCAGTGTTTAGTGGGGGAAAGAAAAGTAAATGGTAGTGAAACTAAGTGTATATCTCTCGAGAAATTTACTATGTAGGAGAGGATATTTCTGATACTAAAAAGAAAGAAAAGAAAAAAAGAAAAAAAGGTGAAAAGAGTATGCAGAAAGCTAGAGATCATAAACAGACCTAAGAATGAATAATCCTAACAAATAATCAGAAGAAATGAACAGAGAAGATAGTTAGATTTCAGTTTGTTTTTGTTTTTGTCATTGTTTCTCTAAGTAAAATCAGGCTTGTAAGTCAGTTTAACATCAAAATTATAACAATAAAGATTTACCAGGACCCAGCATCCAACTCTTTTCTGCACAGAGCTCCAAGAAAATGTTACAGAAGCTTCAGTATAACTACAGTTTGTAAATAGGGTTTAAATAAAGAATTTGAGTCACCTTCTCTTTCCATTTTGTTGATGTTCCATCAACATGCATTTTTAACAAATGAATTGCCAACCCAGTACTTTTAGTTCCTCCTTAATGTCTACTTGAAGTAACTGCTTAAATCAACCCAAGGCTCAATGATCTATACTTAGAACATATAACGAAAAGATCTAAAATAACTGCTATTAATCCAAGCAATTTGGTAAAATTCAAAAAATCATTTGCTTGATATCAAAGGCTAATTGCTTCTGATTGCAGTTTGTGGTCTGTTACCATTTTAATAACTGTGGGATTTCAATACCATTTTAAATTTCATTATGATTCTCAAGTAAATAAATATCATCACAGTGATCATATTAAAAAAATATTCAAATAAACTCTGTTTAGCAAACAGCTAAGTATAAAAATAAAAAAAAATCTTGACATCCTTTTGTTTGTGTACACAACAATAAACACTAGTAAAACACTAATAAATTTATTTTGTCTTAATTTTTAGTAGGGCAAGGCTTCCATTCTGTATTGGAAATCCCAGAGAAATAATGTAGGCGAGAGAAACAACCAGCTATAAATCTATATGCTAATTTCTTAACTTTTAAAATAGCTCTATTTCTTTTATTGTATTGAGCATAAGAAAAAAACTCTGCATAGGAAAATGTCTGATACAACTGAAAGTATTTTTAAGCAACTATATACTCAAAGTGAAACAAACTGTCCTTCATATGAAGGGTAGACATTTAAGCAAGACATTTCATCCCTCAGTTCTAAACTCAACTGTTACCTCATGAACCTTTGTTTTCTGGGAGGGGAGGGAGAGGGATGGTATTTAGCAAAGTTTTTGATAATGACTGTCAAAAGTATCCTTCTAGACAAACTGTCCATCATGGTACTGGATGTGTACAGCATACAATAGGAGAAAAATTTACTGAAAGGTAGGCCTCAAAGAGTTGTAGTAACTGAGATAATATCAGGTTGGCAACGAGTCACAGGGCAACATATTTGAACAGTTCTCTTCAGTTATTTTATCAATGACCTGGACAAGGAATTTGAATGCATGCTAGGCAAGTCACAGGATCATAGAATCACAGAACAGCTTGGATTGGAAGGGACCTCAAAGATCATCAAGTTCCAACTCCCCTTCTGCAGGCAGGGTCATCAACCACTAGATGAACTGTCACAAGCACATGCAGCCAGATGGGATCCACCCAGTGGTGCTGAAGGAGCTGGCAGAGGTGACTGCCAAATAACTTTCCACCATCTATCAGCATTCCTGCTCAACTGGAGAGATCCTAGAGGACTGGAGGCATGCTGGTGTAACTCTCATCAACAAGAAGGGTAGTAAGGATGATCCAGGGAACTGCCAGCCCTTCAACCTGACCTTAGTGCTAGGGAAGGTTATGGAGCAGATAATCTTGAGTGAGATCACATGGCATGTGACTAGGTCCAGCCAGCATGGGTTCATGAAAGGCAGGTCCTTCTTGACCTCTTCTATGATCAAGTGACCTACCTGGTGAATGAGGGAAAGGCTGTTGCCATAGTATACCTAGCAAAACCTTTGACACTGTCTCCCACAGTATTCTCCTGCAAAATCTGGCAGCCCATGGATTGGACTTTAACACCCTTCGCTGGTTAAAGAACTGGCTGAAGGTCTAGGCCCAAAGAGTGGTGATAATTGGAATTAAATCCAGCTGGCAAATGGTCACTAGTGGTGTTCCCCAAGGGTTGGTATTGGGCCCTGTCCTGTTCAGCATGTTTATCGATGACTTGGCTGAGGTGATTGAGTGTGCCCAAAGTAAGTCTGCAGATGACACCAACCTGAGAGGAAGTGTCAATCAGCCTGGAGGTAGGATGGCCGTAGGGAGGGATCTTGACAGGTGGGATCAGTGGGCTGAGGCCAATGGGATGAATTTCAACAAAACCATGTGCCAGGTCCTGCACTCTGGCCACAATTCCATGCAACACTACAGGATTGTGGCAGAGTGGCTGGAAGACTGTATGGAGGAAATGGACTTGGGGATATTACTGGTCAATGCTTGGCTGAACATGAGCCAGCAGTGTGCTATGATAGCCAAGACGACCAAACGTATCCTGGCTTGTATCAGAAATAGTGTAGCCAACAGGAATAGGGATGTTATCACCTCTCTGTATTCAGCTCTGGTGAGGTCTCACCTCATGTACAGTGTTCAGTTTTGGATCCCTCACTGCAAGAAAGATATTGAGCCCTGGAGCGTGTCCAGAGAAGGCAACAAAGCTGGTGCAGCACAAGTCTTATGAGGAATGGCTGAGAGAACTGCGATTATTCAGTCTGGAGGATGCTCGGGTGAGATGATATTGCTCTCAACAACTCCCTGAAATGAGGTTGTGGCAAGGTGGGTTTGGCCTCTTCTCCTGCGTAACTAGTGATAGTACTAGAGGGAATGGCCTCAAGTTGCACCAGAGGAGATTCAGGTTGAACATTTGGAAAGAGTGGTTAGGCACTAGAACAGCCTGCCCAGGGAGGTGGTAGAGTCACTATCCATGGAGGTGTTCAAGAAATGTTTAGATGTTGTAATAAGTGGAAATTAGTGTGGAAATATTGGTGAAGGTGGACAGTTGGACTGGATAATCTTGGAGGTCTTTTCCAACCTTGGTTATTCTATAATTCTAGATCAAGTACTTGATCAGATTGCCCAGGGGCCCACTCAATCTGATCTTGAATGCCTCCAAGGATGGGGCATCCTGTGGCAGCCTGTTCCAGCACTTAAAATATGTGAGTAATATTAAATTAGAAGGAGTTGGTGACTCTACCTCAGAGAGGTTGTACATAGAGATCTTGATAGATAAGAGCTCTGGGTAAAAAAACATTTGAAATGCAACAAGAGCAAGTGCCAGATTCTGCACCTGTAGCTGTGCAATCCTGAATGTAAATTTACATTTGTGGACAAGTGACTGTAACACAGAAAGATTCGTAGGGGATTTGGTTGACAGTAAGTTCAGTATGAGTGCGCTGTGGCTACCAAAAGAGCCAAACATATGCTGGGGTGTATTAACCCACCACAGTCTAGTTAACCAGTCAAAAAAAGTGATTGTCCCATTCTACTCATCACTGGCACAACCTCACTTTTAATACTGTGTGCAATTTTGAGCTAAACAACTATAAGAAGGACATAAAATTTATAGCGTCCAAAGGAGAACAAAGATATCTGCAGAATCTAGAACGGAGGATATATGAGAAACGGCTGAGGTCCCTTCCTTTGTTCAGCCTAGTGGAGTCTGACCTATATGTATAGGGGAACAGAGGGGCCACACTGCTCTTCAGTGACAGCAACAGGACCCGAGGGAACAGCGTAGAACTGTGTCAGGGGAGAATGAGGTGGAGATTAGGGAAAGGTTCTGCATCAGAGGGTGGTGGGCATGGCCCCAAGCTGCCAAAGTCAAGGCATGTTTGGCCTTCGCTCTCAGATATAGCATTTGGATTTTGAGTAATCCTGTGTGGAGTCAAGTGTTGGACTCATTGATCCTTGTGGGTACATTTTAACTCAGAGTATTTTATGAGTCTAGTTCACTTTTATCACTTGCACAGAATGTGTACAGAAAATGTAGCTTGATGATAGCTTTAAATAGATGAGTTGAAACGTAGCCATTCTTTAATAAGACAATACAGTTACTCCACACTCCACTCTCAGTTCCCTAGTTTATTGTACACAATTGCTGTTTATTTTACCATCTGTATACAGCTTCCCATTCGTAAGTCCCAAATCTTTCTTACTTGGCTGCCATCTGTGTTCCTTTTTCTCTTCCTGGTAAGTTGTAAAGTTTGTTAACATTCCAAACTGCCAGCATCTTCCAGCTTAATCATGAGTAGTTTTCAGAACACAACTCCCAGCAAAGTTAAAAAACAAATGTCCAGAGGGAAGATCTTCATTGCATGAAGTTCTGATTATGTCACTATATCCCACAATAGCAAAGTATTTTACATGGTATGGGCGGAGGATGATTCCACACTATCTCTGGTCTTTTATAGTCTATCACTTAGACATAAGGAGCCATATCTGTCTTTGTACTCACTAAAACCTCTCAGGAAAAAAAAAAAATGAGGTGAAAGGTAGATGAATTTCCCACACAGACTGTAGTATATCTGAGATTCATGTAGTTGACGTATTTTAAAATATTTATAGTATTTTAAAATTAAAATTAAAAAAATCTCTTAAAAATTGAACTTTTAATGACCTTATATTTTAAATGAAGATAGAAAATCCGAAGAAACAATTCCTTTAACACTAGTTTGTTTCTAACTTTTTTGTGTACTAGCAAATGCATCTTTCTGGAGAATATTTCAGCTATTAGATGCAGATAATACACCTTGTGTGAAGAGTCAGTATTATTTATCAGCAAAAAGCAGACTTGTTATTCATGAGGAAAAAGTAAGTTATTATTTAAATATTCCATAAGTATCCCATATAATATCTAATGAAAGAATAACTTCCTTTTGTATTTTTCACAGAGTTATTTTTATTAGTTCTTATCATAAAAAGAAAATTCTGTGACTGTCCTCAGGCTCTACTTATTCTGTTAGTATTGAGCAGCACAATTTTTCATTTGTAAACTTAAAGTCAGTAGAAAGGACATTTAAATATTTTATATTAATTTTAATGTGATGCTTAACTCATTTTTAAAGTGAATACACACTGTTCTGATAGGTTCTGCAAATTCAGATGTATTCCCTGCTAAAGGAAGCATTGTTCTCTGATCAAAACACTTCATAAAAGTACAATTAGAATATAATTATGTGTAAAAAATATTTTTCATAATGTGTCAAGTATGAATTTTTTCAAAGACATGTCTGATTAACATTACCCACATATTCATGTTAGAATGAGCTAAATTTCATAAATATTTATGCAAAAAATAAAGTATACAAATAAATAGAATCTGGTTCAAAAAATAATTGCCCATATTGAACACTAGACATACCTGCTTGTGTTAATCTTTCTTTGTTTCTAGGACTTGTGAAAGTTTTCTAAATAACTTCTTCCTAAAAAAAAAGCAACAACTCATGTAATTTCTTAGTGTCTTGATCACTCAGAGCAGGACAAATGCTTTAGTAATACAGACTGTATGAATTAAGTCGCTCTTAAATACTACAAAATAAAAATTCCTCTTTTCTATTAGTGAATACTAGTCGCTGGGCTTTCTGACTATAATGAACTGTATTAGCTCTCAGTGAAACACACACTTCCTTAAGTGAATGGATATTCCATTTTTTCCACTCTCACTGTGTAAAGGATTCTTCATCAAGTTTTGTCATTGCATTATTCTGCATTATTTGGAACACCATTCCCAGATTCCAATCTTCAACACTTCGATTATTCCTTCCCAAGTTTCTGTGTCTCACTGGAAAAATGAAATGGATGACTTCTCTACTGGCTGTTTGATCTTCTTCAGAGAAAAATCCTTCTTAAAAACAACAACAACAACAAACATATTTTCAGTCTTCTAGAGTAGAAAAACTGAATTTATTGAAATATAACAGAAAAATAACTGATATTTTAGTAGTCACACTAAAACAAACATTGATTTTTTACACTCAAGATTTTTAGTGAGCAAAAAATGGGTAACAGCTTGTTATTTATATTTTAGTGTAAGCTATATCAACAAAAGAAAAGTGATTTATGAGACCTCACTTCTAGATGCCATCTAGACAGAATTGCCTTTTAACAAATATCTAACTCAAATTCCTCTTCCCTAACATCACTGGAAAAAATAAATAAATAAATAAATAAAAAGAGAAATAAGTTTAAAAAAATACCACTTCTGGCCCTTAAAGCTCTATTATCTCCTTCAGTGATTTTATTCCACTTACATGACAACAGTCATGCTTGATTTGCTAGACACATTGTTTTAAACTATATCACTTTAAATGTGAAATGTACAAATGGACTCACTGACTTTATTTTTTTTCAGAAGAAGCACACAGACAAAGAGAATTAAAAAAACAGCTTTCTGAAATAATTCCTGGAGACATCCTGTAACTGTTTGCTCCCAGGACTTGGCTACTGTGTAAGGGTTCTAAGATTATTAAGCGCAACATGTGTTTGAGACCAGAGCTACACTAAGATTATTAAGCACAAGACATGTTTGAGACCAGAGCTACCTCTGTTGAGATACCTGAGTGTAGGGAAAGGTGATGGCAGATAACTAGTTCTAAATTACCCAAAAAAAGGGTGATTGTCACAATCCAATTAAAGAAAGATTTACTTACCCACTCTAAGGATCAGGGCTCATCAGATACTCCAAAAGGAAGGATCATCAGGTAGACATCCTTCCCTTGTGGCAGCCAGCTCTTAAACGAGGCTTAGGGAGGGATGAAACCAGGATCCACTCCTTCCAGTGGTGCAGGTGAATTGCTTTAACATGTGCTCCCAGGGCTGGCTGTGTTCCTTCACTAGGCGCTCAATCATTCATGCACGTCGTCACTTAGCAATGCCCATACACTTGAGTTAAATAGCTGTTAGTTAATGAGTTGGGATTCCTTCATAATGCTGTAATTCTTTACTTTAAGAAGAATATTTGAGTGCTTATTTATCCTGCAGCTGTAATTAATACTTCAGTGTTCTGTTTCCTCTATGCATTTTGTCAGGCAGAGACGTCTGTGCACCCTACTTTTCTGAAATTTCTTACAAGAGGCAGGTATTATTTTAATAAAGGAACAAATCCAGGTGACTAAAAGATTGACTTCCCCTACAATAATAATGTCATTATATTAATTATTACATAACGATTATTTAGGTCTAATGTGACAACAAAATATTTTGAATAAAAACACTGAAGTTGTCAATGAAATTTTAAAATCTCATTACCTCACTTTAAATTGTGAATTCAAAATGAAATTGATCCACTTGCATTTAAGTGTTTTTAATCAAAATATTTCCCTTTCCTATGGAAAACTCTAATTTCATTAGACAAAAATTGATGATGAAAAACATTTCATGCATCTATTGAAATATTTATTCCAGCACTTCTAAGCAAAACTCTGAGAGGAAAAATAAAACTGTTGACTATTTTCAACGAGTATGCTACTTAAATTAATATGTGAAATTAAACAGAAATGTGAAAAGTTCTTACCTGTTGCATTTCAAATGAGTTATTTCAATATAATATAACTGTAGCTTAACTGTCTGCAGCTCCTGGCATTCAGTTAAGGATATACAACTGAAAGACAAAACAAACATCATTTATTGTGGGAAAGTGTTTGGGTTGTTGTTTTTTTGGTTGTTTTTTTGTTGGTTTTTTTTTTTTTTTAGGATTATTGAGGAGATAGCTGTTATTGGCAGGCTGGATGGGAAAGGCAGAAAGGAGGTACAATGAACAAATAATGACAGTAACTGAAACAGAAAAAGAGGAAGTTGAGTGAACGGAAGAATAAGCAGAACAGGAAAGTGCTAGGTATGGCAATAATTTACTACTTACAAGTATTTGCACAGTCTTAGCTCCAAGAAGAGTTATGTTCCTGTAAACTTGGAGGTCATGGATTAGAAAATATCATATATGGAAAGTCTGAAAAGTCTTATTAATGTAAAGATGTACTTCTGTTTTGGGCATTCTCTGGATGAGTAGTGTAATTTCATGTAAATCCTCTTCTGCCATTCTCCACTGTGCATCTGATACTGGCTATTCTAAAAGAGAAGATATAGGGTCAGAGGGACCCTTTGGCTTAAGGATCTAGCACCTTAAAATACAGAATTGCTCAAGCCTTCCAGGAAAAATGTTTCTTTGGATTATACGTTCTTAAGGCTTTTAAACTGCTTTCCAAAGTTCAAATCTCCCTGGACTACTTTTTAGGGATCATGTTTTTACTTAGCTTAAATTGTAAAACTACATTTTTTTTCTTTACACTCACCTAAGTTTTCATTACTCTGTGAAAAATATTTAAATCACAAAGTAAGCAAAGCCAGTTCAATGATGAATGAAAAGCCAATGCTTAAAAACAGTAATAAAAATTAAAACTGAAAAGTTTAGCTCACCAGCTACTTTACTTATGTATCATCCTGAGGCATCAACACCATTTAACACTAATGCTGTAATCCGATATATCTTAACCATCACTAGCAATAGAAGCATCTGTGGAAAACAATTTAGTAATGTAAGGGAAATATAAGTTGAATATTGAAAAGAATCAGTAAATACATTGAATATCTGCAATCAAACATCAAGTCCATGAGTAGAAATAAACAAGTGCACTTCCAAGATTCTAGGAAAGAGGCCAAGCTTATTAATGAAATTAAATAGGACAAGTTTGCCTATTTAAAGTAATTCAAGGTGAGCAGCTCCAGTTCAGGTTACTTCCACAGCAGAACAGGGGATCGCAGTGTGCAGAGGAGCTGATACTATCAAAGAGAACGCGGGGAGAAGAGAGAGCTGCCTGAAGCTGCTGAAAGCCCCAGTCCTCATAAGAGTGGCTGAGGAATCATGGACGAGGCCAGGAGCAGGGGAGTAACTCACCTACAAGTAAGTAGGGGCACGTTACTTGCTGAGATCTGAATAGTCAAACTTGAGGATAGAGGATACCAGCAAGACTCTCAACTTAAAAGTTAAGGGTTTGCAGAAACTGGATACAACTTTTTTAACAGCACTATTACTAAGGCAGTTTAATGCTTTTGGAACAGTCTTAAGAGACCCATTAAATAATCTGTATAAAGATTTTATTTGACTGTTTACTACCTGTAAAAATTTACAATAAAACTAAACATACATTGTTGAAGTTGAATATTTTTATTGAATGCATTTTATTTTGTCAGTATATAAAATGTAAATTTAAGTGATAGAAAAATTTTATTATGGATTTAAAGTAACAAAAGAAATCATTCCTACCCTAATATTTTAAGCTTACTTGCTTAGTAGGTTAAAGATAATTCTATAGTTTCTTTTGGTGGTCCTTTTTTCTCAGTAATATCAGTGCTTTTAGACTTGTACAACTTAAAGGATACTAAAGCATAATCCTTTCTCTGTAGCCCCTCCTTTTTTAAAAGTATTTACAAACTATTTAAATGTAAACTACAGTAAATATTTTTTGGAATTGTCACTAGTGTTAGTGAGAAAATGTATATATTTGTAACTATTTTAAAAGGATTTTTTATTTCTGAAAGTACATGTCTTCCAGTTTCAGGAAAAGGAAATATTAGACACTTCTAATTTTATGAAAAATGTTGTATATTTTGAATTGAACTGAAGATTACTAGAGCAAATGCAGTCTGTCTTACACAAGTCATTAGTTCTTCTCACTCATTTAAGATAGATTTCTAAATAGTCATCATCAAGTGGTAATTTTTCCTATCTTCAATGATGAAGAAGACATCAGCCTATATTAACGATCCAGCAAAATAATATTGTCATATGCCTAAACTCATCTGCCTGTTAGATAACCATGGCCAGCATTCTCAGTCAGATGCTTTGAAGCCATATCCATCTGAGATACACCTCAGCACCTGAAAAACAAACAAACAATCAAGTTTTCTTATAGACTTAACAGTTTCAAAAGTGTTTATCTTTTTTTTTGTTTGTTTTCCTGGAAGTCCAGCAACATCAACTGGATTTACTTATTTCTCTATTTACATAATTACTAGAATTTCATTTTGCACTTCGTTAGAAATCACAGTTAATGTTCTAAGTCAGCAAAAGATCTTCACATTTACTTTTAATCACAAACACCCCTTATAATTTTTATGGGTGATACGATGCATTTGAAAAATCAACATAGTTCCAATATTTCTAATTTACATTCAACAGAGTTTGAAATTCTCCTAAACCATATTTCTGCAAAGGTACAAGCAACAAAAGATGCAAAAATTTCTAATGATTTTCAAAACAAATCTCACTGAAAATCATTACTGAATTTAATTCCTTTCACAATTTATAAGAACAAAATCATAGGTTTTGATGCTGCACATCTTTTCCAAGTGAAACTAGATCTCAGAATATTCTGTGCCAATGTATCCTTTTCCAGATAGAAGTACACCTGTTCTTCCACCTTTTCTTATTTAAAATTATTCTCTCTCTTTGAATTCCCAGGTTTTCTTTAGTGTTTAGTGTTAGCTGGAGTAGAATTGCTCTTTTTTGCTCCTTTTATTTATTTCTTTTTCCTCATTTGCTTGGAACAATTATGTTGATAAGCTCAGTTATATCTCTGTAAGTAAAGATGTGATGTTCTAATTTCACCTCTTTAGGCCAGTGAAACACTGCCTGAACCTACTGGCCTCAGACATTCTCACAGGAGAGAGAGAAAAAAATTCATCACTGCTGAACATCCATTAAGATCAATTAGCCAGATCACCTGGAAGACGTAAGACTGTCTCCTATCTTTTAGACATATATTTCAGACTGGACATACTAGCAAATTCAAGGATACTAGTCTTAAAGAAG
Source organism: Pavo muticus (assembly GCA_016647715.1). Taxonomy (NCBI): domain Eukaryota; kingdom Metazoa; phylum Chordata; class Aves; order Galliformes; family Phasianidae; genus Pavo; species Pavo muticus. The sequence goes on from JACDJE010000715.1 coordinate 55,530, forward strand.
GCACAGTTGTGAAACACCAATTCTCATTTAAATTTAATTGTAAGACAAGAAATAATGTAGCTTCAATGAAAGAAAGGAAAACAACGGAAAACAATTTACATTTTAATATAAAACGAATCACAGTGTAAGATGAAAAGGCCAGCAGTTAAAAAACTCTTAAAGATAAAAATAATTACCATGAGCTGGCAAAGTAAATGAGAAAAGGCAATATGATGGTTTAGCTCCCGCAAAATGACTATTGCTAAATTCAAGTGTACTTCCTGAAGAAAATTATTTTAGAAGAGCAGAAGGTGCACTATTATTGAAATATTAAAGTTACAAAGCAAAGGACCAAAAAAGAGGTTTATGTTTATTTATGAATATTATACAATAGGGGCATGAAGCAGTAATATATCAATCAATCTTTGTAAATGATGAATCGTGTAACTTGGCGACTATATTTTTATTTCTATTCTTCCACAGAGAAATAGAATTATTGTAAAACAGAGCTTGACCATCCAGAAGAGTATTTTACATTATTCTGGGGCAAATATGCCAAGTCATTTCTTTGATAGTACAAATGAATCGATCAACAGAAAGGGCAGTAAACATAAACACTAAGGAAACTAAATACACTACTTTTCTGCTGTCAGATACCAGGTTCAGATTTCAAAAAAAACCAGCTACATAAATATGTAATCATCAAGTAACCATAGAATACTCCACATTGAAAGGGATCCACAAGGACCACAGTGAAGCTCTCAGAATTCAAACCCTACCAGTGTCTGAGAGCACTGTCCAAATGTTCCTTGAACTCCAGCACCTTGGGGCCATGTACACTGCCCTGGGCAGCCCATTCCATGCCCACCACCCTCACTGCAGAACTTTTTCCAAACCTCCCTGACCCTCCCCTGGCGCAGCTCCATGCTGTTCTCCCAGGCTCTAATGCTGTCACCAAAGAGCAGAGCTCAACACCCCCTCTGCCATTCCATAAACATCTTTGCTGTAGTTTCTACAGTTTCCTTGGAAGTTTCATAGCATTATTTTAAACTATTTCCTTTCCTTTCTCCTTGCTTGGGCTCCTTGGGCTTATATAAGATATCTTATAGGAAGTAAGAACTGAAAAATCAGTTCTGGAAGCATTGTAGCATTATAAGACAAGGAGCACTGTCACGGGGTTATCTGAACCAGTCTATGCCCGTGACAGGGACAGTGGGCCCCGCCCCCCCCCACCAAAGAAAATGGGAAGGGAAAGGGAAAGCAAAGTGGAGAGAGAGAGTTATCGGAGCACTTGCCTCTTTCTAGGTCGAGAGCCAAGAAGAGACCATCCCCAGTCTGTCCCTCCATGACGTGTAGGGACAGGTACCCAGATTAGAGTGTTAACACTTTAACTCCTAAAGCACTACATGATGTTATGATGTGGAAAACTGAAAAGCAAAATCACAAAACCGTGACAAGCACAAACTATATTAGAGAAATCTTTACCTTTTGAGTTGCATGTTTATTTTTATTTATTTATTTATTTTTTCAAATTGTAATGCCTGTAAAACAAAATCAAGTTCACTGTTATAAAATGGATTGAGTTACTTTTGAAAGTTCTGGATATAATTAAATACACATTAGAAAACTCTGCTGAAGCCACTAGAAAAAAAAATTAAGACACTCTATGTTGAAACATCACTGCAGGAAACAGTCTAAAATCATCCATAATGTTAAGAGCCAGAACTGCACGCTGGTAGCTCACAGAGACCTCACAGAGCAAAAGGTTTCGCAACAGAAAAGTTCTTCTAATGTCCTGAAGCGAAATCAAGGGATGTGGAATACTAAGGATGGGGAACATGCAGCCAAGCTCTTCCAGGTTTGCACAAGTAACAGCACCCCAGTGTATTTTTAATCACTCTGCAGATGTTACCTGAGCATTGTGCACATGCCCCTCAACCAGCCATAGATTGACTGCAGTATATGCAGTACTTTCCATCACTAGTCCCTGTTTTTTATATTATTTCATGCTCTATAATTACTTCTAGATTTTTCTCAAATCCCTGTAATATGACAGAAAGTTAAGGGAAATCTGTCAAATTTATTATTTGTTTTTGTTGCTAATTTTCTATTTGTTTTTATTCATTTTTAAAAACATTTTACATTAATCTTCTGTCTAGATGTATGCATTTCCCTCACAGTTAATTTACTAATATCTCAATTATCTTTCTTTACACTTCTTCAAGATCTGGATTTGACCTACAGACATAAAATATCACCTTCAATCCTGTTCATTGCCTGGTTGGGTTTCCAAGTCCATCCAGATGAATGGTAGTCTTATTAGGAATGACATGCAGCAGTTTATCACATGGATTTGCCCATTAGGCAGATCCAGGCAATCCAGTGACAAAAGCATGTCCAGTCCCCATGTAATATCAAATGTAACAACTGCCGCACAGAAACTATGTGTATCACCATTTAATATGGAAAATTTTCAGAGTATTTTCAGTTCTTGACATTTTTCCACAAATCTTGATTGAATTTCTTATTTAAAGAAATCAGTTTAAAATATCATATTTTTGTCTCCCCAGATAAAATTTATATGAGATATATTTATATACAGCTACTTAAATTGTGATTGTAACTTTAACACCTTGATCTAGTTTCTATGCAGTTAAAAGTAAAATTTTGTTTATACATGCCCTATTCCTACACTTCTTTATGTCCTTCAGAAAACCTGCCATAAAATATTTCCTCTCATTTAATAGCATAAAAATACATTTTCCAAGGATCTTACTGTAAATAAAAATATGTGTTTATTAAGCTATTAACTCCCTAGAGCATGCCACGCAAATGGATAAAGAACACATAAGATACAATAATATAAATACATTTTACCAATATTTCAGATAATTTATATTTTTAACAGTGCGATTGTCTAAATGTGAAATATAAATATCTGTTATTTCTTATGGGAAATTATGTTTGCTTATGATATTCGTTTTTCCTATGAATTCTAGTCTTTTCAGAGAACTTTCTATGAAAAAGAAACCCTGACTCTTCTGAAGTTAGGATATTTAATCCTTCAAGAGAAGCAGAATTACTCAAGTTTAACCATGGCAGGCAGCTCAGCACCTCCTAGCCTCATTCTCCTAGAGTGATAGGGTAGAAAATCATAAGGGTGAAAGTGTGAGAATTCATGGGCTGAGACAAAGACAGTTAACCAGGTAAAGCAAAAGCTGTGCAAGCAAAGCAAACAATTCACTTGCTGCTTCCTATCAGCAAGCAGAATTTTCATCACTGCCAAGCAAGCAGGACTTATCTAACGATTTCTTGCTAAAACAAATGCCATCAGTCCCAGTGTCCTCCTCATTTACTCCAGTTTTATTGCTGAGCACAGCACCACATGATATGGAGCATCCCTTTGGTTAGTCTGGGTCAGCTGTCCTGGTTCTGTCTCCTCCCAGTTTCTTTTGCATCTCCAGCTTCTTACTAGCATGGCAGTAGAAGGAGATGAAAAGTCCTTGGCTTAGAGTAAGCACTGCTCAGTAAAAACTAAAACATCGGTGTGTGGTTAACGTTTTCATCCTAAATCCAAAACACACATCATACAAATCCTTACAAAGAAAACCAACCCTATCCCAGCCAAAAAACAGGGCAGGCATTAATCGCCAATTATAATATCAAAACTAAACTAAAACAGATTCTAATACCTGCTCAGTGCAAATTACACCTCCTCTTGATAATCTTAGGGACATTTATAGAGAGATTTAGTAAAGAAGATGACAATTCAGGATTCCACGTTTCCCTTATTACCAGTGTGCTTCACCTATTGACATGCATCCTCTAAACACTGAAATCATTACCAATAGTCTTGGCATAGTTGCAAGATTAATAATCTCGTTTGTGAAATAGATTATTTTATCTACAAGATAGTATTGAAAGCTGAACAGTTTCAATATTCTTCAACTATCTAAAAAACTATTTAATCCACTTAATTTAATCACATCATGTCTTTTAAACAGTCACAGTCACCTATGAATATGTAATGATTTCTTGTGATTATGCTTTTTTAAGGAGAATGACAAAAACAGCATAGCAAAAATTCTTTGCATCACCACATCTCTAATTACATGATGTGGAAAAAAAAAAATAAGGTAACTATAATAAATATATTTATAGAACCCAAAAGTTTTAAAGCCCAATATTAAAGAAATAAAAAATAATACAATCAGAAGCAAAGCAATTTAGTGAAATAAGATTTTAGAATCTTTTAAAATTATTCAGAAAGTGAGATATGCTAACAAATATTTCATTTAGCTTGAAGACTAGTCCAACTCAGAAGACTGAAAAAATAAATAATCTCTTTCCCAAAGTACATACTGGAATATACGAAGTGAAAAAAATACATAAATCCTAATGCATATTAATAATTATAATTAGATTGTACCACTTCTATAACTTAAAAAATGAAGAGATTGAGCAGTAAACATGAACATACAAGAACAATGTGTTATTACCAATTAACTCTTCACTAACAAAATCATTTTGCTTATTGAACTTTTATTAAGTCAACTGAAATCTTAAGAAATACTTCAAAAGGAAAAATAGTGACCCAGGAGCTATATAAACATCCTCTTAACTAGCAGTTTGGAAAACGTCAGCTTTAAAGGATTAGAGCTTTATTTGAGAATCCTAATCTAAAGTACTACTATGAGATATTGTGGCATCATTGGTCATGCTATGAAAAAAAGTAGAAAGATGTCACTAACATGTTGACATCTCCATGAAACTAAGATTAAGGCAACAGTTTTGATTTTGCTGCAGAATCCTTTATCCCCTTGATTCCCACTTGAGTTTTTTTAAAGGGACACAGCACACTTCTTCCACAGTAAAACATGTCTGATTACTTCGGAACTCCACTTTTTAAGAGTACATTTTATACCTTGATTGATATTAAAAAAAATCTCAAGACTTATTCAAAATTTGAAGAATAGGTGCTTCCTGGCATCATTAGCCATTATTTTTTGCTTGAAGACAAGGCATTACAATACTTAGATGCATTAACATTTCAAGGTAAATTGTGCTCACATTTTATAGGCACCTAAGTCTAAAGTAATGGTCTGAAATGACTGTAGTTGCTATCTACTCTGAAAAACCCAAGTTCTTGCTGGAAGCCTAGTTCATTAGTAAGATATAAACACTTCCCTTCATAATTGAACTATAAATCTAAGAAGGTTGAAGCCCTCTGCCTCTCACTGTTAAATTATAATAATAATAGAGGTATATGTGTAAATGGTGACATTCTCATCACATGTTTAGACTAGATTATACCTTTCTTCTCTATTTTTATTCTGTAGGCAGATATGAAGGAAATAATAGGCTTAAGTTTGGCTTCTTTGGTGTTCACTGCGGAAAATCAGGACTGCAATTAATTATCAAGACTTACAATTTAAAAGTCATTGGATAAGATGTTAAAATAAATGTGAAATTTCAGAGAAAGCTCACTGAAACTTATGAAATCCACAGACTGTGAAAAATGCAAAAAATAAAAAAAAAATAACAACAACAACAAAAAAAAAAAAACAGCCAAAGTCAGCACTGAATCATTATAAAGTGTGATATTCCACCTGCAAATCCTCATAATGAAGCAGAACATGTACAAAACATTCAACACATTCAACAGAATTAACATGGAAGTATTAGGCCAAATATTCTGCTTGCATAAAATGCTATGTTCCATTGATCTTGATGTTATGTTGATTTTTACCAGTTGAGAATTTCTTATTGTGTATTAAAACAGTTTTCAGATAGTTGAATCATCTGATTGTTTCTAATTCCTTCTTCTGGAAAACTTTTCCTTAACAATCTGAAGGAGTCAAAGTCATTGAATCAGCTCAGGAACTAAATTATAAATGCAGCACATAACACTTAACAGTAAAGCACATAACGATAACAAAATCTTAATGTATTGCAGTCCTAAGGGGCAACAGTATCTGTTTTATTCCATACTACTTCTTGTGGTGCATTTCAGTGTATATTATCTTTTCATTACACTCATTAAAAAGAGTGAAAAGAACATGAGATACATTTTCAATCTGTGTTATTTGAGAAATACCACCAACCATAATTTATAAAACCTATATTAGAGTTTGTCTACATTTTGAAAGTTAGAGTTTCAAAAGACCTTCACAGAAGTAAAGTTTGAGGATGATAATGCTCTATTTGTTTTCTGTTGTTTTATAAAATGCAAGAAAAATATCCAAGAATTACTGTAGGGGGAATGTAGCTGAGCTTTAAAGCTCTCTCTAAATGTAGAAGGGCTCAAAGGTAAATAAATAAATAAATAAATAAATAGTGACTTAACATCCTTTATTTTGAGAAAAATCTGACCCAATTCTCGTCCTTTTTTTCACTATGATCACAGAATCACAGAACTGCAGGGGTTGGAAAGGACCTCAAGAGATCATTAAAACTGCTAAAGCAGTTTCTCTACAATAGGTTCCACAGGTAGACATCCAGATGTGTCTTGAATATCTCCACAGAATGAGGCTCCACAACTTCTCCGGGCAGACTGTTCCAGTGCTCTGTCACCTTTATATAAAGAAGATCCTCCTCACGTTTGTATGGAACTTCCTATGTTCAGGTTTTAGGCTATTGCTCCTTGTACTACTACTATGCACCACTGAGAAGAGCCTGGCATCATCCATTTGCCTCCCACCTCCCTTTAGATATTTCTAAGCATTCACCAGATACCCCCTTAGTCCTCTTTTCCCTAGGCAGAACAGACCTAGGTTACTCAGTCCTTCCTCACATGGCAAATGCTCTAGGCCCTTTATCATCTTTGTGGCCCTCCTCTGGACCCCTAGGAGTTCCCTGCTTTTTTTGAGCTGAGAAGCCCAAAACTAGACATAGTATTCTAAATGTGACCTCACCAGGGCAGAATAGAGGGGCAGGACCTCTTCCCATGCCCTCCTGGCCCTGCTCTTTCTAATGCACCCCAGGATACCATTGGCCTTCTTGGCCACAAGGGCACACTGCTGGCTCATGGCTAACCTGTTCTCTACCAGAACACTCAGGTCCCTCTCTTCAGCACTCCTCTCCAGCAGGTCTTCCCCTAATCTGTATTGATGCATGCAGTTATTCCTACCCAGGTGTAAGACTCTACACTTGCTTTCGTTTAAACTCCTCAGGTTCCTTCCTGCCCAATTCTCCAGTCTGTCCAGATCTTGTTGAATAGTAGCACAGTCTTGCAGTGTGTCAGCCACTTCTCTCAGCTTTGTATCATCAACAGACTTGCTGAGGATGTAGTCTATTACTTCATCCAGGTCTCTGATGAAGATGCCAGTGATGATGTCATAGAAGGCTACAAGGTTGATAAAGCATGTTGACTACTCCTGATAACCTTTCTCTCTTCTCTCAATTGCTTGGAAAGGGTATCCAGAAAAAATTGTTTCATCACCTTTCCAGGGAGAGAGATGTGGCTGAATGGGCAGTAGTTTTTCAGATCCTTCTTCTTGCCATTTTTAAGACTGGAGCGACATTGACTATCCTCCAGTCTTGAGGCAGCTCTTCCATTCACCAAGACTTTTCAAAGATCATAGAGTGGTACAGCAATCACCTCTGCCAGCTCCCTCAGCACAAGTGAGTGCATCCTGTCTGGGCCCACGGATTTGTGTGTGTTGATTTTGGCTAGACCCTCTCTGACAAGATCCTCCTTGACCAAAGGGAAGTCTTCCTTTCCCTAGATACTCTCTCTTATCTCCGGGGGCTGGGATTCCTGAGGGCTAGTCTTAGCATTGAAGACTGAAGCAAAGAAGGCATTCAGAATCTCCACTTTCTCAGCGTACTCTATTACCAGGGCACCCACCTCATTTACTACGGGATCAACTTTTTCCCTAGTCTTCCTTTTACTGTTGACATACTTCCAACTGTTTGTAGAAGGCCTCATCAGCTTCTTCCTCCTGATCAGTTGTCCTGTAGTACACACCCACAACACTGTCACCTATGTTAGCCCACTTCTTAATTCTCTTAATGAACTCATGAGCTCTCCACTTGTTCATCATTCCCCCCCAAGGTGGAGCTCAATACATTTCAGTTGCTTTCTCACATAAAGAGCAACTCCACCATTTTGTCTCACCAGGCTGTCTTTCCTAAACAGGACATAACCATCCTTGGCAGCATTCCAGTCACGTGAGCTGTCCTACCATGTCTCTGTGATACCAATGAGATCACAGCTCTGTGACTGCGCACATATCTCTAGTTCTTCCCGTTTATTTTCCATACTGCGTGCATTGATATATAGGAAGTTTAGGGAGGCAGAAGTGCAGGTATCTGTAGAGGAATCCTTAACATTTAATCTACATTATCAACTGAAATACATAAAATGTATTACCTTGGAAGGGTTAAAATTTTGCCTTCTACGCATCCATTCACACCTTGGAAAGAATCTTACTTCAGTCACATGAGCTTACAGCACGAGTGCCCTGACAGGAACTTCACCAGCCTAAGGATGGAAAGGGGCAAGCAGGGACACATTTTCTGGAGCACTAAAATAAACAAGGACAAAGTGAATCCAGAAGGAGGCAACAAGCAAATTTGTCTTGCTGACAAAGAGAAATTTAGATCATCTAGATAATGAAAACTAGTAAGAGGCTTTCTTTCAAACACAGCAACAGAAGTTGTACCTGATTAGTAATGTATCATGCTGAGAACTTCTCGGATAATCACAGAATTACAGTATCCTAGGGACTGGAAAGGACCTCAAGAGATAAGTCCAACCCTCCTGCTAAAGCAGTGTCATGGTTTTATGATTTTTGGTTATTGGTATTCCACATCATAACATCATGTTGTGCACTGGGAGTTAAAGAGTTAATGCTCCAGTTCTGGGCACGTGTCCGGAAGAGAAGAAGAACTACATACCCCAGGCGGCTTTGGGGTGGGAGAGGAGATATAACCCCTGGCAAGGTCACCTGATGTCCCTTTTTCCTTCGTCTCTCCTCGCTGCTGCTTGTCCCAACCGCACGCATTGCCTCAGCACTAGCGTAAGGTCTACAGCTTTCAGATACTCTCTCTCAGTATATTTGATTTATTAGCTTCAATTCTAATTATATTGTATAATAGTGTGTTATCTTGCATTCCAATACCATATTTAGTAAATTAGTTTGTTTCTTTTCAGATCGTTGCTGCTGCTTTTAATTATTTTTGGGGTCCCTGTTTCCCTTTTCCAGAGGTGGGGATTCGTGAAATCCCTCTGCCCCACTAGTCATGGAACCGGGCCGAACCAGCCTTTAAACTGTTGACAAGCAGGTTCCATGCAATAGATTACTCAGAAAAGCATTCAGGCAGATTTGAATATCTCCATAGAGGGAGACTCCACAATGTCTCTGGGCAGCCTGTTCCAGTGCTCTATCAACCTCATAGTAAAGAAGTTGACTCTCATGTTCAGATGGAACTTCCTGTGTTCCAGTTTCTGACTGTTGCCCCTTGTCCTGTCATTGGGTGACATCAAAAAGAGCCTGGTCCCATCCACATGACACTTGGCCTTTCTAAAAGCATTCTATCACAGTCTTTTTACAATCATGATGAGTACTTCAGGGTTTTGGTATGAAAATGTTCCCTGGTCATACAAAGTAACAAGTATTTTCACTTTATCTTTTATGGTGAATTACAATAGAGGTTAAGTTGATGATATTAACTCAATCTGTTTTGTACATTGTATTTCTGCATTTGAGTAGGAAATAATAAAATGATTTGAATAATTGAAACTATCAGTGATTCTTGTGATTAGGAGTGATACAGTCAGAGGAATATATTGATATATATACACTGAAGAAAATTCAGCAGTATGTCACTTTTTGTTCGCAATTGAAATGGCTTTAAATGAAAATAGTGATATTTCAATTGAATACTAGCTTTGTACAGATAGGTAATCTTGATCCATTTTCCCTATCAGTTCACATAAGTGCCTCATTTATTCAGTGCCCCAAGAACTCAAATCCAGCTCATCAGCTCTGACAAACTTTAGTGAATGCAAAACAGTGATCACAGTAGTAATAGAAGTAGTTTCTTGTGGGACAGGTTTTTTTTTGTTTGTTTGATTTGTTGTTTTTTTTTGTTTGTTTGTTTGTTTTTGTTTTTGTTTTTTTGTACAATGTAAGTTTGGCATTTTTTCCTAGGTATGTGAAAATATATTACAGTATCATGGATCATGAAAATAGAGTGGTACTAGGTCCACAACTTTCTCAGTTTCTTTTACCCTGTAGGCTTTTTTTTTTTTTTTATGTCGGATATGTTATATCTGGGCAACAGAAGTAGGAAATTCATGTAGATGAGAAACAAAACTGGACTACTTATAAAAATCTTACTGGTATAACTTATCAAATTTTTAAAATACCAAGTTATAGTTTACACTAATATGATTCCAATTATTTCTGTGTGAAGAAAGTTTACCTACTTTATGTAATGTTTTCTTCATGAAGCCTGACTGAAAACTTCTGCTAAGTGGAAGAACGGTATGTGGGCACGTGTGCATGCTGTATGAAGATAATAAAAAAAGAAAAGACCAGCACTTGATAGCTGGAATTTCAAATACAACATGGCTTCTAGTTAAGGAGTAATGGAGTAATAAACTTGCATTGGATTTCATACCTACAATTGATAAGGTCTGATTTAAGTGCCTGATAAAATGAAAATTTAATCTGCTTTTGACTTCAATTTTTTACCAGTAATTGATTGCATATTACTCATAATATTAATCATTTTGTATACATTAATATTTTTTTTGCATAGGAATATTTTTAATTTGATTATATCATAGCTTTATGCTTTTAATTAAAAAGGTTACAGATTTTTTAAATATAATCTTTGATGAGATTTTCTTTGCTCCCCACCCATCAAGGAAGTCTCTTACATTAAGAGAAAACTGAGGGAGCTCAATATATTATTTACTATTATTTATCGGTTCTAGTAGCTGAAGACATGTTCTGTACTGAATGAAATTAAGCAAGTTAGACATTGAAAAATTATTGTAAACAATTAATAATAAAAATATAGTATGTTTAATATTTATTGAGCTTTCTTGACATGCTGTCAGTTTGTTAGAGGTAGTTACCATGGGTACCATGAATATGTTAAAATTGTACTGGGATGTTTCTGCATTCCCAGATAGTCAGGAACAGTTAACTGACTAAAGTCCAATGTATCTGAAGTCCCCAAATCCAAATGGAAATAACAGTAGTTTTTTGCTCCAGCATCCAAGAAAAGAGTAAGAATAAAAAGAAAGAAAAAGAAAAATTGGAAGAAAAAGGAAAAAGAGAGAGAAGGAAAAAGAAAAAGGAAAAAATGAAAGGAAAAGGAAAAGGAGAAAAAGAGAAGGAAACTGAAAAGCAAAAGATGGATGGATTTTGAAACAATGTCATGTGTTATTTAAAATTAGATTTTGCAGAGGTGGACTATCAAGACACACAAACAAGTCTACAAACTTTTAAGTTAATATAAATTGCTGTAAATGCACATATTCTCAAACTGTTTCATGTTCAGATGGATATAGTTAGCAGAGGTTATGCACTTGTGATGTAGCAGTGAACAGAATCACAGAAACATAAAAGATGTGTCTATTAGTTGCAGAATGATTGCCTACCCTCAGAGTTGACAAGGTACCAGTCAAATCCTGTCTGGGCACCATATGACATGCTGTTCTCTCAAAGACTAACACCTGCCTCTTTGGCATTTTCTAACTTATTTATAAGCTAACGTCTATCTACACCTATCTGGACGAATATACTACTCCTTCATCTGGCTATGAAATAAGTGTAATTATACATATGGAAATAAGGTTTGATACTAACATGTAGTTATATATCTTTAGTGGTCATCCATAACAATTAATCCTCAGTATCTATAATAGTCAAAATCTATGCAACTTTCCCTGAGAGTTTCAAAATATAGTTTTAATGTGATAAATGGAGAAACAAGCTTAATTCATAGCTGGGAAATAAGCAGTGGCATGTTAAATTTCAAGAAGAGAAAAAATCTATATGATTATAGTCTTGGTTCACTATTTTTAAATTATTTTTAAGATAACTTACCTAATGAAACTACTATACATATGTTCAATAAATTGCATATACTTAATAATTCAAAAATAGCAAAGCACAAGAAAACTCAATAATTATTAAGTCGTTAGCCAAGCACTGGGGTGGCCTAAATATAATTTATTGCTTTGAAATAGAGCTCCTGTGAACATAAGATAAAGATTTAAAAACATACAGGATTCTGGCAAAATCTTTAACTGAAGATACTTTTCTGACTTCTGCTGTAATTAAGCACTTTTGAAAAACCTATTAGGTACTTGTCCTTAATACAGAGATCTAAATACACTCGCTATTCAACTTTTATCTGTGTTAGAAGGATTAACTCATATAGTGTCAATGGTTTGTGGATGCATCCTGAGACTCTGCTTTTAATCAAAAAATAAAATTGAGAATGAATGTTTGTTTTGCTAAGTAGAATCAGAATTATGTGCATTTTAAAAAATGGAAGTAGTGATAGCACCTGCGAAAGGGAAAGAACTTCAACCAAACATTATAGAAAATTCTTCTGCAAGTACTGTTACTGGCATACACAGAGGTTTGACCTTCATAAATTAAACAAGAAATATATACCAGTGAATCATTCTTGCTTATTTCTCTTCAAAAGAGGTAATGTAATACATCTGTAGAACTCAGTGGATTCATGCATAATGTGAGAAAAAGTCCAGTTGCTTTCTCCTATTTGGTGCAAATAATTAGTGGTGGTACCCTATGAATCAATTTTATTCTTCCTGGACAGATATTTCCTAAACTATGTGTGCACATGTGCACCTCTCATACATATGTAAAATTCAGCCACATAAAATGAAGATGCCTGTCTTATTTCCCAATTCACTTAACACTTCAGAGAAAGCATTGCTAAAATATATGTGAATAATAATATTTTGGAAAGCCATTTTCTTATATTTGTCAGCAACGAAGTTTATTTGCTCACAGCAGCTTTAAAGGATATGCCATCAAAATCCTGAAACAATTCAAAATATTCTGTGCTCTGGGCTAAACAGATTTAGTATAACAGCTGGTCAAGAGTTTTCAGAATTCACAGTTTTTCTATGGTAAAATTTCCATCCAGGATTGAAGAAGACCAAAATGTTTTGAAGAAGCTAGACTTCTCATAAAAAACTTCTGAATAAAACCCAGATAAACCCTGATAAAGTTTTCATTCATTCTTCAGTTGGGAAGTCTTAGACCATCTCCTCCTCTGAATAGTCTAACGCTGTATGTTCTCAGACACATCAAGCCACCCTGCTCTCAGTTTCACCTGATGATCATGTCTCATGGAGCAGAGGCTTGAAAAACTCAATTTCCAAGCCAAAGGGCCTAACAGATACAAGGTGTTATAACCATCACCATGAAATTTGCCACAGTCTCAATGCAGCATTTGAAATCTTACCAGCTTCAGCAGGATGAAACCTTTCCCATTCCTATATATATCATATTTTTAATGAAAGAGAAAACTGAAAACAAACAAACAAATATTACATTGTGTAGATACTCATCACATAGAAACATACATTTGGGAACTCTGAAAGTAGGAGGAATCATCCTTACTTTTAATTAATGCTCACTTTGATCAATGAGATTAAGATTCTTGAATGGTAAAGATTCTTGCATCCTTTTAATATAAATTATTACATTTGCTAAAAATAAGAAAAAATCCATCAAATCTTCCTAAGCTCAGTTGTATAACAACATGATATCAAAGATTAGACTTAAAGAAATTATACATTTTACAGAGAGAAAAGGAAGAGAAACTGGCCTTTTCTGTAAAACTCAAATGAACAGGAACAGTGGTGTGGATGTCAGTTAGTAAAATCTTGAGAAAAAAAAATTCAACTTTTGTATGACAATGAAATTTTCAAGATAAGCAGAAACTTCAACAATTAATCCAAGACTGGAGTATTCTTTTAGACTCAGATTATATTTTCATGAAAGTGTACAGAAGACCACTCTACACTTAACAAGATAAAGGATGTAAAGTTCTTGTTAGTCAAACTGTTCTTTCAGTCTGATTCTGTTATCAACATATATCATGCATTATAACAGATACAATTTTTTTCTGAAATTAGGAAAGATTCCGATCAGCTAAGATTTGGGATAATTTCAGGGTTTATCCACAGAGAGCTGACAGGAATAGTCTTTAAGATACTTAGACTTTGTAAACACAAACTTACGCTATTAAGGGAACAGTAACTTCTCAGTGGAAGTTACATCATCCAACTCTGAAAAAAAAGTTCTGTTCCAGTTGCAATCACTTTTTACTTTAATAATTGATAACCCTGAATGACACAGTCTTTACATTAGTTGCATCTGTTTCTGCAAGGACTGAATAAACACATATTTTGACTAGCGACTTTACAAAATATCCCACTCTTAAATGACTGTTCAAATCCAGATCAAAATAATTTCACATGAACTTGCACATGTCTTGAATTTGAGTGTGATAATTTGAGGAAACTATCAGAGATCATAAGCCATATACATTTGTACTAAATTTAACTTAATTTATATAGTTCTAGTGTCTTTATTGCTTTGTTACTCCATTGTAGATTTGAACTCCCAAACCACAGTCTCCAAGTGAAATACTCCTGAAATAACATTTTACAGAAAACAGAAAAATCTACTTTCTGTGAAAAGCTGGCAATACAGTAATTGATAACGGGTTACAATTGCCCAGGAAAGTGTGTCCTTGGACAGTCATATAAAGAAAGAGTTGGCAGATTAGTTAGGAGATGAGTCACTCTCTCTTATCTATTGCAATTACTTGTATAAGTGGAGAGGTGAATCAACAATTTTACCAGGCTGCCTTCCCAAATGTATGCTGAACTCCATCCCTCTTTCTTAAAAGACATAAGCACATCAAGGGCAGGGTGAATGAACACAGAAACCTCTCAGCAATTTTGTTCAGGGCAGGGTGAATGAACACAGAAACCTCTCAGCAATTTTGTTCAGGTAAGGAGCAAGTGAAGCCAATAAATAAGAGCTGCTCTGAAAGTAATGCCTCCTGTTTTATTATATTAGCCTATCATGTCAGAGGCAGATGTTGATGGGATGGCAGTAGAGATTGAACCTTCCCACGAATATCCTGTTGTATTTTGTTGCTATGTGACAAATGGCAGCAGAGGGGCAGTCTGATAGAATGGTGTCTGACATGGAAGTGCATATGATGCAGAGATGTATCACTGAATTCCTCCATGCAGTAAAATTGGCACTCACTGACATATGCTTGCTGAACATTTATGGAGACAATCAGTGGATGTGAGCACAGTGAGGCAATGGGTGATGCGTTTCTGCAGCGGTGATGGCAACAGTGGTCATTTCTGCTGGAGCAGATTGTTAGAAGTGCAGCCTGCAGGCTCTTGTTCATTCCTGGAGAAAATGCATAACTACTAATGGTGACTTTTGCTAAAAAAAAAAAGGGTGTTTTGTAGCTGAGGACTTGCTCTGTTAAAATGTGTTATTTTGCCCTTTGTATCCATTAAAGTTTCCATGGCAACAGATAAGAAATCATTACTTTTGGAGTGACCTATATAGTATTCATTGGCAGTTTGATGTTTGTGCTGTTTACACAGGAGGTAGCGTGATCACTAAGACATTTGCTGGGAACTTTTTCCCATAAAATGAGGTGATTTTTGGAAAATAAGTTCTCTTATCTGTTGAAAATACACCTTACTGCAGTGCTTGTTATTTCAGATAAATGAACCTCAGAAGAAGCAGAAGGCAGGACAGAATCAACATTCAATACATCTGAACATGAGACTATTCTCCCTCTTGCTAAGAGTTTCTGGCCATCACAACATCAGAAGTTGTCATTTTACCTTATTTTAGCTCTACGAAAATAATCAGACACTGATCTACAGTATATCTTCAGAACATCTCAGACAAACTGCCTGGCTCGCTGTTCTCTTAATTTCTTAATAATCATTTTGTAATATGCAGTGTGTGTTGTAGTAAGTTCACCTGTGCTTCTTGTTGAACTTTGTCTGTATGTGGTTTCTTATTTTATATTCTAAGATGAGGGAAAATAGTTCAAGTTTTTCACTTCTGTTCTAGAGTGATACTTTCAATATCCTAAATAATTTAAGACATACTCAGCTATTCAGTAACCAGGAAAAAAAAAATAGTAGTCTTTGCTCTACATGACAAAGTCTGGCCAGAATTTTCTTTTCTAAAACCCTGTTTCTATGTTTTGTAGTATTACGAAACTTCACTGCATACTTGTTTCCTCTGGGAGACTCTCAGGAATGTTCACAGTAATTAATATTTTGCAGTTTGTTTCTACGTTGTATGTTAGTTACTATGAGATTCAGAATAAACTGAAAAAAAAAAAAACATGAGATGGGCTTTACCAATAAATAATTTAGTTTTTATATCACTGTTTTTAAAAGATTTCTTTATAATTTGTTCTTATATAAAAACTTCAATAGATTTTGTTAAAAGTGCCATTATTGCACTTCAATTACAAAGTTGTAAACATATTAATTTCCTATATTGCCAGTTTACTCTGTATTTTGTTAAAATTTCAGGAAATAATTTACTCCTAAAGTATAAATACCAATTATTTTGAAAAAACTCTTTCAAGTGGAAGATGCTAACATTGACAAGGCTCCTTCTAAAACACAATCTTATTTTATTTAAAAATTTACATTACCTTCTACAGAAAGCACTCCTTAAGCTCTATAGCAGACTAGGATACCCTCAATTTTTAAGGATTTTAAGGATGAAGTATTAGAGACAGCATGTGTTGAAAGGATATTAATAATCTCTTTTGCAATATTGCTGTGTTATTTAGGAAGTAAGGTTCACTTCGTTCAACAATATCTGTATGTTATGGTTTATAATAGCGTATAATTTATTACAGTATTACTGGTTAAAACTTATGATTATCGACAAAGTCTTTTAGAACAGACTAGTAAATTATTAAACATTCAAGCTGTGTCTACTTAATCTTGTCAAATGTGAACAGAAAGTTATAAATTAAGCTATAATTTCAAGACACAGAGGAAAATATTATTTATGTTTGCAAAATTCATATCCATCTTTTTATTATTTATTTATTTGTTTGTTTGTTTTGATGAAAGCCTTTAGGAAAATACAAGCTCAGTGTTTATTGAAACAGACATTTTTCACATTCTTGGATGAGGGAGAGATTTTGACCTTTCTGATCCCAAAGATGGATGTTAACATTCTTTGTTCAGAAGCGGTCAAGGAAACGTATAGTCCTATAGTCCTGATTTATATATAAGATTAAAGATTTTGTTTATACAAAACTAAAGAATGAAACAGTGTAAAATAGTATGAGATGCTGTTTCAGATATTGTTTTTCTTACAACTAGCAGTCATTCTCTGGTGAAGTTTCTAAAATTCTTTATGAATCCCAACTACAAGATTGTTTTTAATGTGTACTCCTTCCTAGCTGTAAAAGTGGAGAGAGTGCATGAATAATCAGACTTTTGTTAATACTGTTATTATTTTTATAAAGTAAATTAAAATAGAAAATCATTTAACTCTTAGAAATAAATCTAAGCTGGTCAGCAAAATTTATGTCAAATTGGTAAATGAGTCTCCACTATTCACTACATCCTTTCAGAGGTTTCTGATAACAGATAAAATATATTTTTCTGCTACCTGTAGTTGTCAGTCAATTTTATTTCTAAAGCTGATTTTACATTAGTGGTAATAATAGATAGGTTAGATAGAGTTACACTTCAGTATGATAGGAAGTCTAAGTGTTTGTGCTGACTAAAATCTTTTGACAATTTCATATTGTCACCTGAATTAAAAGCCTGAAATTTTTAATCTGCCTGTTGTTCAATCTCCAGCTGTCAGAGCTTCAAATCAAATGCTGCACAAGAGTCGCTGAAAGCATTTCAGGCATTTTGTGAGAAACAAAAATGTATTTATCTCCCTAATGACAAACACAGGAAAATTCAATGGAAGGTATAAAACACTGCACTAATCTTCACAGTCTCACAAACAGCTGGAAGAAATTTTATCTTAATCTCTACCTGGCAATCAGTTCATTCTCTGAAGTAGGACGACAAATAGCATTTCTTCACTAATATTTCAGATGATGTCCAATAACAATTATTGATTTTCTGAAGGAAAAATAGAAGCTAAGTATAGCTACTGCTCTTGGGTAGCAGTCTGCCTCATAGCATTGCTCAGGCTTGCCAGAGCAGTTAATGGAGGCCTTTCTCTCACATATGAAGACAGACATGATTTCTAAACTCTCATATATAATAATTACTGAATGCAGAGAGGACTCCTCATGGGATAAAGAAAGCAGAGAAAGAACAAAATGCCTTTTCATTGCATTAATGCTTATTTTTTAGTTAGGTATAAATAGCCATATGTAATGTATATTTTCCTCTTAAATGATGTTAGATTCAACAGTATAGGTGTTTTACTTGAATGTAATGATTTTCAACATGGATTTAAAATCTGCTTGTTTGATTTTTATAGTGCACTTGAAAATTTTCTTTGTAAATGAAGAAAACTGGCTGGATTTTTCAAAACTGCATATTAGACTTCATATGTTGTAAACTGCAATTACAAGAAATTTCTGAAACAACTAGGGGGATCTGTTGCCTACTACAGGGATCTAATCAAGTTGTTAATTATCATTATATAAAAAATTTTTACAAATAAGAATTCAATTCAGTTAAGCCTTAAGCAGATAGTCTATGCAGCTTTTCCCAACTTGCACCCTCAGATGCAAGCCTTAGCATGTGAGGGTGGATGCCAGGTTCCACTTCCCTGGCCTGATGAGACCTAGAAGTCCCTTTCATCACATTTTTCAGAACTTTGTTTCTGTGGAGAGATCACAAAGATGACAGAGACAAAGCATACTGCAGGAGCTTCCAAAAGGGCGCACCTGTATTACCACTGAGGTTCAGATCTGGAGAGTAATTCTGAAATGTCCAGCAACCATACTGAAGTTCATAGTGCAGAGCATATATGAAATGTATGTATTCCTTTGGAGAGAACTCAATGAACACACTATCCAGAAGTCTACATGTCCATAGAACAAGGTTTACAGCTAGTTAAAATAAACCACCTAGATGTACACAAGTACGTTTATTCCTCAGTAACAGCTGCTTTTCTATGCAGGCCTGCTTCCATTAGATCACCGTGACAATTTAAACATAGCCACTATGAATAAATAGAAGATACATAATTCAAGTCCTGCATCTGGGTCGGGACAGTCTCAAGCATGGACACAGCTTGAATGGAGAATGGCTTGAGAGCAGCCCTGAGAAGAAGGATTTGGGAGTATTGTCTGATGAGAGATTCAAAGTGAGCCAGCAGTCCAGAGGCCAACCGTATCCTGGGTTTCATCAAGAGAAATGTGACCAACAGGTCGAGGGAGGTGATTGTGCCCCTCTGCTCTCCTGAGACCCCACCTGGAGTACTGTGTCCAATTCTGGAGCCCTCAACACAGAGTGGAGCTGTTGGAGCAGGTCCAGAAGAGGGCCACAGAGATGATAAGTGAGCCGGAGCACCTCCCCTACAAGGACAAGCTGAGAGAGGTGAGGCTTTTCAGATTGGAGAAGAGAAGGCTCCGAGGAGATGTTATAGTGGCCTTCCAGTACCTGAAGAGGGCCCACAGGAAAGCTGGGGAGGGACTTTTCATAAGGATATGTAATGACAGAATGAGGGAAAAGGGCTTTAAACTGGAAGAGGATAGATTTAGACTACATATTAGGAAGAAATTCTTTACTGTGACGGTGGTGAGACAGTGGAACAGGTTGCCCAGGGAGATTGTGAATGCCCCCTCCCTGGAAGCATCCAAGGCCAGTCTGGATGGGGCTGTGAGCAACGTGGTCTGGTGGGAGGTGGCCCTGCTTATAGCAGGGGGGTGAAACTAGATGATCTTAAAGTTTCCTTCCAACCCAAACCACTCTATGATTCTATGATTCTGTAAGTCACAGAGGTAACCTGAGATAAATTCTATCAAGTAGATATGTTTTTCTTTTTTAGAAGCACTCCTCAAAATTTTGCCAGATGGTAGAGAAGAAATGTAACCAACCACACAGAGATGGGAAAGGAAAAAAAATAGTTTTTAGTTCTCTCCAGCATTGTCAAAAACACTTACCAGGTTCCCATCTTCAAATTCGCATGTCACATCCCCAGCCTAAACATAAAATTTTAAACACATTAGCCTTCTGTCTTTTCTTGTGTAAGACAAACTTTTCTAGCTCCATTTGTCACATATAATAACCATAACAAAGTAAATGGACAAAATAAGTTTTGTCTGAAAGTACAGTTCTGGTGAAGCTAACCAGAATCAAGTAAGTCAGCAAAATGAGAAACATTTTGTATGATCATGCATACTTTCACAAGTATAAGCAATATAATGAAAGACTAGCAAGCAGTATAAAAGCCACATTATGATCAAATGATTTTTTTTCTATAATATTTACAATAAAATTTTGTCCAAATATTTTACATGGATTCTATTGAAATGAAGAGATCCCACTCTTGTCCAAAGGCTTCACTTTGGATTCAAAATGCTTTTTTAGGACGAGAAAAGGGAGAAATATTGTCTGTTAGTGTGTATATGTGAGCATAAATGAAGCTGATTGCATCTCAATATCTTGATGGTGAAAAATTCACAATCCTTTTAAAAAAAAATTTTTGGATTAAAAAAAAAAATATTTTAGAACAAAAATTTTGCATCTTCTAATTCCTTAATTTGGATTTCTCATATTGAAATTTTCTATATTTACAAGAATTGAAAATGGTGCACAGAAAACAGAGAGTTTTGGTGTCTGACACTACAGTAAATAATACTTTCTGTTGGATAATTAATAAATAAATGAATATATGAATTAATACTTTTTAATAAAGTGAATAACTTGCTGTTTAAGGCCCAGAACACTAAATAGCCTCTAACCATGTATTCATTTATCTACTTATTTTATTTCTATTCATCTTTTAA
The DNA here is from genome assembly GCA_016647715.1 of Pavo muticus. Classification (NCBI taxonomy): domain Eukaryota; kingdom Metazoa; phylum Chordata; class Aves; order Galliformes; family Phasianidae; genus Pavo; species Pavo muticus. The sequence continues at coordinate 76,524 of JACDJE010000715.1, forward strand.
TTTAAAATATTTTGATTGAAAAAAATACTAATTTTTGAAACTTTCTGAATTTATTTGCTCCAAAGAAAAGTCTTGTATAATGTAAGCAGACTGTCACTTATTGTAGTGAAGCTCCAGGAACGTGGTAAAGGACTACAATGATTTCTTCAAGAGCTTCCTGGGGAAGAGCCAGAGAACAACAGAATGGCGAGCCACACTTCTGTGCCTGGGAAGATCAGGGAACAGATTCTACTGGAAGATATGTTAAGGTACGAATGAGATGAAGATATGATTTGAGATAGCCAGTATGGCTTCACCAAGGGCAAATTGTGCCTTACCTGGTCTGGTGGCCGTCTGTGACAGTGTCAGCATTGGTGGACAGAGGAAGGGCATCTACCTGGATGTGTGCAAGGCCTTTAATGTGGTCCCACACGACATTCTTATTTCTGAATTGGAGAGAAATGGATTTGTAGAGGGTACTGTTTGGTGGAAAAGGAATCAGTTGGATAGCTATAGTCAGAGGGTCATGGTTAATGGCTCCGTGTCCAGGTAAAGTCCAAAGATGAGTGGTGTTCCTCAGTGGTCTGTCTTGGTACAGGTGCACTTCAACATCTTTATCAATTGTCTGAGTAGTGGGATCAAGTGTGCCCTCAGTGAGTTTGCTGATGACACTAAGCTGAGTTAGGCCAGTGGTACAATAGAAGGAAGAGATGCCATCCAGAAGGACCTGGACAAGCTTGATAATTGGGTCAATGTGATCTTAATGACATTCAAGAAGGCCAAGTGCAGTGTGTTGCATCTGGGTCAGAGCAATCCCAGATATGTCTACTTTCAGATAACTCTTAGAGAGCAGCCCTGCAAAGAGGGATTTGGGGGTCCTGATGAATGAAAAGCTAAGCATGAACTAACAGTTTGCTTACAACCCAGAAGACCAACTTCATCCTGAGCTGCATCAGCAGGCAGGGGGCCAGCAAGGTGAGGAAGGGGAGTCTCCCACTCTATTCTGCCCTTGTGAGACCCCGTCTGGAGTACTGCATCCAGGTCTGGATCCCCCACCACAAGAAGGACACAGACTTGTTGGGGTGGGTCCAGCGGAAAAATTGAGGGAGCTAGGCAGTTTAGTCTGGAGAGGAGAAGGCTCTGGAGAAACCTCACTGTTGCCTTCCAGTACTTATAGGAAGCTTATAAACAGGAAGGACACTTGCTTTTTACACGGGCAGAAAGTGATAGGACAGAGGGAGACAGTTTTAAAATAAAAGAAGGCAAATTTTGATTAAAAATTTTGATTAAGAGGAAATTTTTTACACAAATGGCAATGAGGCCCTGGCACAGGCTGCCCAGAGAAGTTGTGGATGCCTCGTCCCTGAAGGTGTTCAAGGTCAGACTGGTTGGGGCCCTGGGCAGCCTCATCTGGTGGGTGGCAATTGCCCACAGCAGGAGGGTTGTAACTGGATGTGCTTTAAGGTTCCTTTGAACACAAACCATTGTATGTTTCTGCAACTCCTCCTCTCTCTCAGGTCTTCCAGTAGACAGATATATCAGGGCAATTTGGAGCTGATATCTGTATTCCTTATAGCCATAGGATCAGATGACTCAGAATGCTTAGTACTTTTGTGTCTATTATTTGTACAATACAGTCTGACTGTGGAAATGAGGGTTGAGCATGTCACATTCTTCTGCTGCAAGGCTGCTCCTGCCATATTCTCCCTTGTTTCAGTAATACCAAAGACATCATAAATAACCAGTTTACAGAATTAGGAATTATAGGATAAACAGCAAACATAAACAGTATGAAATGAGTGATGGGACAACAAATATCTGCTGAGTATTCATTAGTATTCATGTAAGCTAGGTTACAGAACAGTAGGTAATTCTGAGTAGAGACACAGAAGATTAAAATAGACTTAAGCTTTGTGAAGCTCATTGAAAGCTGTGTTTAAACCACTTACAGTGACAAATGATAATGAAGTACATCTAAAGCAATAATAAAAGCCTAGTAGGGCTTTGCTTTTATATACAGAAAATAATGTACAAATAAGCAATATCTAAAACACCTAATGGACTACAGAATCACATTAAAAGGCAGAGGTGAAACCTTTGCACAGTATGTAGTAACATACACATTGAATATAGGAGTCTAATTAAAATATAATAATTAAAAATATCACATTAGAAAGATTACTTATCCTCCTTTCTGCCTTTTTCCTTTAATTTCCTCCACTGCCAGATTTACTCTCTTTTTGTGCTTCCATTTTGGTGCTTTGAGAATGTTTTTAGTGCTTATGCTACATGAAGGCACCATGCAATCAATATATCTGAATTAATAGGATTAAAGACAAGCTCTGTCTCTGGAACCACAATGCACTATCTTTAAGGAAAATATATATATATATATATGTTGTCAGATTTACTCAAAATGTTCAGATTCTCTTTAAAAGAAAAAACAACAACCTCACCTCCTTTGTTGGTAGATTTTTTGGTTCCTTAAAATGATTTAAAAGTTTTTGGAAATTTCTTTAATGAAGTTTTCCATCTGTTATGTATTTATACATATTCATTTTATTTTTGTTTAATTCTATATATATTATATATAGAACACCTTTTCTATTATTTCCCTCATTCTTTCCTTATCTCTCAGTAAATAGTGCAAAGACTATACAGCTGAGTTTTAATTTCTGAAACAGCCTGAGTTTAGCCGCTAATTGTAAACAGAGGGTCATACGCAGTAAACTATTATCAGATAGCAAAAGTAATGAGTTATTGCTAAGAGAATTCATGTATTATTGTGATCTTCTTAACTATTAATAAAATGTACCAGATAAACATTACTTTGAGCTCCAAAAAATACCTTTTTGCAATTACTTTGAAATTATTTTTCCATTACTATCTTAGGAAAACTAAAGGCATGTAATTATTCTACACTGACTGCTGTTTAGAGAATCTACTGGAAACGCTAACAAACATGTCCATCAGGAAGAAAGGAAAGAAGGATGCAAGGAAGGAAGGAAGGGAGGGAGGAAGGGAGGAAGGGAAGAAGGGAGAAAGGAAGGAAAAGATGTTATAAAATTGACACTGATCTCTATACCATTGTCTGAGGCACACTGATGAAAGTAGTGACAGTGTTTGTCTTCAAATGCTCCTGAAAATTCATAACTTCACAGAATTTTTTTATGCTGCAATTCCTGAAGATGAAAACTGAACATTTTTGCATGGCATTCATAAATCAGATAAGCAACACCATTTGAGTACAAAATGAGCTGACAGAATCAACTTTAACTCATACCATTAGACACCTTGTACTTAATGCAATCTTTTTTTTGCATTCTTTAGTTGCCACTTTTCATTTTACCAACAAAATTCTTTTAACTGAGGGACACTAGTTACATTTAATTGCAGCCTAGTTGTTAATACTGTTTGTTTTTAAAAAGTACAAAACGCTTGTTCTCTCTCTCAGCATTTTTATGCTTCAAATTTATGTCTTTGATCCATGGTCTGACTAGAACATCAGTGTTCAACCTTTCGGCTTGCCTGGGCCACATTCAGTGATGAGAAATTGTATTGGGCTGCATATATGTAGTCACTCCTAAAGTAATGCCTACTATGTATTTCCATGGAAATGACAGCAGATACAAAGAGCACAACAACACTATTTGATAGAGCAAATTCTCAGCTACAAAACAGTACTTTTCAACATAGTCACCACATTAGCTGTGCATTTTCACCAACTTTGAACAAGAGTCTGCATGCTGCGCTCACAAAAATCTGACCCACTGTCACCACTGCCAAAACACATCAGCCACCACCTCACTGTGCTCACATCCACTGGTTGGTCTCAGTAACAATAAAGAAAGTGTTGGTGAATATCAATGTTTTCCACATGGAGGAATTCAAAGACACATCTTTTCTTCATACGCACTTCCGTGTTAGATGCCGTTTTGTCAGACTGCCCCTCTGCTACCATCTGTCACACAGCAACAAAAGGTAATGGAATACTGGAGGGAAAGTTCAACCTCTATTGCCATACCACCAATACTTGCTTCTGATGTTATGAGCCAACATAATAAAACAGGAGAAGCCCTCACAAAAGATACAATATCATTAATATATAGGTAACAAAACATTTAAATTTTAAATACTTTTCTTGAAACATTAAAAAAAAAAAGAAAAAGAAAAAGAGACTGTGAGAGAGAGAGAGGAACAAAGCCATAAAACTAGTGGCATATTTGACCTTGTTTTTGTGAAACTAACACCAGCCTGGCTCAATGGAGTGGTGGAGTGGTTGCAATTCTTACTGAGTTCTCAAGGTGTTCATCAGATATTTTTGATGAAATTTTACTCTTCCTGTACTTCTTTCTTGACAATCAATGTTCAAAATGTGTGTACTGCCAAAAAGTAATGACGTAATTAAGGTGAGATTGTGAAGCAAAGGATATTTTTCTCTGCTGAGATGGGCTTTGTGAAAATCTGGTAAAAAGACACGATCAGATTTTTTAGTTGAATATCTGATTGCGATTAAATTCAATTTAAAAATTTATAGGTCATGTATTTATATCAACTGAAAATGGTCTCACAAACATAAATTTATGATTTCGCTCTGGGGTGCAATTGATACACCCAATGGGATGCCATCCAGAGAGACATGGACAGGCTTGAGCAGTGGGCCCAGGATCACCTCATGAGGTTCAACAAATCAAAGTGTAAGGTCTTGCGTTTGGGTCAAGGCAACAACTACTATCAGTATAAGCTGAGGGATGAAAGGGTAGAGCGCAGCCCTACCAAAAAAGGACTTGAGGGTACTGGTGGATGGGAAACCGGACATGAGCCACTAATGTGCCCTCGCAGCCCAGAAATCCAATTGTGTCCTGGGCTGCATCAAAAGAAGCATGGCCAGCAGGGCGAGGGAGGTGATCCTCTCACTATGCGCTGATGAGACCTTGCTTGAAGTGCTGCGTCCAGACGTGGAGTCCTCACTACAGAGACATGGACCTGCTTGAGCAGGTCCAGAAAAGGCCCACAAAATGATCCGTGGGATGGAACAACTCTCCTACAAGGAGAGGCTGAAAAAGCTGGAGCTGTTCAGCCTGGAGAAGGTTCTGGGGAGACCTGAGAGCGGCCTTTCAATACCTAAAGAGGAGCTGTAAGAAAGAAGAGGACAGAGTCTTTAGCAGCATCTGTGGTTGTAGGACTAGGGAAAATGGTTTCAAGCTCAGAGAGGGTAGATTTAAGTTAGATATAACAAAGAAGTCTCTTACAGTGAGGGTGATGAAGTACTGGCACAGGTTGCCCAGACATGTCTGGAAGTCCTGTCCCTGGAGGCCTTCAAAGCCAGGCTGCTGGGAACTCATAGCACCTGATCGAGCTGTGGATATCCCTGTTCACTGCAGGGGAGTTGGACTAGATGACCTTTAAAAGTTCCTCCCAGCTCTAAGGATTCTATGATTCTGCAGTTCTCTTTTCAAATTCCTCTATCAAAACAAAACAGCATGGCTGTATTTTCTTCACTATTCAGAGCCCAGTGTTTAGCCAGTGTATCAAGATGCAGACCTTTATGTGCCACCACTTGAGTCATCACTGCCCAGCGCTGCCCTCCCCGTGCCCTGCTTTTAGTATACACAGCATTAATGGCACACTGATGTCTGTTGCTGAGTAATGAGCACGTGCTCTGAGCCGTTCCACGGGGAAAAGCTGCCACTTGTACAGCACAAGGAAGGAGTGGGTGCACTGCCAGCCATGCTGGGCTGCATGTGGCCTGGGGGCAATGGATTGGATGACAGCACTCTAGCTGAAGCTGGGCTAGAATGTCAGCTGGGAAACACATCTATAAAAATTATGTGAATGACTGCTGCATTTACTGCTCATTGAAGCACTACAGTGTACACACTTAAATTAATCAAAACTGCAATTATTCAACCCAGCAAGGTGCAGAAGTGAAAGCAAGAAAATAGGTGGGAGAGATCTAAATCTGATCAAATATCATTCCAGATTTCTATATTAGAAATCAATTTTAATAGGGTAAATTAAAGACAAACCATAAAATATATCTCATCTCATCTGATAAAATATTAATAATTCAGTATGCCGTTTCTGCAAAAGGAATCTTGCAATCTATCTACAGTTGTTTTTTTGTTTGTTTGTTTGTTTGAAACAGAATTCTAGCATCCTACCACACCCCAAGTAAATATAAAAATTAAGAAACACACAGTTATTTTGAGAGGAAAAAGTACTTTAAAGCTTTATGTTAATATGATTATGTTTATATTTAAATTAACTGATTTTTCATGCCTGATCCTGTCATCCAAAACCTCATAGAACATCGCTATGGAACATTAGCATAGCAAACAACTACTTCATTAAAACATTCAGCTTCTCAAGTGTTAAAGAACCAGAGTTTCAGGCCACACAGGAAAGAAGTGATTTTTCTACTTACACTTTTATAGTCTGTAAAAATGTAGTACAGGTAAAATGGAACAGAATTTTGAGGACTATCGGCTTCCCTTGGATAAGAAAATATTTGACAGCACTGTGACAATGACTGCACTTGTGCATATGGTGTATTCAGATGTATGGATATCAAAATAATTTGAGTACCAAAATAAGCTCTTCCTGAATCTTTTTTTTTTTTCCTCCTTCAAACAGATTGTGGGTGCTAGAGAAACATCAAGAGTAGTCCTTAAGTCAATATGGACTGGCTATTCAAAATTGGGATTGGCAGGAGCTACTTGCAATTTTTATATGGGCTTTAAAGATGTGTTAAGTTTTGCCATAGTTATGCTTAAAATACTACTTTTCAGAAACAGTTCTCTTGGCAATTATGTTAAGATAAGACAGTATTTTAAATTACAAAGATTTAAATTGTTTCACAACTTGTCTGTATTTAACACCAGTAAGGTTCAGAAATCTCTTTTCTCAACTCAGGAGCAACTTATGAAATTTAATCAAGTTTAGGAGGTTAAGAAGATAGTCATATTTAATTAAATTGTGGCAAAAGTTGTTCAAGCTGTGCTTTAGTAGAGCGAACTTGTCAGTGAAGTGGTTTATAATCCTAAAATAAATTCCTAATAAAAAATTAAACAAAGGAACGGACATGGAATCTTCAATAGTTTGTGATTTTCTGTGAACTTCATCTACCATAAAATGAAAAGGCCAAGGTACTCCATGACTTCTTTGGTTCCTGAGCTCACTCAGTAACTCTGAAGACCTACCTTGTAGGAGAGGATCAGGAATCTACTGGACTTAAACAGTTCCTTGCCACATGATGAATGCATCCATGGATGTCTGGGAAACAACTAATGTCACAGCGAGGTCACTCTAATTTTGTCTGGGGGAGTTTCCTGAGAACTGGAAAAAAGTGAAGACTTCTGTCTTTGAGAGTGGCACATACAAGGATATGGGCAACTACAGGTCTGCCTTAACTCGACCCCTGAAAGATGATAGAATAAATATTTCCAGAAACCATTTCCAAATGGCTTGGCCTAGACAGGGCAGAGGTCTTCAGCAGGTTTGCAGATCATAATAAATTTGGGAGGAATAATTTATACCAGATTTTTATGACATTCAAAGGAAGCAAAACATAATGGAAAAAATGAGATTTTAGGAAACTCGTAATATTTTAAAAAGGAAATTTCTAAGCCTTGAACTTGAGCAAGAACAAGCACAAATGCATGCTGAGGGCTACCGAGCTGGAAAGCAGCTTTGCCGAAAAAAAAAGCTGGGGATCTGGGCTTCACCAAGAAGAGCAAAGACAGTAGGAAAAAGGAAGTGATCTTCCCCTCTACTCAGCACTAGGTAATGAATATGAATTATTTAAAGATACATATTATGAATTCTCAAAAACTAAATAGATAGATAGATAGATAAAAACTACCAGTTACCCTGAATTACTGATTTAAAACAGCTTTCTTTATTCTCTGAAAAGCGGCAAAGATTAATTGTGGTTAAACTTATGCCCATCTCAGACAAATTACTTATCTCTAGGAAGACTTCACTTTCTATTATTAATTACTTTATTTACTAGGTGTTTTTCCAAAGAAGAGTAAGAAAAATTAGCCTCAGCTGTATTTGTCCAGAAATAGTTTAAATATACAAAAAATACATCATTAATTGCAAGAATTTGGAAAACCATAGGCTCTCTGTTTAGAATAAACATGTTTAATTATTCCAAAGTAATGTTAAATTAAGCTAAAAACAATGAGTTTCATCTGGAATATAATATTGTTAAGAATGGCAACATATTCTGACTGATTTATATTTTTATAAAATGCATCTTCTTGCAAAATTTCTGCAACTGCACACCAGCATGTCATCTTACAGAGAACTATCAACCACTCAAGATGATGAACTAATCAGAGGATGAAGAAATTAATGATTTTTTGGACACAAAATATATTGCTTCTTAGAAGTGCAAGACTGACTGAAAGCACTAAAGGCAACTATTTAAGATTCATTCAGGGAGTTTGCTGATGACATCAAGCTGAGTGGTGTGATTGACACAGCAGAAGGAAGGGATGCTATCCAGAGGGACCTTGATAAACTCGAATTATAGGTCCTTGTGAACTAATTGAGGTTCAACAAAGCAAAGTGCAAGGCTTTGCACTTGGGTTGAGGTAATCCCTGATATGTATACAGTCTGGTAGAAGAACTCCTAGAGAGTAGCCCTGATGAAAATGGCTTAAGGGTCCTGGTTGATGAAAAACTTAAAATGAGCTATCAGTGTGTGTGTGCAGCTTGGAAGGCTAATGGTATTCTGGGTTTCATCAGAAGAGGAGTGGCCGGCAGGGACTTGTCCCCCTCTACCCTGCCTTCATGAAGCCCCAGTTGGAGTAATGCATCCAGGCCTGGGGGCCCCCACACAGGACAGATGTCAACCTTTTGGAGCAGGTACAGAGGACAGCCACAAAGATGTGGCTGGAGCACATCTCCTATGAAGATAGGCTGAATGAACTGGGCTTGTTCAGCCTGGAAAAGAGAAGACTGCAGGGAGACCTCATTATGGCTTTCCAGTGTTTAAAGGGAAATTATAAACTTGAGAAAAATCAACTTTTTCTATGGGTAGGTAGTGACAGGACAAGGGAGAATGGTTTTAAACTAAACGAAGGGAAACTGAGATTAGATGTTGGGGGAAGGTCTTTACTGAGAGAATGGCGTGGCACTGGAACATGCTGCCCGGAGAGGCTGTGAATGCCCTGTCCCTGGAGGTGTTAAAGGCCAGGTTGGATGGAACCCTGGGCAATCTGATGTAGTACTTGACCTAGCAGCTGGCAACTCTGCCTGTGGTAGGGGGGTTGTAACTTGGTGATCCACGAGGTGCCTTCCAACCCAGACCATTCTTTAATTCTATGACACTGTGATCCATACTGATGTAACAAGGAACAACAATCTTCTTTGCTGCAACAACTGTGCCCCAGAAAATATACATCAATTTTGAGCTCTAAACCAGCATCTCTATCTGCATAACTTAGGGCAAGAGGTGAAATTGTGCTTGAACTGATTATTCAGGAAATTTTACCAAACACAATTCAGATATATTTGCAGGCCAAAAAAGAATAATGTGTTGGTATAGCTAAAGTATATGTTAATATTCCCCTCTTATTGGAGTTAGAGGGGTGGGGTCTTTATCATTGAAACTGATGAGTACGTGAATTGAGTGCTTGATAAAAAAAAAAAAATCAAGCTAAGGGGCTGAAATGAACAATTTTAAGAGTTGTTTTCAACAGGGAAAAATAAATTAGCATTAATTATTATTGTTAATATTTGTTATGGGAAAACACCAAAAGGATATTGCAGTCTTAAAGAGTGAGTCCACATAATGCTGTGTAGGCTATTCTCCTCATCTCTTTCATTTTTCCCTTCCCCTTGAAAAAGAAGAGCAATATTTTTACTGTAACTTTTTAACTTTCATCAAAACACAGTTGCAGGAAATGGAGCACTTGACTGGATTGACTGCATATGTTTATATATATTTTTATACATATATATATATATTCTATACAATTCTGTACAATATTTCAGCAATTCCTTAATGTCTGGAGTTTAGGTGCAGAATAATTTATCAGTTAATATCAATTACAGTTTAAAATTTCAGACACCAAGTTGAATAAATAAGCCCAAAAATGAATGGCTTAACCACTGTAAATCATGATAAGTAATTCTTGAAGGTCTTGATATATCATAATCAATTTTTAAAGTGCACCTTGAGATAAAAGTGGAAGAAATCATTGGTCCTAAAGAAAGAGGAAAATATTTTTGCTATGATGGAAGAATATAACCTGAGCTATAAATATTGTTAAGAAGAGCCAGTTTTATAATTGGTAGCAACAGTTTTCAGAGGGATGGTACTTTTCAGCAAAAATTAGCTGAGGATAAGCCTATAGATTATATGCTACAGAATTAATAATAAAAATAAATTATTGAAAATTCAATGCAAATGGAACCAGTGAGAGATTTAATTTATGTTCCTTGTTTGTATTCCCTGGAAGATAATTCTAACATTTTAGCTTCAAATTTAAAATTTGGAATGTATATACTTATGCTGAAATGAATACCATGAGGAACATCTGATTGGACTGATCTTTTTAAAAGAAAAATATTTACCAAAAAAAAAAAAAAAAAAAAAACCTTTTAAAATTACCGTCACTTCAACAAATTCAGTATTACAAAACACGCTGTTTTGCTACCTGGGAGACGTAAAATAGTAAAATATAATGCAAGACAACCTGATATACTAAATGCCTCTGGATAAGGATAGAAGTGTTAAGATATTTCAACCATGAGTAAAATAAAAGGCCTGAGTGAGGAAATGGTTGTAAATGTTGTGCACAGGGTAAAGTACTGAGCAGTTCATACAACCATCTTCACTAAAACTTGCACAAAAGTCTTATATGTAACTTGAACTATTTTAAAAGCAGCCTCTGATTTATTTCGCTTGGTTCTTGGTGGAAAATTGCACTCCAGGATTAATAAATGTAATCCATGTAAATAATAGCCCAGAATTACATTTTTACTCTGATTTAACTATAGAATAACTCCATAGAGTTTAAGTTGTTGTTAATTCATAATTGAACAACTCAAAGGTAGAGTAAAATAATTACAAACAGTCGAACAGTCAAATATGAAATTTTGAGTTTGGTTTCTGCTATAAACTGACCAAGCATTATCTGATCTAGCACCTCTTTTCCAGGTTTACTTAACTAGTCTAAAAAAAGAATCTTAACATGGATGGAAAATAATGTTTTTTCCAATGAGAGATAAACCATCACACCAGGGAGCTTGTCCAAGATAGAAAATATCAAAAGCTGTAACACCTGGATGAAAAGCATTGATGGATCTTATTCTGTGACATGGAAAAAGCCTCTGGAACTGTATTGTTGACTTGATCTGGAATGGAGCAGAGGCTTAAAAGCCTTGGTGGTCAAGACACAGGAGGGCTTTTTGATTGGCAAGTTCCTACACCTAGGAAGTCAGCAATTATTTTGAGTATTAGATATGTTAGAATATGTTTCCTAACAAATGTATTTACATCAAAAAGATAAGAATCCTTCAATGTGCTTTAGCTGTTTAACAGATTTTGACGCTGTCATGGACTTTCAGAAAACAGAGTAAGTTTTGACATAAGTTGGATCCTGCGAACAGAATTGAGAAATTCAGAAGTTACTGAAGAGGTTGAGAGACCAAAGAAGACTGTCATTAAGAAACTGTTTCAAGTAGAAATGTGTTCGCCAGATTGACCATGTAAATATAGTGTTTTCTCATTCCAGCACTACTTAACACCATTCAGTGAATTTACAACACTTTCTCCAGACTGTCTTTTGTTTTATTCTACCATTTGATTCCTCAGGTACAGATAAAGCTACATCCTAATTACAAGAACTAAATCAAGTAGACTTATTTACAGGATTACTTAAGGTATCATTAAATGCTCTAAAGAATCAAAGGCAAAAATACTGAACATGTTCTCCTTACTCAGTTTTCTTATCACTCAGGAATATTCTTGATTTTAAAAGGTTTTCTTAAGAATCCTTTTTCATAGATTGTTCTCTATGACTGTAAAAGTAAAGGAATAGAAACAAACAAACAAAATAAACCTGTTTCCTGAGTATTTACAAGAGCTATTTATTGTTGTGATTTAACCAGGCAGGTGTTTAAACACCACACAGTCATTGCTCACTCCTCAACTTTCCCAACAAGATGGGAAGAGAACTAAAAAAAACCAAAACAACAACAACAACCACCACAACAACAAAAAAACTATTTACTAAGATAAGGAAAAGGAAAAAGTTAATATTTATTTATATATATATAAATGTATATATATAAATGTATATAACAACTGATGCACAAACAGTTGCTTACCACCCCCTGACTAATGCATGGCTAGTTCCCTAGAGCAGTGGGAGAGAGCCAGATGAACTCCTACCTCCTTCAAATCTTTCCTTCCCCATGATGACATATGGTATGGAATATCCCTTTAGCCTGTTTAAGTCAGCTGTTCTGATCCTGCACCCTCCCAGCCCTTCATCAGTATGAGCTGAGAAATTGGAATAGCCTTGGCTCTGTATAACACAGATCATGACAAAAATCCAATTTTAAAAGCAGAATAAACATATATATTTTTCTGTATGCAATATGAAGCATTCCTTGCTTATCAGTGTCAAATTGTAGCAAGCAAGATAAAGTATGTAAGAAATACATAATACATGCAAAGTTACCATAAAATTAAAGTTGTGTAACAGTTAAGGTATGCCAACAGTTAGATTTATCTAACAGAATAAATTACTAGACATAAGAATGTGCAGAATACAGTAGACAAGAAGGAGAAACATTTTTATCTGTGCAAAAGGTACTGATAGAGACACGGGCTATGGCTGGATTTTGCAAGTGGTTGAGGGATAATTATGTGAGACTGAAAATTGGAGAAAAAAAAATCAGGGCTTTTGGATAGGCAAACCCCACAAGACCTACAGTGTCTATAGGTATGTGCCACTAATATTTTGCAAGGCTGGTAAGTCCTGTCAGAATCACCAAAGCTGTGTATATATGAACACATGGAGGCAAAGGGAAGAAGTAAGTGTGGATAGGAGAAAGTAAGGCTTCAAGGTAATTGGTGGAACAAGCATGCAAAAATAGAAGAAGGGAGACATAAAAAAATATATGTGTAAGCAGGCTGCTGGCTGAGATCAGTCATTGCTGTCCATTCTGTTTTCTTGTCTACTCATCTCTACCCCAAAGATATTTGAGAACATGCTCCCTTCTGCATTATGCAGCTGTTAAAATGTGTGGGAGGTGTACCTGCAACTCTGACCGTTTCATACAGTGTTCACATTTCTTGCTAAGTTGCAAAGATGTGCAGTGCGTATGACGAGGCTTTAATACCTCTTGGGAAATTCTTGATACCTCACTAGGAGGATACAAACCCACAAATAAAAACAAAAATTAGATAATAAGTTCTAATATTGCCTATATATTTTCATTTTGACTATCATGGTCACAAGTAGTGCCTGAAAATATAATTCCAATATGAATAATATTTTTCAAAGTTCTTTCATATTTTCTCCTGTATTCACTTTTCTTGAAGTCATAGTTACTTAATTCTGAGTATTCATACATTCTACATTCCAAAATCTTTTCACTATTCCATTTTACAATTTGTTTCACATCAGTAGCATTTTGGTATTGTTACCAAAATACCTGTTCTGATTATATAAAATTATGACAGCCCACTAGTATTTTTCTCCTTCACCAAAAAACTTCATAGAAAAAATTACTTCAACACTCATATCCTTTTCTTTTTCTGAATCATTTGATCTTGTTTGTTTGGTTTTGGTCAATTTTTGTTTGTTTGTCCAGGCGGACTGCCAATATTCTGGGATATTTGTAAACTTTGAGCACTGCTATCTTGCTTCTGTAAAGAGGAAAAAAAATGCTTGCTCTTGTAAAACTGCTTTTCAAGGGACTGCATGCCATCGTTTTTTCTTTTTTAATGCTCAAGACATACTGGGCCTTAATTAAGTTTGCCACTTTGCTCTATGGAGCTATAGGTATATATAATCAATTGAAAACACTGTTGGAAATACCTACCTGGTATCTGCATACAGTGTGGCATACAACTCCAGAGGGAGCTGCTAATTCTACAGAACTTGTGGTTTTTAAGCAGGTTCCCAGTCTTTCCTTTGAATCCCTTATGCAGTTTTTGAATGCTCATCTGATCACGTTGTTAGTCTCCCTGAATGTACGAGTCATCATTTCACTCAGTATTTGTATTTACCATATTTTGAAGAAGCCTTCTCCAAAACCAAAGAATACTGAGTGGCAGGGAGTGTGGAGAGGCTTCGGAGAGACTTTAGAGAGATGGACATCTATGGTGTCATGGAACTTCACTCCTGAACACCTGAAAGACCTTGAGAGCCTAAACAGATAATTGAGACAGGAATGTTGCGGCTCAGGCAGATCTGAGGAGGCACAAAAGATTTGGGGCCTGGCTAATGCTTATCATGCCTTATTCAATACTATCCCAGAGAGGGAGAGAGTTTTTGAAATTGAGTGTCTGAGAACTGAAAGGGAGAGTCTCAGGGAGACAATACAAAACGAGCGAGAGAGTCTCCGAGTTGAGAGAAAAGATCTCCAATCTGAGCAGGACTCCCTCTGATCTGAAAGAGATGCCCTCTGAATCAAGAGAGACTCCCTGCAATCCAAACTCAACAGTCTCCAATCTCAACGGGACACTTTCCAGTCCCAGCAAGATGCCCTCCGGTCCGAGAGGGACGTCCTCAAGTCCGAACGGGACATACTCCGAACTGAGCGAGATGCCCTCCAGCACACAAAATTCAGTCTCCAAATTGAACTATACAGAATTCAGTCTCATCAAGCCATGCTCAAATCTGAACTAAATATCCTCATAATCGAATGAGACAGACTCCGAGCTGAGCTGGAGAGTGAGAGCATCAAAACTGACCAACCTGATCGACCGCAGGAGGCACCAGAATCAATGTCAGTTGCCCCTGTAAGAGGACGGAAAACAAAATGAACCTCAACTCAGTTAGAACAGAGGAAAGAGGAGGAGGAGAAAGTAGACGAAGCAGTCACTGTAAGAGAGGAGGAAAGAAGTCCAGAGGAGTGGCTCCGAGATCCAGGGGAAGCACCCCTGAGCCCAGGGGAGGGGCCCTCAATAAGACTGTGGTCACCAACGCCTAGGAGGGCAACAAGAAGTCCTGAAAGAGTAGGAGCAAGACATCATTACTATTACTGATCGATCTCTGAAAATGAATGAAATTCGAGGTCTGAGAAAAGACTTTTCACGCCACCCAAATGAGCCTATTGTCACTTGGTTACTTCGATGTTGGGACAATGGGGGCAACAGTGTGTGGCTAGATAGTAGAGAAGCTCACCAACTGGGTGGCATTGCTAGGGACTCAGCCATTGACAGAGGTATTAGTACATGCCAGAATGGGTCCTTCACCCTCTGGAAATGGATGTTGCTAGCCGTAAAAGAAAGATACCCCTTCAAAGACGATCTGATGCCTGAGAAAAAGAAATGGACTGATATGGAAAAAGGCATCCATTATTTGAGAGAATACGCTGTGGTGGAAATGTTACATAGCCCCGATTTCATTCCTGACAAGCCAGACCAAGAGCACGATCCTGAGAGAGTCAGGTGTACACCAAATATGTGGCGTACATTCACAAAGACTGCACCAGAAAAGTATGCCAGTACATTTGCAGCAATGTATGGCAGAGAGGAAAGAAGACCCCTTATAAATGAACTGATTAATAAACTTCAAGACTTTGAGTTACATTTAATCCCTCTCGAGCTTGTGTTTCAGCCATTACGAATATAGCTGAAAAACTGGACAGAATAGAGAGCAATCAAGAAGATATAAAAGACGAACTATCTACCATGAGTAATGCTGATGGATCCATGGTGTTACCAGATACATCTGATGGGGACCAGGATTCCCAAAACAGCCCACTGGAGGAGCTGATCAACTTGGTTTCCTCCCAACCTGCATCCAATGTCTCAGCTATCAAAAGAAGACATCCTCCTGCTCGAGCAAGTGACAACAGTAAGACTATGTCGCGTATGGCCTTGTGGTGCTACCCACATGACCATGGAGAAGATACGAAGAAGTGGCATAAAAAACCCACTCCTGCACTTCAGGCACGGGTAAAATTACAAGACAAATCAACAACCGAAGTGAACTTCTCCAAAAAGGTGATTGCTCCAGTTGCTGTGGACAACTGAGGTAACAAATTAGAGGGGCCTTGCCCCCAGCCAGGGGGGAAAAGGGATAACAGAGTGTATTGGACTGTGTGGATTAGATGGCCTGGCACATCAGAACCACAGAAATATGAGGCCCTGGTGGACACTGGTGCACAGTGCACTCTAACGCCCTTGAGTCACCAAGGGACAGAATCACTTTGTATTCATGGGGTGACTGGGGGTTACCAAGAGTTGACTATGTTGGAGGCCGAAATAAGCCTCACTGGTAAAGACTGGCAAAAGCACCCTATTGTGACTGGCCCAGGGGCTCCATGTATACTTGGTATGGATTACCTCAGAAGGACATATTTCAAGGATCCCAAGGGATATCAATGGGCCTTTGGAATAGCTGCTGTATACACAAAAGGTGTTAAGCAGTTGTCTGTTTTGCCTGGCCTATCAGAAGACCCATCTGTTGTGGGGTTGCTACAAGTAAGAAAAAGCAACAGGTACCAATTGCTACAAAACGGCGCACAGACGGCAGTACCGCACCAACAGGGATTCCTTGCTCCCCATTCATAAGTTGATTCGTCAACTAGAGAGCCAGGGAATGATCAGCAAAACTCACACACCTTTTAATAGTCCCATATGGCCAGTGCATAAAGCCAGTGGAGAATAGAGGCTGACGGTAGACTACCGTGGCCTGAATGAAGTCACATCCCCACTGAGTGCTGCTGTACCAGACATGTTAGAACTCCAGTATGAACTTGAGTCAAAGGCAGCCAAATGGTATGCCACCATTGACATTGCTAATGCCTTCTTTTCCATTCCTTTGGCCACAAAATGTAGGCCACAGTTTGCTTTCACCTGGAGGGGCATTCAGTATACCTGGAATTGTTTGCCCCAGGGGTGGAAACACAGCCCAACCATTTGCCATGGGTTGATCCAAGCTGCACTGGAACAGTGTGGTGCTCCTGAGCACTTACAGTACACTGATGACATTATTGTGCGGGGCAACACAGCAAGGGACGTTTTTGAGAAAGGAGAGCAAATAATCCAGATCCTTCTGTGTGCTGGTTTTGCTCTTAAGGAAGCAAAGTGAAAGGACTTGCCCAGGAAATCCATTTCCTAGGTATAAAGTGGCAAGATGGACGTCGTCACATCCCAACAGATGTGATCGACAAAATCACTGCCATGTCTCCACCCACTAATAATAAAGAGACACAATCTTTTCTGGACGTAGTGGGCTTTTGGAGAATGCATGTTCCAAACTATAGCCTCATCGTAAGCCCCCTTTATCAGGTGACATGGAAGAAGTATAATTTTGTGTGGGGTCCTGAGCAGCAGCAGGCTTTTGAGCAGATTAAATGGGAGATAGCCTGTGCCATGGCCCTGGGGCCAGTACAGATGGAACAGGATGTAAAGAACATCCTGCTGCTGGAGAGAAAGGTCCCACTTGGAGTTTGTGGCAAAGAGCCTCAGGAGAGACCCAGGGCCAACCCCTGGGATTCTGGAGTCAACCATACAGGGGGTCGGAAGAGGGCTACACTCCAAGTGAAAAGGAGATCTTAGCTGCATATGAGGGGGTTCGGGCTGCTTCCAAAGTGATTGGTACTGAAATGCAGCTCCTTCTAGCACCTCGACTGCCAGTACTGAACTGGATGTTTAAAGGAAAGGTTCCCTCTACCCATCATGCTACTGATGCCACTTGGAGCAAGTGGATTGCGTTGATTACGCAGCGAGCTTGGATGGGGAACCTCGGCCGTCCAGGAATCCTAGAGGGGATCATGGACTGGCCTGAGGGCAAAAACTTTGGATCATGACCAGCAGAAGAGGTATCGCGCGCTAAAGAGGCCCCACCATACAATGAACTACCAGAAAATGAAAAGAAATATGCCCTGTTCATGGATGGATCATATCATATTGTGGGGAAGCATCACAGATGGAAATCTGCTGTGTAGAGCCCCACAAGACAAGTTGCAGAGGCCACTGAAGGGAAAGGAGAATCAAGCCAATTTTGCAGAGGTAAAGGCTATCCAGCTGGCCTTAGATGATGCTGAACAGGAGAGGTGGCCAATGCTTTATTTTTATACTGACTCATGGATGGTGGCAAATGCCTTATGGGGGTGTTTACAGCAGTGGTAGGAACATAACTGGCGAAGAAGGGGTTAAACCTATTTGGGCAGCTGAACTGTGGAAAGACATTGCTGCCCGAATAAAGAACATGGTTGTAAAGGTGCGCCATATAGATGCTCATATGCCCAAGAGTCGGGCTACTGAAGAACAACAAAACAACCATCAGGTAGATCGAGCTGCCAGAATTGAGGTGGCTCAAATAGACTTGGACTGGCAAAACAAGAGTGAATTATTTCTAGCTCGGTGGGCTCATGAGACTTCGGGCCATCAAGGAAGAGATGCAACATATAAGTGGGCTAGAGACCGAGCAGTGGACTTAACTGTGGACGCTATTGCACAGGTTATTCATGACTGTGACACATGCGTCGCAATTAAACAAGCCAAGAGGATGAAACCTCTTTGGGGGGAAGGGCGATGACAGAAGTATAAATAAGGGGAGGCGTGGCAGGTTGATTATATCACCTTGCCACGACCTCACAATGGTAAGCGTTATGTGCTTACTATGCTAGAGGCAACCACTGGGTGGCTTGAAACATATGCAGTACCCCACGCTACCGCCCGAAACACCATATTGGGTCTGGAGAAACAAGTCCTGTGGCGACATGGCACTCCAGAAAGAATTGAGTCAGATAATGGGAGTTGTTTCAAAAATTCTCTTGTAAATGCTTCGGCCATAGATCATGGCATTGAGTGGATTTACCATATCCCCTATCATGCACCAGCTTCTGGTAAAATTGAACGATACAATGGGTTGTTAAAAACCATGTTGAAAGCAATGGGTGGAGGAACATTTAAGAACTGGGAGAAGCATTTGGCAGAAGCCACCTGGCTGGTCAACACTCGAGGATCTATCAATCGTGATGGTCCTGCCAGCTCCCTACATTCTGTCAAGGGAGATAGGGTCCCTGTAGTACATGTAAAGAACATGTTGGGAAAAGCGGTTTGGGTCTTTCCAGCTTCTGGAACTGTTTTTGCCCAGGGACCTGGGTCCACTTGGTGGGTGATGCAGAAAAACGGGGATGTTCAATGTGTACCACAAGGGAATTTGATGTTGGGGGAGTGTATTCAGTAATTCCATGTGTATATATATGTAGGTTTGTGTGTGCATGTGTTTAATGCTTTTAATTATGGTTTGTTTGTATATATTAAGCATGATGTAGTGATGTAGAATAAGGGGTGGGATGTCATGGTTTTATGATTTTTGGTTATCGGTATTCCACATCATAAAATCATGTAGTGCACTGGGAGTTAAAGTGTTCTGGGTAGCTGTCCCTGAAGAGAAGAAGAACTACGTTCCCCAGAAGACTGTTGGCTGTGTTGTTATCATTTCTGCTCAGGGGGAACAGATATAAGGCCTTGGTAGGTCATCTGACTGGCTCTTCTTCGTCAGACTCTCTCCCTGCTGCTCAACCAGACTGTGCATCTCACCTCAGCATTATGGTGAGGCCTATCCAGCTTTTGGACAATCTCTCTCTCTCATTGTATTTGATTTATTAGCTTCAATTCTAATTATATTTTATTATAGTGTGTTATCTTGCATTCCAATACCATATTTAGTAAATTAGTTTGTTTCTCCCCAGATCGTTGCCACTGTTTTTAATTGTTCTGGAGTCCCCTGTTTCCCTTTTCCGGAGGCACGGATTTTGCGAAATCCCTCTGCCCTGCTAGTCACGGAACTGGGTTGAACCAGCCCGTAAACCATTGACAGTTTGGTTTGTTTTTTGTTTTTGTTTTTGAGGGTTGGGTTTTGTTTTTTTTTTTTTTTTTTGAATAAGGAATAAGTCTTAGTGAAAATAACTGTTAAAGTGGCTTACAATTTTCTATGATTTTAAGGACAATATTACACAGTATTACTTTTCTTCAGTTAACATATTTTAATTCAAATGAAAATATCTTGATAGTCTACTTGGGTAGCATCACTGAGTGTTGTGAAAGCATGCAAGGTGGATGAGCACATTAAAACAAAATTGTCCAAATACAACCTTAAGCGTGAGATAGCATTAACATTATAAAAATGCTCAGAAAATTAGTTTGGCACTCACATCACACCTCCAGTTTGGTTTGGTTTGCTCTCTTTTCTGCTATCACTGACAGTATGTTAAGGAAGCAACAGGTACGTTTGTTACACGGTGTAACAGGAAATAGGCTGCAGTAGTTTATTGCCTGTATCTACTCCTGTTTTAATGGTTTCTTCTTTCTTTTCAACAGGATTAGAGACAGACATATTTTACTTCAGCGGTGTAAACATGGGAGATAACTATTGCAACATGAGCTACTATTGCAACATGAGTGCTGTGGAGATCTCCTGCTGACAAATTTACAGAGCAGAGCCAAGCTGTGCAGCACTGCTGACTGAACCAGAAACACTCCAGTCACTATGACCTTATCTAAGCTTGTCTTTCCTTAACATGTGGCTGCTTCCAGTTCTAGACCCAGAAAGCCTTACAAGAAAGAGTTTCTGGTACAGTTATATTGATGCCTCCACAACATCTTGACAATGTGTAGCAGAAATGCTAAGTCAAGGCCTGAAGCAGTGATTGAGCACCTGGTGGGAAAACAGGGCCAACCAAGGGTTGCAATGCAATGCAATGCTATGCACCTGAATGACCAGAAGGGGTGCAGCCAGGATCCATGCCTCCCCTGACCTCATTTAAGGGTTGGCAGTGGAGGCAAGGGTGTCTCTTGTTGGATGTTCCTGCCTATCTGAGGCCTTCTGAAGGTAAACAGCTCTTTTCCTTCATTTCTGCGTCCACTGTATTTGGGTTTGTTCTCATTTGCTGTAGCCAAAGACATTGCTGCCTCACTATTATTGTGGTACTTTCCATCCCATTATAGCATTACACAATGCAAGTAGATTTTTAAAGCAAGTGCAAAGTACTTTTACACCATGGAAGAGGTAGGGAAAAGATAATACTCTGAAGTCTACTGTTGAGTCATTTGTAGATAGCTTTGTTTTTGTAAAGCTTCCTAAAAAAAATCTGAACTTCTGTCCAGAATTGTCACAGGTAGCACCGCAGAGTGGAGAGTATGAGAATACTTCAATGATATTCTTAGTGTCCTCATCTGAATTTTCAAAATGGAAAGTAGGACAGCAAATATTCACAGTATCCTTTGAATAAAGCTCATAAATTAAAAGCAAAGGCTGCTTGAAGGGGCTATGAAGACAATAGCTTTTGAGCTCAGTTTCTAAACCAAAACGAAAAAAGTTTTAAATTGAGGTTTTTTTATAGTTTGAGTTTATAAAGAAGATTAGGTAATAAATCTAAACTGCTCTCAGCTAAAAGCTTCCTGTTGGACACTGAAAAGAATTTGAAGGCAGTGAACTATACAACTTTCTTTTACCTCCTAATGTATAGGTTAGTATCTTTGCCTAGGACAGGGGAGACCTGGTCTGTGTTTCTTTATGTGTATGCATTTGCCAGTTATACAGGTTTTTTATTACCTAGGCAAATGCTCTAAGTTCTCACCAAGATGATGATTTAAACCTTAGTTTCTTTCCTTTCTAATACAAGGGCACCTATTTCTGAACACAGTTCCCTGCAGATTGATCTGTGCAGTACTTGCTGGAAGGGTGTGATTTCTCATCACTGTCACTGAAGAGAGAGGTCTGATGACACTTGTCCAGTGGGGAAGTGGCTAGGGCAACAACTTCAGGCAGTGCTCATTTGTTATGTGGGAGTCTCATAAATAAAGGATGGTAATGTGCAAGAGCTGGTCATTCCAGGTGAATGCTTTTTGCTGAGACACAAGATAGGTATTAGAGACTTTTTCTAATAGTCTGTTTTGATTTATTTAACAGTAGAGTATTTTAGCCCTAATATTTACAGCAGCCACATGAAGTGTTTCAATGTCTCTGCTTCTGCACCTTTAGAATTTATTAAGGATATTATTTGATAATTATTTCAGTTGATTACTTCACAAAAAAATATCAGCAGAGGACAAGTATAGACATACCTGTATGCTACAATGTTACATAAAGACATAAATATTGCAGAGCATCTGAAGGAGTTCTATGCAGGTAGTGAATGGTCTAGAGGAAAAGACTGTCTAGGAGACTGAGTTGCTAGCTTTTTTTCAGCCTAATGGAGGCTGAAGAGAGGTCTCATCCTGGCCTACCGCTCCCTTATGAGGGGAGTGGAGGTTCCGTGCTGAGCTCTGCTCTCTGGGGAGAGCGACAGGGCCCGGGGGAATGGCATGGAGCTGTACCAGGGGAGGGGCAGTTGGGGGTTAGGGAAAGGGTCTGCACCAGAGGGCAGTTGCCATGGAACAGGCTGCGAAGGGCAGTGGGCACTGCCCTGAGCTGAGGGAGTTGTTCAAGGAGCGGTGGGACAGTGCTCTCTGCATAGACTCTGGATTTTAAGTGGTCCTGTGTAGAGCCAGTAGCTGGACTTGGTGATCCTTGTGCGTTCCTTCCAATCCTGAATGATTCAATGACCATTTTAAATTGTTTCATTGTAATAGATTGCCTTCTCCCATGACATTACACTTTTGTTGCACACATTACCTCAAAACACTTCTAAAGAGTAGACATTCAAAAATTGAATTAATTCGAGAAGTAATCTCATGAAAAAATTCTTTCAAATTCAAATATTATATATTCCCTACCATAAATATTTAAATAAGATTGCACAGTCCTATAGAAAATGTAGGACTTCGTCCATTCATGGAAAATTAACCCAAGTCATATGTATGTTGTTGAAAACTCTGTTCTTATTGTAATAAGCCAATTCTTCCCATACTAAATCAGAGTTCCTCATTTAGTTCTAGCATTCAAAACTTGCCATTCTTCTTGTACTTGCAGTGTGCATAAATTACCCAGTCACACTCAGAAGTCATGTCACATGACTCATGCAACAGTCAATACGTTCTGAATTATGAATATTCATAAGAACTTTTTTGTGTATTAGAAATGAAAGATAAAATTATGCATATAAATTAATGAATATTTGTGAATAACTATTAGGGATGAATTTTAGAATTCATCTGAAAATAACGTGAAAGAAGTAGCTGTGAATGTTAATGAATATTAATATTACTCTCTCTTTTGTCTGACATGTATACTTTATCTGCTTTATTCATCTCAGTGAAGTTGTATACATGATCCAGATGGCAAAATTTGGTTCAAAATATGAGTAGTAATTGATGTTCATATTCATATACAGCCACATAGTGTGCTCTTAAATAGAGTGTGAACAGAACATGTATATATGTTCCAGATATAACAGGAATGACTAATATACAATATATTAATCCATTGTTTGAACCTTAAAGATTTTTGGATGTGCTATTGTTACTATATAGGCAAGAAACAAAAGACAAACTTTTAAATACCCTTTAAGCTGAATGAGTTTATTATAGAATGTGCTTAGACTAAAGGGAAAAGTTTCTTTAAAAAAATCTATGCTTTAGAAGCAAGCCAACTCATTTTTATGCAATCAAAGTAATAAAAGCAAATCTCTACTTGCCCACCTGAGATGAAAATATTCTGTAGATTAAAGAATCAAATGAGAATCTGCAGACTGAATCAAAACACTTTCCTGTAAGAATCTTATTAATATTTTCACACTAGAATGCTGTTATTTTCTCTCAGCAGGATGCATTTGTGCTTATATCTTTACAACCAGAAGCAAAGATTAATAGGAGACATCAGTGCAACATGCCTTTTTAATTCAACTAAGTTTTCATATTGTATTTGGGCTGAAAATTAGATATAAACAAAAGTCACTGAATTTAGTCTTACTTAGCTTGTATTTTCTTACTTGTTGTAAGAGGCCAATTAGGTTCTGTTAGAGCATCTTCAACATAGTGTGGTCAAATACAGAATGCCAAACAAAAACAAAAATTTTAGCTAAGAAAGTAGTATATCCCCTGTAATTAGGAAATATATCAGCATGCAAATACTGATATTTTTCATCACCAATATTCAGTAACAATCCTCTAGTTAATGATGTCTGTACTGAGATGAAAAGTCTTAATTTCTGTTTAGATCTTTCAGATTTGATTCTGATCTTTTTGATGATTTTTTAATGACTTTAGAGAGATGTTGTAAGTAAAAAGCAGAATCTGACACTCTATTTCCTTTTGCATTACTCAGGATATTATTTTTTGTAATATTTTTATAATAAAAATAAGCTTTGTTTTAGATATATAAATGATTCAGGATTTAAAAATGAATATATTAGGATGTGTATTGTATAGACACATGACATTTGGGAGGGTAGTTAAAAAAAAAAAAAAACATTAAAAATAAGAGAATTATATAAAATTGAGTAACTTCCAATAGCAGTTAATGAAACAGGAACTGAGCCCAGTCCTTCTGTCAAGCTCTTATTCTTATATTGCCACTGTCAGCACAGCTAATGAGCAACATGCAGTGGCAGCCAAGAACAAGGTTTTTTATTTATTATTGAATGCTACAATGAAAATGTTCCCAATTTGATTTCCTTGAATCTTTCAAGGACTAAAGGTTATACAAAATGAGAAGATGATTATTTTAGCATCATGGGAGAAAAAGAGCCCACATCATTTCATTTGATTAACTATCTTGGTCTAACTTAAAAATATATATATAAATATACAATCATGGAATCACTACAGCTTCTAAGGGTAAAAAGAAGAACAGAGGAAAACTGTAGACCTTGAACCTTTATAGCATAAGATCTTGATGTCTCTTACTATAATTTCAGAGGAATTTGAAATTCTTATTGACCTACCAATGCCAAAAACAGATGTAAACTAAGATCTCAGATTACAACTCCAGTGTAAATAATAAAGAAAAATTGCAAATTTCATTATTCAATAGAAAGTGACATTTAAATTTAACTCATTTGTGAGACTCCACACTCCAGATGTACAAAGAGGAAATGAGATCAGGAAGCAACAAATATGAAATATAAAGTGATACTATGCCTAAAAGAAAATCACATTTATAAAGAATATAGATGTTGCAATTTTTTTTGTAATCCATGTTACCATGGAAAAAAATTATTTTTAGAACTGAGGCTATAAACACTGCTCAAGTTCAGTTTTTCTAGAACTTTTCTGTACATGTCCCCTTATAACAATTACATATTTTTAAATCTCTAAGGAGTTTGTGTCAGTATGATTTCATTTATTGCACATTATGGAGTAAATGCTAGATCCTTTTGCAGTAAAATGTATATTTGAATCAAAGTTTCTTTTGCTCATGCAAGTCAATATTTCCTGCTCCGTTAAACAGTTACTAGTGCTTAAGGAATTAAAGAAGCACCTCTACAGCTCACATTAAATGCATCTTTTTTTCCCTATGGAATAACTTAAATATTTAAATTTTGTATTGATTCATTGGCCTCTCTTCACAGCCATTCTCAATTTTTAAAAGCAAAATGCAGAAAATTAATATTTGCTAAAATATTAGTTAAGAACGACAAGGAGTAGGAAGAAATGCATTTGTTGGTTTTTTTTTTTTTTTTTAGTAAAGTCTATTCAGGAGCCCAGAGATGTACTTCAAGATCTTTATATAGTCCCATATGCTACAAATATGGTAGAAAAGGGAAATACATATGAGGAGTGGCTGAGGCCCCTGTGTTTGCTCAGCACAGAGCAGAGGAGCTGAGGAGAGGCCTCATGGTGGCTGCAGCTCCTCCCAGGGAGCGGAGGGCAGCACTGAGCTCTGCTGTCTGTCCCAGCAACAGGGCCCGAGGGAACAGCATGGAGCTGTGCCAGGGGTGGGTTGGGAAAAGGGGTTGGGGAAAGGGTCTGCACCAGAGGGTGGTGGGCATAGAACGGGATGCACAGGGCAGCGCATTAGAGTTTGAGGAGCATTTGTACAGCACTCTCAGATACAAAGTTTGGATTTGGAGTGGACCTGTGTGGAGCCAGGACCTGAACCCAGTGATCCTTGGAGGTCCCTTCCAACTCAGGATATTCTGTTTCTGTTATATGATTCTATGCACCAAAAGTATGCCTAGTAACAAATGTTATGCATTCCCTTAGAGTACTGTTTAAGCAAAGAAATATGGTTAAAAAGAAACTTGATTCTTCATGTCCTCATTCTAACTTCACTTATGTAATCAGAAGTATACACTAGACAATAACAATGTTAAGATTGTCATTTATAGTTTACAAAAAAACGAAAGCACTCAAGCTCTAAAATATTCAAAATGAATGAAAGCCAGCATGTTATTCTCAGACTATTCTCCGTGATTTTACACAAAACATGCCATCAGGCACACTCCAGAACATGCTATATACATTGTAAAGACACTTGTTTATCCGACAAGCTCACAGATTACTCTATTTCTTACCAAAGGACAGAAACAATTCCAGAGCTCTGGGGCACTCTTAGGAGGCATAAATATCTTAGAAGCATCCACCACTCCTAGAACTAAGCAGTTTGAGTTTACAGGTCCTAATCCACATTAGAAACAGTAGCCAGTCAGATCATTTGAAGTACCAAACTCTCTAAGCATAAAATGCCTATTTTTCTAACTGATCATCTCTCAGGGAGCAGTTCCAGGTACAAAGCACACAACTCAATGAGCTTATGGTGCTGTGTCCTTTGCAGATACTGCTTTACAGCTGATGTAAATGAGACTGCTGAAAGATACATTACATTGTATTAGTTCTTCTGAACTACATTTCAAAGTGTGTATTCTCAAAACACTTGGGACCTTTTAAGGCACTTTTAAGGTACCTTTAAGGCACTCATAAGCGTAGAGAATCTGCAGACTGTGTCTTCAGATTTACCACCTTCATAAAGTCTCACAGTAATGTTTATTCTGTGCATAAGGAGTCAATAACTGCAAAGTTTATCCCCTGTTGAAAGTGTGAGTTGGTAGGTAGGAGTATCTTGCTTCTTGGAATTGCTCTGTCTACATATTAATTTGTATATATTGAGCATTGTGATAAATATAAAACTTAACTACTTCCATTTCTGACAGTCAGTGTAAAGTCAACACAGCTAAAACTGATTAAGCTGCAGATTTTTATTGTGTTGTGCACTATCAAAAAATTATTTTCTTTTCCATTTTAATAGACTGATAAGCAACTTAGACATCAGAAGGCACAAATTTTCCTAAGTGCCTTCCAGAAAGAAAAAAAATAATGAGAAGAGCAGTAGTCAAGTATCCTTCAACACAAATCCAGTAAGGTATTCTCAAAAATATTGAGAATATTTTTTCAAGGTCATATTTCAAAAATCATCAACAACTAAAGTAGTTGTATCTTTGTCACATAAGTTATATTAAACAAAATTACATTTGAACTTTCAGAATAAATTTTAATCAACTGTCACATATTGGGACAGGCTGGAGCAGAACAACCTAATTTGCTCTTGTTTTCCCTCTATATCTTTCCTTAGCACCTCTACATTTTTTTTTACCTCTATACAAAGAAAAGAAAGATATTGCAGTGGAAAAAAAAAAAAAATTAAAACTACAGCATCTCCCTTCACAATCTTTCAAGATCACCAAGGCATATTCAGGTTATTGGGAATATAATTTATGGGATGTTCTGGAAGTAATGCCTCTTATTTTATTATGTTGGCCCACAGTGTCACAGGCAGACATTGGTGGCATGGCAGTAGAGGGGCAGCCTGATAAAATGGCGTCTGGCCCAAAACTGAATACAGTACTTGAGGTGCATGTTCAGCATCATTAATACAGAAGAACAATCACTTCCCTGGCCCTGCTGGCCATGCTGTTTCTGACACAAGCCAGGATGCCCGTGGCCTTCTGGGACACCAGGGCACAATATTTTGATTGCCTCATACTATCAAATAATATTACACTTTTAGCCACTGTTTGCTGTAGTTTATAGTTCCTTGGAACACAGAAGAATAAAGCAAGCAAAAAGGGAGGGAAAAAAAAAGAACTCTTTTGACATTTACTAGTATTTTCTGCTTAGTTTTGAAACAAGAATTATCTCAAACAGCTCAACATTTAGTATGAAGAATGTCTCATTTCCTTATCAGCGTTGTTGGTACTCAGAAGATCTTTAGAATGAATTTGTATGAATATTCTTTAAGACAACTTTGGTAGAAATAACATCTTAATAAAAAGAACAACTTGGTTGTAAGTATGCAGGATATCTTGTTAATACACTCAATAAGCAGGAAGGAAAATATATCAGTAACACTAATCATTACCAACACAAAGGTTGCAGTACTTTCAAACATCAGCCAAGAAGAATATGTTTTAAAACCTGCTAGATGTTCCAAGAAAGAGAAATCACAATTCACAAATGGTACTGTTTGCCTGGTTAGATGTTTCTTTTGCTGGACAGTACACTTATTTTCTTGTTTTGAAGATCATTGTTCTTTTACTAACAGGTAACAAGCACAGTGCTTAACTGAATAAAGAGATGACTACATTACAATCTACAATTTACCTGCTGACATGGTAAAATACCATGTCTTCCACTTCATTAAAAAACATGAAGTTATAAAGTAAATGAATCTGACAGAAAAAATGCCTAACTCAGTGCCACTATTATACATTAAGTAAAATACACCTGAACTTGACTGTGACAGGTTTGAGTGAAGGTGATACTTAGTATTCAGGTAACTACAGAGGAAATGGAAATGTGATAGCAAGAAATCCCATATTTAGCATAGACATAGGAAGATTTATTTTTTGTCTGAAAATAAAATCTATTCAAACTAGAAAAAAATCACAGATCTGTATGTTATTAAGAGTCTGCAGTTTCTCCATCAGTAGGATATTTGTCTTAGCAATATTTAGATATTATGATAGATATCATGATAGATATCAAGATTTTTTCCTTTTCCTTTTTATTTGATGTATCTATAACAAAATCTTTGAAACTTACTGCTAAGATTGGATATGCACAAAACCCTTCTTTGCCTGGAACAGTATTTTATTCAGTAGCTACCGTAGTTAAGATTAAATGAAGGAAACTCTCTTCAGATGATGCAGATTCAGCATTACAACTAAAACAAGAAGAAACTCCCAACAAAAGAGGAGGCCCCCAGTATTTGTCTCTCAAGTCTTCAAAAAAACAATATAAGACCTTTCCCCATGTCTCCTCATTTCATTTTACTCAAGTAATACTAGAGGGAAGAGAAAGATCAGGATGTCAGTTGCAAGATTCCCTAATTCATCTTCTGATCATCCTCTTCAAAGCAAGAAACCACACAGAAATATTTTTTCATGACAGTATGGCAAGAAAGGTTGTCCAATGTTTATACCCACCAGATACTGAATTAGGAATGCTTATTTATCTTGATACATAGGTAGATCATATTCCTTTTCCCTTTACAATGGTACCAACTTAATAATCCACTATTTCTTGCAGAAAATAATGAATCTAGTTTTGTAAACTAAGCAAGAAGATGTATGATACACATCTCAGTGTTCTACAGAAAAGGAGTGTTTCTCTTGCTGTCTTTCAAAAATGAACAGTATGGCACTGAATTTGTTCATATCTCTACTCATTGTCAAAGTGATCATACAGTCAAGTTTTGCTGGTAAAAAGTAGACTCTTCATATTATAGATATAGAAAGAGTACAAATATATATTCCAAATAGAAATATCAAGTATTATAATCTCAGTGTTGTCATGCAAAAAGGATCACTGCTTACAAAACAATAAGTATAATTCATAAGAACTTCAAAAAAATGTGAGAAAAACAAAAAAACAGTGGGGCCTTTTTTTTCCCTCCATTGTACTGTACTCCAAAGAAACATTTGGGAATCTCCTAGAAAGCTGGATGTAAAGCCTACATTGTTATTGACCAGTGGCTTCTACATTACATATAACAAAATAGAATATGTCAACATTTGCTTTTGATAATTTCTTTCTATAATGAAGTCTACATTTGTGTTATAATAGGTTTGTTGTTTTTTTTTTTTCCCCTGTGGAAACAAAGAAGAAAATGCAATAAAACAAAACAACAAAAAAAATGAGGCTTAAAGAGATGTAGGTAAGTTGTTGAAATATATGCTACTTCACTAGTATTTTCAATAAATTTACAGGTGCAGTATCTTGTAAAGCACTCCTGGAGGCACAGACATTTACAGTGATTATTTTATTTTTTTTTTTAGTAAAAATTTTTCTAGCCTTTAATACATTCTCCTTAACTGAGTTTTTAAAATATTCTACAACCTTATGAAAAAAAAACCTCTGCACACTCTGAACTTCAGTATTATTTTAGTCACTAAAAAAGCTGTTCTTGTAATTGGAAAAAGAATTCTATTTCAAACTGCCAAGATAAAAATGAAGAGATCTTGAAATGTTTCACCATGTACATACACACAGATACACACAGCGTGCAAAATCACAGCTACTTTGAAATAATTATTTTTAATTGAAAGCATAAATCAATTCTTTTCAAGTATAGAAATAGCTTCCTTTAAACTATTCAAAATAGGCTGGTAGATAATTAGATGAAACTTGGAGTTCATAGATAAATATATGCTTTGTTGATTGCACATGGCATTTCAGACTACAGCAGCTGCAGAAATACTGAAATAATCAATGCTGAAACAAATTATCTGACATCTTTGATCAGCAATATGGAGCAATACTGCTATTTACTTATGCTGTCATGTAAGTTGATCTATTAGCCTGGAAGAAGAAAAAGGAAAAAAATATAATGAATACAGCTTTTCTTAGTGAATGATCATCACCTCCAGAATACTCATAACCTTCAGGTTATTGCTAAGTAAAATTGTAATGTGGATTGACTCTGGTGCATGCTCAGATGATGTACCTTGCCATCAAGGTTTTTTTTTTTTGAGAAACCTACCCAAATATTGCATACATTATTTACATCTTTGTACAGATAATGTTTGCATAAAGCTTACAATATTGTTATGTGGATTAATATGATCATACCACTTCTATTATGTAATTATTTCCTTGTTTTTTTTTTTTTTCCAGACTGATAATCTTACGAATTAGATGCAAATGCCCATACCCTTTGGCATCCACTGTTTGAGAAGTACGTACTCTTTCATGAATCACTTTATTTGTAAATCCTTTATACATAGGCTAATCTGCAAGGGTCCTCATGTAACACTACAGAACTCCCAGAAGAGAAAAAGCATTAAAAACAGAAACAAAGAACACAAGATTAATATTTTTTTAAATGTAACATTCCACGAATACTAATGCAGGTCGTACCAAAAAAAAATCCACAAGAGGAGTTACATATATGTAGTATATATGTATGATATGTGAGATATTTGACCATTCAGAGTCTCATGGTACCATAAATACAGTCTTGCCATTGCTTTTAGTGGGCTATAGGCTTGATGATAACATGAACCTTATGACGTTAGTCTTTAGCTAGACTTTTCTTGGCCTGCCTAGAGACTTGCTTAAGTTAATAATTGCAATTATTTAAAGCTGTTAGTCTAGGGGACTAAAATAAAAATTATTCAAATACGCATTCCGTCCTCACCTAGAAGAAGGAGTGAATAAATACTCCCAAGTGAATAAAATTA
The DNA here is from genome assembly GCA_016647715.1 of Pavo muticus. Taxonomy (NCBI): domain Eukaryota; kingdom Metazoa; phylum Chordata; class Aves; order Galliformes; family Phasianidae; genus Pavo; species Pavo muticus. The sequence continues at coordinate 108,279 of JACDJE010000715.1, forward strand.
GTGCTTAATATATGCACATTGCTATTAGGTTCCTTATCTGTTGTTTGCAAACATGGGAAGATGTAACTAATGAAAGCAAAACAAAGGTGAACAAACTAATAACAACCAGAGCTGATTATTTCTCATTGTCCCTCAATTTGTTCACTCAGATGCAGGTAGAAGGAATCAGTCTGCTAACAAAAGTAGTACATGATTTCTGCAGGATGAAAATCAGTTACATAGAAGCCAGAAGTATCCCTTGAATACTGATCTAGTTTTGTGGACAATTTAAGAAGGAAATTAAAATACTAAAATGTAAATAGTGGAAAATACAGTTCAAGCAAGACAGTCAATATAAGTCTGGTTTTACTGATTTAAATACAGCTGCTAGATGGACCTCTGTCTGATTCAGCTCAGATTTCCTTATGACCTGGATGAATTCAGTTTCCATGCAAATAGAGGAACTTTTGTTTTACTTTTGTGGGGGTTTCTCTGCAGCCTCAGATATTTTTACTACAAATAAGGAAAAATGTTTTGTTTTCAAACACTAAACTTAGTATTCAAGTTTTATTTTCTTCATGGCAATAAAAATTACACATTCATAATTAAACAAAGCTGTTTAAGTTATTAAGACCAGAACATACCTAGTCTTTCAGTCTTCAGAGAATTATAACATATTATAGGAATTAAGGAGCAGAAACTCCTTCTGACTTAAGAAACAGTCATTTTCGTTTGGTACAAAATAGAGAAGTTGTAGTAGGATGGTAAGGTTTGGGTATTATTTTAGTTTGCAAAAGATGAACTTCCGTATCAATATTCAAAATGAGATAGCACTAATATAACAGCTTTTTGCATTATGATCTTGATGCAAAGGACTACATCAATTGATACCACACAGTTAAAGTGGCTGGAATGTTTTTCTTCTTTTTTTTAATTTATTTTTTCAGATGAAGTATGTATATAAATGCAAATATGTATTTGTGTATATATATATATATATATATTTTTACACACACATACGGAGAGAAATACAGACGTATACATGTATGCAGGAAACTAAATAAAACAGTGCATGCCACAGAACAGTGGACACATTAATGTAAGATTGTCAGTTATCATACATTGAATTGACATGAATTGGTGTTAAAGAATCATAGATTCATTTGAGTTGGAAGATCATCATGGCACTTAAAGGCCAACTAGTCCAACTCTCTTACACTGAACAGGGACACCTACAGCTACATCAGGGTGTTCAGAGTCCTGTCCAGCCTGATCTTGAATATCTGCAAGGATGGGGCTCCCACAGCCTCCCTAGGCAGTCTGTTCCAGTTCTTAACTACCATTTAGTAAAAAAAAAAACCTTTTTCCTTATATCCAGTCTAAATCTCCCCTCCTCCCTGCACCCTCTCCCAGGAAAAAAATAAATAAA
>JACDJE010000715.1:109890-124143 GCA_016647715.1 Pavo muticus
AAAAAAAAAAAAAAAAAAAAAAAAAAACCACAGTGTTTACAAAGACTTATGTGAGGAGGGAAAATGCAAAGGAAACAAAGCAGAAAGAAGGACTTGCTTTTCTACTGTTTAAACCATTCTTCCATGATTTCTATGAATTGTTCACAATTAATCATGTACAACTGCAACTTAGAATAACAACACTTACATTTTGCATCTGGAATTCAGTGAATCTCCATCAAAACAACTAAAATCTGGATTTCAACAAACTTTCTAGAGATACAGGTTAAAGTTCCTCAGACCCACTGCTATTTTCATACAAGGGAGCAATCAGACAAGGCATGGCCATCTTAAGAAGTAATCTGCAAGAGCAGACTCACACTGAAAGTACCAAACAAACAGAGGCAGAATTCAGATGGGAGCATTAAAGGCAGTTATATGTTGAAATACCTCAAAATGCTTCTTTCTATAGGCATTATTATGTTGGAAGAGATCTGTGAGACAGAAAATCAGAAAAACAAGACAGTTATGTAAAATGTTTCAGTTTTTTTGTGAGGTGGTCTGGATTTGCTGGTACGCTAACTTAGTATGGTAGATTAAATAGTTTCGCTTTCCGTATGTGTAATTTTTCATTAAACCCTGTCCTGTAGGGAAACTAGAGGCATCACACTTACAGAAACTAGACAATGACCTTCTCTTTCTGTCCCAAGCAGAGTCTAAGAGATAATCATTCACATTTCATGGTATTTTAATGTTTTCCACTGAAAATAAAAATAACATATCCGTTATTCTGTGCTGCAAACAGTCCTGATTGCCACCACAGCTAAGAAAAATAGCATCTGCCTCTTTGGGCTTTCAATGGTTATTGCTTTTTGTAATAACTGGCATTTTTATTTCAGGAGGACTTCATAAGAGGGAACTTGTAATGCAGGTACAGTTAAATGCTTAACCTAGATAAATCACATGCCATCAGTTCTGTTGTTTTCCTCTCTTCAAATATTTTGAAATCTTCAAGGACAAACTATCAGAAATAACCAGTTACCCTGGTCAGGTGGAAAGCAAACAGTTTAAATATCCCACCTCACAGCAGCATAAATCCAAATGATAAAGTATTAAAATATCTGTACTGTGCTGGAGGCAGGAGAGATAGGAAGATCCTTTAAGTGACTGAACAATAGAGAAAGGTTAGATCACAGCCTGTACTTTTATGCTAAATAAAATAAATCATTCTTGAGACAAATCTGCAGGAAATCAGTCTTGATTAATTCTTATTACTAATTATTATGTAAACATGAAAAATTTTCACACTTCACTTAGGAACTTCATGTCCTTACACAGTGCTCTATGAAAAACATCAGCACAGATAGCGTCTTATTTTTGTTTTCTTTTCTTCTGCATAATTAAACAAGAACAAGGTCTGTGCACTGTTTTTAGTAATTACTGACTAACCTTTTCCAGTGTTGGACATAGGGAAAAACTGTTCAGTGTTTTCAGCAGTTGATAATTTTTTCTACTGAAATGACCAGATTTCAGCAATCTCTCTTCACTTTTGTTGTTACCCTAAGTANTACTTTAAACTTTGTATTTTTTTTCCCCTAATGGCAACTTCTGTTCAACTGAATATATTCTAATTTTATAAATTTTAACTTACATTTTAATTGCAGTTGTTGCTGAAGCTATTTCAGGAATCATTATCATGGGGAACCTGGGGTGAGGAGGAAAGCACCTCTTGGAGGTACTTTCCTTAAACTCAGTTTATCTTATAAGATATGTTAATACATGTTCTCTATAAGCCTAGCAATCTTTCAGACTTCTTTTAAAACAGCCTGGCATGAAAAGTGTTGAAGTAGCACAAAAATCATAGTGACGCTCTCAGTCTCTAATTTTAGCAGGACATATTTTCTTGAAAAAGCCTCCTGTGTAACTCAGGAGTTTGGAAATCTTATTAAAGCAGAAGAATGTATAGAAAAAAAGAAGTTTGGCTTGAAATAAAGTAATAGGAGAAGATTTCTGTGTAGGCTTTTGAAGACAATAGAAAATAGCTAAAAAGGATTTATGCAAACTATTATTTCTGTGTGAAGAAAAAACTCCATTCTCTACCCTAAGTGAAAAACAATAAAACACAAGTAATAATAACTCAGTGAAGATTGTGTGGAAATGCTTCTTTCAAGTTCTGCTAATTCTCTCAAAACAGTTTTATGTTATACAGGTAATTATTACACTAGTATTAGCATTGATCCCCTGTTCATTATCACATCCAAAATGGATGGCAACTATTTTTATATTACAAAATATTTACATTTATTTTCAGTAACAATGACCCATTTTCCACTAGGTTTTTTACTTAACAAGATGCTTCCTCTCTATAGTTCCTTGGTTTAATTTTGACAGCATTTACTTCATGATGTTTTGCCTCTAAGTAGTACAGATAACCAGTTTTCTTCATTCATAACTCTTCAGCAACTTCCTAAATTTCTCTTCTTTAACTGACATTGATATTTCTGAAAGATACAGAATCTTCTCTAGGAGAAAGCTGTTAAACATAAACTTGTACTCTGCAATCATGCTCACCTTGGTGCTGTTTACCTTATCTTATCCAATTTCGCCCTTTTGGAATCTAGAGGTTCAGACCTGTTTTTAACTTAAAGTTTCATTTAATCTTCATCATCTTCTTATCTCTTTTAGATTTAATATTTACTACAACCTATCATTTTCATTTCCTCAATCCGAACATAACCATCAAGTCTCATATTGTTATTCTCACCAATATAGGCACTTATTTTATTGTTTTTACCCTATAGTTGCTGCTTTGAGTAGAGTGTTTTCTATTCAAGGAGGTTGTTCTCTGAGAACGTGCTTTTCTCCATTAACTTAAGGTACCTCCTCCTGACAAATTAACATAGATTAATTGAAAGTAGCCATGGCACATACACCTGTGCTGTCTGTGTGTATTTTCAGGAGAAACATCTTACCTAACCTCCATAATGGGACAAGTATTTCAAATCACATTGTGTGAACAAGATCCATTGTACTCCTGAGATTTGAGTCACGGACAGTTTCTGTACTACAGCTTGTGTCAAATTTACCCACTGCAAACTAATACTGGCATCTCCTCACATCTTTTGTGCTTTCTGAACACAAAAGAAAAACAACAACAACAATAACCTATAAGGATGTGGTACCAAAGAGCTGATGTGCTCTGCTTTCTCCAATTTCTGAAGTAGTTCTCAACACTAAACTGTACAATGCTTCTTTCACATCAGTAAGAAGCTACAAAATAATAGCTGTAAGGAAGAAAATGCTGGCTTCAGCCGCACATCCAGTAAGCAGCTACCACTGTTATTTCTCTCCAAACAGATGTTTAAGGGTGGAAAGACATTGCTTTTTTCAATATGGAGTTCAAATCTAAAATTAAATTTTTACATAACCTGAAAAGAGATTGTAGAAGTAGGACTGAAATCAATAATATAACTCAATTTCAGTTATTAATGCTTACATGGTAAGCTGTCATTATGGGAAAAAAAAAAAAAAAAAAAAAAAAAAAAAAGCAGCATTTTATTTTAACTATCTACATTTTAAATTTTATCTTTAAAAATATTTTAACCTGTAGCATCACTAAATTGCCACCTGAAGTCACTACTGGGTTAGTCTTTAAAATGAAATCTGAAAATGATTAGTTTGTCAGAATAGCAAATTGGTACACAAGCAGTACCATGAATGTAGTAGGACTATGTCACTTCTGACTCCCTAGCTATCTCATTTTCAGTTAGCTGAAGTATTTTTTCATAATATTAAACTATACAGAAGACCACCTCAAGCAAGGAAGAATAATCTGCCATATAGTGTCTAGTGCTGTTAGTTTAGCAGTATATTTTAAGGAGGATGTACCTACAAAGAGACTTTATTTCATCTTTCATATAAGGGTAAGAAGAGAGCTGTCAGCATGGTTACTCCTCTGTTAGAACAAAGGATAATAGAAGTCAAAACTTTAACTCAGAACATATTATAAGAGAAATTTATATCTTTAAGATTATGCATCTTTTCTGAATCAGTAATGTTCCTTTACAAGATATGTAGACTGTTTCTTATTTTGGGAATTCTAGTTTTTTAATTCAAACAGTTGACGCAGTTTTGAACTTGGAGACCAGTTTGAGTCTATACATAATATTGTTAATACTTTAGTTTTATTTCTGATAACAGCTCTCTTTTTGTGAAAGCAACTGTTATTTGATGAAAAGGAAACAGTTATGTGGAAATGTTGCTTCTCTTGCCCTGGAATTGTTATTCAACAATTGTTCAATTGAAGGGACCCATGAAGATCATCCAGTACAAGTGCCTGACAACTTCAGGGATAAACAAAAGTTATAGAACATTAATGAGGGCATTATCCAAATGCCTCTTGAATGCTGACAGGCGTGGGGCATCCACCACCTCTCTAGGAAGTATGTTCCGGTGTCTCAAAACATTCATGGTACAGAAATGTAACTTCAGTTCCAGTTATGTCCTGCTTTTTATTTTGTTGTATGCAAAACTCATGGTTTTCAGATTGTACAAATGTCTACTCAATGAAAATGGAAAATACTACATTAGAACATGAGAACTAGTAGTATATGACACAGAAATAATATATCTCATTTTTATGGCATTTACAAACACAAAATAGGAAAGCTACATGCTCAAAGTAACAGTATTACTAGCACCAGCCCTTAATTATAGCTCAAGGGGTAAGACAGTCACTATGGAAAAAACAGCTTAAAAACTCACTCTGTCCATGTCAGGAAAGAGGTTTGAACCAAGACACTACCTCTTCTTTTGCCTTCTGAAAAAGGCATTGTGGTATTCTGAATGCACTGAAGCTATTTTATATTACTCCTCAGGATGGAGAATGTGCTCACACTAGTCTGATCAGTTTCTGTTCTAGTGGGTCTTGTGGCACAACAGCTTTTCTGTACGTGCTATAGAATTGCACTGAGTGAACAGAAACACGTTGTGGTGGGACACCATACATTTAACAAAATACACTCCATGAACAAAGGAAAACTTAATTTCAATTTGCTGCAAAGTAAAATGACATCAGGCTGTCACTGAAGAGATGACATCTGTTCGTTTATAATCTAGCATTCTTTTTTACTTTTTTTTTCTTCTCCCCATTTCAAAGCAGCTCCTTTTGCCTGAATGCATCACAACACATCTAAAGTGAACAGACCTGAAGCTAACTTTCAGAGCTGATAGATGGAAATGTGGATTCTACAAAGATGCTGCAATGTGAGTCACTACTATTACAAATAATATAAAACAGAAAGGACAGTGGACAGGGGAGAATTTTTTCAAACATTCCCTCACCCAAACCCTAGCATCATAGCATTTTTCTGTTTCCCTAAAATACTTTTTTACCACTTCTCCCTTTCTTCTACTTTAGAAAAACAAAAAATGCTACAGGCACACATTTTTTCTTGATAACATAGCAGGTACTGTCCACTTTACAAGACATCTGTAAATATCATGGCACCCTGCATCTTCAGTTAGCAAAAGACTAAAGAAGTTTTCTTCCTAGTACTATATTTGCATTTACAATTTGCAATAAATAATTTAATCGGATCAGTCTGAAGAATGACTGAGTAAAGGCAGCAACAGATACCAGAATATCATAGTCAGAGAAGGAGGGACACAGAGGAAAAATTTTATTTCTACAATCAATAAACTAATGTTAGAGGTACTCTAATTTCAGTCAACAGCAAATTAGCATGATCAAAACAGTCTAATACCACATGCAGTGGAAGAGCTCTTGTCTCAGAAAGAATTCTATCAAATGCCTAATAAATTAATTTTGAGATTTTTGAAGTTTTCAAATACAAGGGAACAGCAAAGCCAAACAGGGAACAAGTTCTTGTTCAGTTATGCTTTACAAAAAACAAACATTTTTAATTCAATGGCTAGAAAGTATATGTGCTGGTTTTGATTTATATCAGTTCTAATTACCTTTTAGCAATTAATAATTTATCACAGTGCACAGTAATGTTTTTAGGTGCACTTTCTGAAATGAGTATCATGAATATTCAAATCACGTTCACATCAGTCAAAAAAAAATAATGACAAACAGTGATCGTTTCTCAAAGAGGAAATGTTATTAATAAACAAGTTAAATATATATATATATGTAACCTTCAGAACTATGTGTATCTCACTGCATTCATGCTGTGACACGAAAAGCAAATCTGGCTTTTATCGAAGATACCAAATAGGGAATTATTATGTGCTTCTATGTTGCCCGTCTTAAGAAGCTGACTATTTAAAAAATGAAATTATTGTGTTTTGCCTTCTATTGAGGAAAAAAAAACACAGAAATGTATCACTTGAATTATCCATCCTATAGTCCTATCCACTGAGTATCATTTATTAACAATAAACACTAATAAAATATAAATTATTTTAGGCCTGAGTACTTAAGGCACAGATGACTCTGATTAATTGATATGACTTTCTAAGTTGTATGTGTAAGATCAAAAGAAGTATAAAAAACAAAATCAAACCAGATTAAAGCCATTAATAAATATGTAAGTTCAAGCTAATCCACATATACCTTCAGGCATTTCTTTCCCTTTGCCTCTTAAGCTATTCCAGATCATATATAGCATGTTTTCTCCTGTGTACACAGTGCACCTTTTGATGGTTTACAGTAAGTAAGGATGGATACCCTCAAATCACCTCAGTTTTCCTCAGGTCCAGAAGAGGAATCCACAAAGCTTCCACTCAGCTTAAACACAAATGATACTTCTGAGTTTACTTAAGTTCCCCGGGTATCTAGAACTGCTGAAAGATGCACTGACTCTTTAAGAAACTGAGGGTCCACAAACTGAACACGCATCTTTCCCTTCATCATTGTGGATTCAGACCTGTTTGGTTAGGAGCATCTCAAACCCAAACCAGATGGATCAAATTCCACACTAAATGCACTTGAAACTCTTTTCTACTGAACAGAAGATTTTGCGTATATAACTTAGTTTTTGCCAAAGTAAAATACCTAGATTCAGTGCTCTTCCTAATTTTTAAGAGGGAGCTGATGCTTGGGAAAGTGCCACTAGCAATCATCAGGCTCTAGACTATTGGAAAATGATATCACAAATTCTTCAACTGCATCAGCATACCGGTGCAGAAAAAAAAAAAAAAAAAAAAAAAAAAAACCACAGTGTTTTCAAAGACTTATGTGAGGAGGGAAAATGCAAAGGAAACAAAGCAGAAAGAAGGACTTGCTTTTCTACTGTTTAAACCATTCTTCCATGATTTCTATGAATTGTTCACAATTAATCATGTACAACTGCAACTTAGAATAACAACACTTACATTTTGCATCTGGAATTCAGTGAATCTCCATCAAAACAACTAAAATCTGGATTTCAACAAACTTTCTAGAGATACAGGTTAAAGTTCCTCAGACCCACTGCTATTTTCATACAAGGGAGCAATCAGACAAGGCATGGCCATCTTAAGAAGTAATCTGCAAGAGCAGACTCACACTGAAAGTACCAAACAAACAGAGGCAGAATTCAGATGGGAGCATTAAAGGCAGTTATATGTTGAAATACCTCAAAATGCTTCTTTCTATAGGCATTATTATGTTGGAAGAGATCTGTGAGACAGAAAATCAGAAAAACAAGACAGTTATGTAAAATGTTTCAGTTTTTTTGTGAGGTGGTCTGGATTTGCTGGTACGCTAACTTAGTATGGTAGATTAAATAGTTTCGCTTTCCGTATGTGTAATTTTTCATTAAACCCTGTCCTGTAGGGAAACTAGAGGCATCACACTTACAGAAACTAGACAATGACCTTCTCTTTCTGTCCCAAGCAGAGTCTAAGAGATAATCATTCACATTTCATGGTATTTTAATGTTTTCCACTGAAAATAAAAATAACATATCCGTTATTCTGTGCTGCAAACAGTCCTGATTGCCACCACAGCTAAGAAAAATAGCATCTGCCTCTTTGGGCTTTCAATGGTTATTGCTTTTTGTAATAACTGGCATTTTTATTTCAGGAGGACTTCATAAGAGGGAACTTGTAATGCAGGTACAGTTAAATGCTTAACCTAGATAAATCACATGCCATCAGTTCTGTTGTTTTCCTCTCTTCAAATATTTTGAAATCTTCAAGGACAAACTATCAGAAATAACCAGTTACCCTGGTCAGGTGGAAAGCAAACAGTTTAAATATCCCACCTCACAGCAGCATAAATCCAAATGATAAAGTATTAAAATATCTGTACTGTGCTGGAGGCAGGAGAGATAGGAAGATCCTTTAAGTGACTGAACAATAGAGAAAGGTTAGATCACAGCCTGTACTTTTATGCTAAATAAAATAAATCATTCTTGAGACAAATCTGCAGGAAATCAGTCTTGATTAATTCTTATTACTAATTATTATGTAAACATGAAAAATTTTCACACTTCACTTAGGAACTTCATGTCCTTACACAGTGCTCTATGAAAAACATCAGCACAGATAGCGTCTTATTTTTGTTTTCTTTTCTTCTGCATAATTAAACAAGAACAAGGTCTGTGCACTGTTTTTAGTAATTACTGACTAACCTTTTCCAGTGTTGGACATAGGGAAAAACTGTTCAGTGTTTTCAGCAGTTGATAATTTTTTCTACTGAAATGACCAGATTTCAGCAATCTCTCTTCACTTTTGTTGTTACCCTAAGTATTCTGCCATAAATGGGGAAGAAAAAGAAAAGAAAAAAAAAAAAAAACAGAAAGAAAGAAAAAAAAAGTGTTGGGGGAAAGGTTAGACTCTAAATAGAATTGACAAAATTAAAATGTTACTAAAATACAGTTGCAAAAAATTTTCGTTCAACTCAATTTAACTAATTTATGTGTCTGCCACCATCACATTTTACATTCCCAGTTACTTCAATCAGAATCAGAATCAGACTCTCAAAATCAAAGTTTTTGCCTCCTTTTTCCCCATAAAAGAATCCACTAGCATCCTGTTACATGTGGGATTAATAATCTTTTAAAATCATATGCTTCATATTAGAGTTATTTCAAATTATTTCAAATTCTAATGTTTTAAATACTCTCATAAATATTTATTCTCCTAATAAGAATCTATTATAGTTTTTGTTTATAATTTGCAGTTGATTAAGGCATGTTAGACTCAGTGTTGCTCCTTATTAATTTCATCATTACTTATTCAATAATTTATTGATATTTAACAAAAACAAATAGCATATCTAATCTGAAAACCTATTTGACTGTAAGCTGAGCTGTAGCAACATACTGTTGAGCAATAGTTTCTGTTTAGTTGTTAACAATGTCTTATTCAGTGTTCATTTTATTTCATTTATTTCATTTCATTTAAGACCAGTAAAATTTACTGGTACTAGTTTCAGCACAATATCCTAACATAATTATGGCTAACAGCTTTGCACAAATGAAGTATAGAAGTGTTGTTTTTCAGGCAGTAGCTGCATCGTCAATTATCAGTTTTGATATAGTAAATACCTTCCAGAACATTTGCTCTTCCTTTTTCCTTCCTCATAATTTTCCTGTTATGCTGGCTAATTTTTCTTCTACAGTTAGGGCTTTTCTGTAGAAAAGTACTAACTGCTGCTTTGAAAAATCTTACAGGCCTTCCTAAAAGCAAGCAAGGAGCAATTACATTAACAGTATCAAATAGAAAACAAATTGGTTTCAGTAATTACTTTCATAATGTATTTTATTATCTTTGTTTTCTGATTCAGCTAGGGCACCTTTGATGAGATAACAATTGTTTGTCTGAATATATATGGAATACTTCCTTCAAACACTTTTTAGACATTCATTATGTCAATATTTAACGGGTTGCGAGAAAGCATAAATTAAAAAACAAACAAACAAAAAAAAAACCCATAATTGCTAGATCAAAATACTGTGCTGTAGATGGAAGAAATATTTGTCCTTTTGATCTTTCAGAATCAACAAGCAGTATGAACCACCACCTCTGGCCCACGAACACTTCTGGGAATACCCAGTAACAGAGCACAGACAGACCAGTACGATCTTCATGAGAACTACAGGAGCTGATTGGTGGTGGAAATCACCACCAATTCTCATATGGGCCCAGGACTTCAGTATGAAGACTTCACTCTATGAACTCAACTAATTCATTCAGGAGGGGACATCATGAGGCCTTTTGTCCAACCTCCTGTTCAGAGCAGGGCCAGACCAGAGATAAGCACATGTTGCTGAGAGAATTTTCCATTTGGATCCTGGAAACCACTGAGGATGGAGGTGATCCTGCATTTCTGGGTAGCCTGTTCTAATGCTTCTCTGTCCTCCTGGTGAAAAGACATTTTAGTTAAACAGTATGATTACTGTAAGCTTGCAAAACTTATCAGCAAAATAACCAACCAAAAAAGAAATATACTTAGTATACAAGCTAAGGCATTTACAATTATTACTATTTCAACAAAGACAGAGCATTCAAAGAACTGAGGGCATTTAAAGTAAAAACCATGAAGAATTCAAATCTTAAAATAATTTATCAATCCTTAAAGTAACTTTAAAAAAGTTTGAAATAAGAAAACACTTGAAGATTTTAACCTGTTACGACTTTCACTGTTTGGCTTTTTTTAATTAGAACTTTATATGCCCTACTTGTAATAGGAGAGCCACAGAGCTTGTTGATAACACAGTCTTTAAAGACCTAATTTATTTTCATGAAGACTGCTAAGAGGATGGGAAAAAAGTAATTAAGTATTATCTCTTTTTTTTTTTCCTAATAACCATAAACTTATTAAATGACTAACAGTCAAAGTGTACAGATGCCATATCCATTTTAGTACCAATTAATTCTGAATGCTTAAAGAGAAAATGTGTGAGTAAACAAAAACATAAAATTATTTACAGAACTATAATTGTTCACTGATACATTAGTGGTAGCATATGCATGCACACTGAGTTTCAAATGGATTTTCCTGTTCTTTTGACTTTTATGAATACGATATACTGCTCAATGCATTAAGATATCAAGAACTACTACCTTTTTTCTGCTCATATTTGCCTAAGAATCTTTTAATCTCTATGCCGTGGTTTAAGCAAAATGTTTTTAAGTCTTAAATAATAATTGATTTAATCGATAGTTTTTGAAGAGCAGCTGATCAAGAATTTTGCTGTTGGTTTTACTTTAAAAGAAAAAGACGCTATTTGCTAAAGAATATGTCATAACATTAATCTCAGTTCTGCAAAAAATATTTCATAATTGCAAGTGGACATACAAAAAGGAAACACTTCTAGTATACATCTAACAAATGTCCTAGAAGGTGTGACAATGTGTATGATCTAGAAACGAGATTTTAGTGATTTTTAAATGCTCAGATGCAAATGGAAAACTATTTAGGCAACTGTATACATATTTATACAGTTTTAATCTGTTAGAAGTTTAAACTGTGAGAAACATTTGTAGATTTGTTTGTTTGATTTTGATTTTATGTTGTTATTGTTTTGGTTTTTTTTCATGTCTACTGCACTACTACATGCACTACTTTGAAAAAAAATCCAGTCATAACTCACTCATCCCATTAGCATCACTTCACCTTTTTTTTTCCATTAGTGGAGTCCAGAATTTACAAATCAGAAATTTCTTTCCATAAAGCTGATATTTATTGTGAGCAAGTGAGGTATTCAGTGGAATACAAAACTTCTGAGGAAAAAGGAAAAAAGACTTTTGACAGGATTGAAAATGAGAAGATAAGCTACATTTTCCTCAAATCAGACTATAATAGTCATAAAGCACTATTCTAAGGACAATTATAGTCTTCTGGAGAAAATACGTATGCCAAAACTATTAAAAATTCACTATCAGAGACTTTGAGGATAATCAATGAAAAGTAACCAAGTCTAAATAAATTAGTGTTTTAACTAAGAGACTACTGATCTCCCAAAATCAAAAAAATGATCTGACCTAAGTCTTCTAACTACGCTTATTTGTCACTACTTGCAAATGCAGAGTCATTGTCTCAAAAGACCCCTTCTTTTAATGTTAGCAAATGGCTTTGGAGTTGTCATCTGTGCAGAATGGAGAGAAAAATGCTTACTGAAAGTCGCAGTGTTATTCTAGTTCTTCTAGCATGCACTATTGAACTTTTCAGAGAGTTCAAACTTTCACAGACTGAGCACGTTAAATGTTATATTTAGTGGAGTGGCTATCGATGGCTTTGCTAAAGGAAGAGGAGTATGCTTTGTTATAGGCGTACAAAGGCTACTACAGCAGATCTTTGATGACTTCACTCTTAGTTGCAATCAGAAGATCAAATAAGCTTCATACTTCTCCCACCCCACCCTCAGCATCAAGTGACAAGAGTGCATTCAGCTATTTAGAACAGTTTAATCCTCATTTATAGTTTCATTATATATCAGTAATACAGCCAAGTCATACCACAAGTTGTCTGTTTGTGGTTCAAAATAAGTCTCTTTAAATAAGATGTAATTTGAAGAGTAATTGGGGTAGTTTCATTAATGAGGGTAGGTTACATAAGACTTTGCCATGGAATGTGCATGACATTTTTTTAAATTGGAACTGCTATTAACCATTTCTATAAGATAAAGAAAATAAATATATTTAATACTCAAGAGTCTTTTGGGAAATATTTATTTTAATAAGAAATGTTAATTAAAATATATTATTGAAAATATTTCCTCCTTGACACAGTTTGGTACAAGCAACTGCGCACCTATTGTATAAATAAACTGTGTATGTATCAGAACTATCAAAACTATAGATAGAGTAATGGAATTTAGAAAATTCTACCACATGATTAGGAAGGAAAGAAAGTAATTGTAGGTGCAAGCCTTCTATATAAAGGCATAGAAAATATATATATTTTTTAAATCCTTTCATTCTGAAAGCCTGTGTATTTCCTTTCAACTGAAGTCAGAGACATAGCTTCTTATTTCAGTTCATCTACTTCCTTTCTTACTTCATCACACCTTGGAGAAAAACAGTATCTATAAATTAAAGCTTAAATTATGAAACCTAAAATTATTCAGGAAAGTAACAGAGTTGGAAAAACTTCAAAGGCATGCACATACAAAAATTGTTCTCTTCAGTTAGAAAGAATTCTCTTTGGGCTGTTTATTTCCTACATTATCTTTATAACATTGCTGATTCAATTATACCCTAAAGCTATCTCAGATATTATCATGAAAGTATTTAATGATGGTTATCAAACAATGATCTTCCTAATTACTATTATGCTGATTTTCCTGTAAAGTTCAACTAGGGATTTACTTGCCAACTGCTTAAGATGAAATACACATATTTTATCTTCAGAACTCTCAAAGTAAAGGTCATTTATGTCTAACAATTCATTCTTTTCATGGAAACAGTACGTGTAAAGAAAGCAACCTGATTGTTCCTGTTTTATAAACTTTGTAATAAATATTCAGTTTGCTGAAACTTTAGACTAATCCTTCAGTGCCAGGATCACACAGTGATCATGGTAACAAACATTACAGACAATAGACAGTGTTTTAACCCAGAGCTTCCTGGCAGAATGTATTATATACTCAAATTTATCCACAGAAAAAGTACCAATAGCACCCTGACATAAGCTACATCACCTTCTTAGCACCTTAGAGACATCACAGGTCTGAAAGAAATTTCTGGTGCTTTAGAGGAAAAGGAAGAATGTAGCTTATGAACAAAGAACAGGTATTCTATTTTACTGTTCTTTCTAATTTTATCCTATTTCCAGCACAAAAATATATATGAACAAAAAACGCATATGAACAAATATGTACACAAATAATGAGTAAACTGTGAGTATTCCTGCTCATAAAGTTCTATGTAACTTGATAACATTGCCACAGTGTCACATTATTGATTCACTGCACTTTATTTTTACTGGTCTGGATGAGTTTTGATGCAGTTAAGGCACTCACACAATCTGTACTTTTTAATGCATTCAATTGAATGATGACTTTGTGATCCAGCCATGCCTCTGATCTGCTACAGAGTCCGAACAGGTTCATCACGCTCTTCTGGCATTCACAGTATAAGAAAATCTCTTTCAGAAAGATAATAATATCTTAAATGAACTTCTTTAAAACTACCAGGAACACACACACTCTGATGCATGATGTATGAATCTTCTTTTATGGTTCAGAGCATACAAATGCACTGAAGCAAGATGATGTAATCTTTTTGGATCTCAGCAAAGCTTTTAATGTTTCTCAGAATATCCTCCTGTACATAATGTACATTATGCATCTAGACAAAAAAAAAAAAAAAAAAAAA
>JACDJE010000715.1:126828-151537 GCA_016647715.1 Pavo muticus
TTTTTTTTTTTTTTTTTTGTCATATTCTCTCTCTTTGTCCTGGAGAGGAGAGGGGGAGGGAGAGAGTAGTGTTTTGGGCACTTGATCACCAGTAAAGGGGAACATGCCGCACAAGTAAATTTAGTTTTGCTACAGATTCCAAAAAGATGTGTTTAGTGTTAGCACATGAGATAAGAATCTGCCACCAGGTTTTGAACACATTTTTCAGAATGCAACATTTTTAAGATTATATTCTCAGAAAAGCAAATTGATATAGTTTGAGAAGTCAACAACCACTGCAAAAAACAGCAACAAAAATCAAAACAGGGAAACAAACTTCTTAACATTTCTTAACCTATGAATGAACCAGTTCCTGTTTATTGAGATTTATGGAGACTGAAAATGCGCAGTGTACAGCAGTCCATCCTTTTGGGTATTTTATTCAGACTTGTTTTTAAGAAATGTTTACAACTTGGAAATTGATTTTTCAGTGAGATTAAAAACAAGAAGCTTTACAAACAAAAATGAAGTTTAGTCAGAAAAAAATGTGTTCTTCAACCCCTAATGAATTAACTAAAATCATGGTCCCAAATACATAAGACATGTTTGTACTCAGAATTTCTGCATCTGATAAAGGTTCATTAATTTTCCTTTCTGAGCAAGCACTTGTAAACTCCAAAATGACTAAATCAAAGATTCTAGAAGCACATATTGTTTTATTGACCACAATCAAATTAGAGAAAAAAAAGAATATAACAAACAAAATAAATATAAAATAAAATGCGCTCCTCTTTACAATAAAGAGTCAAAGCCTTTATAACAGAGGCTGTGAAGAGTGGATGCTGGATGCAGCATACTGGAATAGCCTAGGAATGATAGGACATAGCCTGTTACTAGAGATTCTGTGGCAATAAACATCTCATCAGTGGTACATTAAACAGATGCAGACCCAGAACTTTCCAAAACCTGTCTTGAGGGTAACGAGCCAAAACAAACATTTTAAGACATCTGAAATGCAACATATATCTGATAATTTGCAAGTTATTTAAACCTGAAGACCAACAAAGAAAACCAAAGTGAAAAAACCACATTAATGTATTCTGTGGTGAGAAAGAAAAAAACTTCAGCTTTAAACTTCTCCCAGCAAAGGACTAAACTTCTCCCAGCAAAGGACTCAGAATGCTGGTGACTCACTGTGCTGCCAACTTTCAGCATCAAGAAGCAGTGAAAATGTGAGATGAATGCCTGAAAAGGGGCATAAATGAAATATGTCTGTAGCAATTTTGATAGCTTTATTGAGACTTTTATTATATTAATGCTTTTTATTCTTTTTTTTTTTTGCAATAATTACACCTAGATTGATAACCACTCTTTTATTATTATTTCAATTACACTAGCAATAAATTCTTTATTTTACACACAAATACAACACATTTTTAAACAATATAAACATTCTGGCATTACCTCTATGTTTGAAAAGCAATCAATAAGTATACAGAAAACAGTTACTACTTCCAAATGAGTATAAATAGATTATATCTATTTTTCCAAAAACAAACACAAAAACAAAAACAAACCACCACTGTAATGCACAGAATGACATTTTCAAGAAAATAAAATATTCTGTTCAGTGTCTCATTGCTGTGCCACCAAAGAAAAACCCTGAAACCAAACAAGGTAAATTTTGTGAATACGTCTTAGTGGAGTTCCTATTATGTCTTATCAACCCAAAATGTGGATGAGTCTCATTCTTAGGTAGCCCCTGTTCATTTGTTTTTAAGTTACTCTATGTAAGATGAAGATAAACTTCTCATCTTACTTTCAGGAAAAATAGAGTATTTCTTCAAATGATCTTCATGTTCATGGAATGATTGCAATTATGTATAAAATTGTTTTGATTGATTTTATTTAAGACATTTATCTCCTTTACATTCTATTTCCTCTTGGCCCAAATGTTTTTTGTTTGTTTGTTTGTTTGTTTGTTTGTTTGTTTTGGTTGTTGTTGGTTTCTGTGCTTTTTGTTTGGCTTTTTTTTTCATTATGTACTTCTGCTTTTGGCACATCCCTTCTGCCTTCAACTTTAGGCAATTTGCCACATTGCAACTCGCTGTTAAGATTTGGGAAGATTCATAAAACTGCCCCAGATATGTGGAACCTGAAGTACACAACCATCAGTTGGGCTCACCACAAATTTTAATCTTGGGCTGCTTAAAGTGTATTTGTGTATCTTTGTCACCCACAAATATGGGAGAGATTCCCACAAAGCACAATCATACTTTTATTTGAATGGTTTATCCATACAGAGGATGATGAATTAAAATCTCTGCTTTTGTAATTAAATGGAATGGTAGGATTGCCTCCACCCTCACCTTCCTTGAGGGTAAATATAATAATTATCAATGTCAGGTGGGTGTTCCAGAAATGCAATATCAGGATTAAACAAAATAATTTTAGCATTATCCTATAACTACTAGACAATTTTACACATATGGTAAAATAGTCATAATCTACTAATTAGTTGCATAGCAAACAATAGCCAAAATAAGTCGTTGATATGATTTATGTACACCTAGTCATAGAGCAATAGCAGAATTGGAAAGATAAGTTTGAAATTAGTTTAATATCAAAGACACCAGATTAAACTGGTTTCTTTCCCATATCTCAATTTTCAAACTTCCACCTGCAAATTAGAGTGATAAAGTTACAGAGCTGAATTACAGATCTGTAAAAGATTTGTATTGTCATCATCAGGTTTAAGTCTCAGTGGTACTCGAGCATTATGATTTTTGAAGAATAGCATTTGAAATACCACTCCTTCAGCATTATATTAAGAATGTTCTGGTTCACTTATTTTACAAATCAGTACAGCAAACACAGAAAAAAAAATTGTTCTCAATAGGTCAGTAATAGTTAAGTCCATATTTTTCAAATATATGTGAACCAACATTTGCAAAGTACCACTGGAATCCCCAGACTGAATTCACTGCATGGAAACCTAACCCAAATAATATTTGATCTTCCTCATTGTGGCTTACATGCTTTGACTTCTTAAAATGAGGCACTGAGGACCAAAAAACTAGAAGTAGCTTCAGTAGATCACAGATGCCCTGAATGCTACTGTTGTCTGTAACCATACAATCATATTTCTTCCTTACATTTTGTTTTATTGATTCCATTAAACAGTTGTCTACTGAGGCAAAAAACTAGCTTCTGTGGCTTACAACAGAAACTGAGATCTGACCACAGGCTGCAGTTATCATCACCCTGCCAGCACGTGCATGACATCTATGAGATTAGATGAGTTGCTGATTTATTGCCTTGGAGGCATTACACACGCTTTTATGTCTCTTTCTGATGACAGCTGAGCTAAATGGGAGGCTTTGGGTCAAGACATGGAAATTTTCCATTGACGTGAGCTTTATTGTTTAATCACAGTCAAATTTGGCCATGGATATACCACTGAACAGCACCATTGTAAATTCTTCTAAAAAGGAGTGAAAGTCATACCTTTTCAATCCCAATTTAAATTCCAATCTTGAAAGACTTAGCTGGGAGANAAGCAATTAATGGCTCAAAGGACTATAGTAAACGTAGTTTCATTAAGCTAGTGACCAGTGGGGATCTGGAAGATTCCATTTTTGGGTAAGTTTTCTTTAGTGCTTTCATAAATGACTTGGATAGAGTGTTTTAAGACATACTGTCTGTGGGAGGGGCTGTTGACTACTTCAGGTCTTGCTGAGAAAACTTGACAAATTAGGCAATTTTGTCTGAAACTGACAAGGAACTTGTTGACACAAACAACTAGACAGAATGGAACCTTAAGGACTGTTTGAAACAGATTGGAGCCTTAGCAATTCAAGTTGGAAGCTGTAAGATCTATGAACTCTCATTCTGTGGTGGCAGAGTGGTGGATTGTTTATCTTCACTTTCTCTCATGGCTCCTTAGAGTTGATAGACATCAGAAAAGTGAAAAATCAACTGAGGAGGGGATGCACGACCACCAGAGATCCTCGTTGAAAATTTCAAAATCTTCTAGACATATGTGAGTTGCCACACCATAGGTGGTCTTTGACCAGCTGGACTATTTAATGCTGAACATGCACTTTTAGCTTTGTCGACCCAGAACCCACAGATAAGACCCCAGGCTCAAGGCAGTGATGGATCCAGGAGTGCTAAAATATATCCATCTCTAAATTTCTCTTTTCCTGTCTCTCTTCTCTTTCCGCTCAATCTTCTTCTACTCATTTTTCTTTAGTAGCCATTGCCCAAATTTGCGTTAAAGTAGTTTTTAAGGAAATAACACCAACTACCCTTATCCATAATGCTTATTAATTGTTGTTACAAAGTTGTCTAATTTTGCCTCAAAGTAGTTGATTAGTTGTTGTTAGAAATCTCAGTAAACTATCTTGTATTATTTCTGAATCATTGTCTGACTTCATTGCTCCCACAACCCTGTCAAACAGGGAGAGCGCTATTCAGATTATAAAGATTCACCTTCCTCACAGCCCATGAAGTGGTGTGAGATGAAGTTTAACAAAAGTGAGTGCTGGACTCTGTACTTGAACCACAGCAACCCTGGATATATGTACAGACTGGGGGGAGAGAGACTGAAGAGTAGTGCCATGAAAAGAGGTCTGGGGTGTTGTGGCCACAGCAAGATGAATGTGAACCAGCAGCGTGTCCTGGAGCCCAAATGAAAATATTTAGTTGCCTTCCACTTCCATTTACATTTTTTTAAGGAAGATTGAGAATATAAGTCACATTACTACAAAACATAAAATGTTTTTGAAACTTAAAAAAAATATGTGTTTGAATAGTTAACATTATTATATTTTTTGTTTTAAAACAATAATTAACTACCCTGTGCTGAATAAACTATGCCATCAAATTCACAAGTTGTGAATAACACTATAGCATACTTCTGTTGGAATGGGCTTGAATACAGTTATATTTTTAAATATATTATAAAACTTATATAGAATATGTGTGTTTATTCACTGGGTTTAATCACCGGTTTATTCACCAAATCTTGATTTGCAGAAAGTCCCACGTGTAGTATGATTTGTAACTCAGATGTAGAAGATTTTACAAAATATTTTACTGGTAGTTTAGTGCATATTCTAATCTCCATAGTTAATTTTACACTTCAATACTTAGGAATTCACAGTTCATTATAGTGAAATACCTCATTATAACACAACACACCAACCTCTGCTACATTGGGTACCTTCTGAATGGCTGCAGATGATCCCACATTCTTCCACTGAAGAACAGAATTACCTGGCTGTGCTTCTAAAGCAGTTATATATGTTGGCAAGCAACAATAAAAAATATACAAGGCTCAAAAAATATACAAGTAGCATTCTCAGAATATGCTGATCTTGTAAAGATCAAATAAAGGTCTTGTAATACAAGGAAGAAAAGACTAAGTCTTCACAGACTCTGGAATATATCCCCACAGATCCACAGCTCTTCTCTAAGTGTGTGATATGAGCATCTACTGCAAATTCTTACTTACAAATAATGTAATAAGACATAAAAATGGGAACCTTTTTGATGTACCTGCTGTGTTTAACCAGAATGTACTCCACTGGCCAGTAAAGTAAATCCATGCATTTGAATTAATGAAAGTTGTACAGTGTTTATGTGGCAATGTGTTTGTAATGGGTAAGTAGAGCCCAGCAGCTGCTCTGTGTTGGTCTCCAGTTTGTACCTAAAGGAACCCACTGCTGGCCAAAGCTGAGACAACGGACATTAACTGGTGGTGCCTCTGTAAGAATATATTTTAAAAAGGGTAGAAAATGCTGCACACCAGCTGTGAGAGACGGGAGTGAAGAAATGAGAAAGAAGCAGACCTGCAGGCACCAAGGTCAGTGAAGGGCAGGAAGAGGTCCAGCTGTGGAGGAGAAGTACTCTACAGCCTAGGACAGGCCCATAGTGGAACAGGGACAGTGACTGATAGCTGAAGGATCAGAGATGAAACATCACTTACTGATTGCAGCCCTCATTCCTTGTTCCCCTGTGCTGCTTGGTGGGAGGAGGTAGAAGAGGGTGGATGGAGGACAGATGTTTTTAGTTTGCTTTTAGTTTCTCATTGTCCTTGTCAGTTATAAATAGGCCATAAATTACAGTTATCTTCCTATGCTGAATCTGTTTTGGAAGTGATGGTGATTGCTGAATGATCTCCACCCTTGTCACTACTGATGAGNCATATTCTCTCTCTTTGTCCTGGAGAGGAGAGGGGGAGGGAGAGAGTAGTGTTTTGGGCACTTGATCACCAGTAAAGGGGAACATGCCGCACAAGTAAATTTAGTTTTGCTACAGATTCCAAAAAGATGTGTTTAGTGTTAGCACATGAGATAAGAATCTGCCACCAGGTTTTGAACACATTTTTCAGAATGCAACATTTTTAAGATTATATTCTCAGAAAAGCAAATTGATATAGTTTGAGAAGTCAACAACCACTGCAAAAAACAGCAACAAAAATCAAAACAGGGAAACAAACTTCTTAACATTTCTTAACCTATGAATGAACCAGTTCCTGTTTATTGAGATTTATGGAGACTGAAAATGCGCAGTGTACAGCAGTCCATCCTTTTGGGTATTTTATTCAGACTTGTTTTTAAGAAATGTTTACAACTTGGAAATTGATTTTTCAGTGAGATTAAAAACAAGAAGCTTTACAAACAAAAATGAAGTTTAGTCAGAAAAAAATGTGTTCTTCAACCCCTAATGAATTAACTAAAATCATGGTCCCAAATACATAAGACATGTTTGTACTCAGAATTTCTGCATCTGATAAAGGTTCATTAATTTTCCTTTCTGAGCAAGCACTTGTAAACTCCAAAATGACTAAATCAAAGATTCTAGAAGCACATATTGTTTTATTGACCACAATCAAATTAGAGAAAAAAAAGAATATAACAAACAAAATAAATATAAAATAAAATGCGCTCCTCTTTACAATAAAGAGTCAAAGCCTTTATAACAGAGGCTGTGAAGAGTGGATGCTGGATGCAGCATACTGGAATAGCCTAGGAATGATAGGACATAGCCTGTTACTAGAGATTCTGTGGCAATAAACATCTCATCAGTGGTACATTAAACAGATGCAGACCCAGAACTTTCCAAAACCTGTCTTGAGGGTAACGAGCCAAAACAAACATTTTAAGACATCTGAAATGCAACATATATCTGATAATTTGCAAGTTATTTAAACCTGAAGACCAACAAAGAAAACCAAAGTGAAAAAACCACATTAATGTATTCTGTGGTGAGAAAGAAAAAAACTTCAGCTTTAAACTTCTCCCAGCAAAGGACTAAACTTCTCCCAGCAAAGGACTCAGAATGCTGGTGACTCACTGTGCTGCCAACTTTCAGCATCAAGAAGCAGTGAAAATGTGAGATGAATGCCTGAAAAGGGGCATAAATGAAATATGTCTGTAGCAATTTTGATAGCTTTATTGAGACTTTTATTATATTAATGCTTTTTATTCTTTTTTTTTTTTGCAATAATTACACCTAGATTGATAACCACTCTTTTATTATTATTTCAATTACACTAGCAATAAATTCTTTATTTTACACACAAATACAACACATTTTTAAACAATATAAACATTCTGGCATTACCTCTATGTTTGAAAAGCAATCAATAAGTATACAGAAAACAGTTACTACTTCCAAATGAGTATAAATAGATTATATCTATTTTTCCAAAAACAAACACAAAAACAAAAACAAACCACCACTGTAATGCACAGAATGACATTTTCAAGAAAATAAAATATTCTGTTCAGTGTCTCATTGCTGTGCCACCAAAGAAAAACCCTGAAACCAAACAAGGTAAATTTTGTGAATACGTCTTAGTGGAGTTCCTATTATGTCTTATCAACCCAAAATGTGGATGAGTCTCATTCTTAGGTAGCCCCTGTTCATTTGTTTTTAAGTTACTCTATGTAAGATGAAGATAAACTTCTCATCTTACTTTCAGGAAAAATAGAGTATTTCTTCAAATGATCTTCATGTTCATGGAATGATTGCAATTATGTATAAAATTGTTTTGATTGATTTTATTTAAGACATTTATCTCCTTTACATTCTATTTCCTCTTGGCCCAAATGTTTTTTGTTTGTTTGTTTGTTTGTTTGTTTGTTTGTTTTGGTTGTTGTTGGTTTCTGTGCTTTTTGTTTGGCTTTTTTTTTCATTATGTACTTCTGCTTTTGGCACATCCCTTCTGCCTTCAACTTTAGGCAATTTGCCACATTGCAACTCGCTGTTAAGATTTGGGAAGATTCATAAAACTGCCCCAGATATGTGGAACCTGAAGTACACAACCATCAGTTGGGCTCACCACAAATTTTAATCTTGGGCTGCTTAAAGTGTATTTGTGTATCTTTGTCACCCACAAATATGGGAGAGATTCCCACAAAGCACAATCATACTTTTATTTGAATGGTTTATCCATACAGAGGATGATGAATTAAAATCTCTGCTTTTGTAATTAAATGGAATGGTAGGATTGCCTCCACCCTCACCTTCCTTGAGGGTAAATATAATAATTATCAATGTCAGGTGGGTGTTCCAGAAATGCAATATCAGGATTAAACAAAATAATTTTAGCATTATCCTATAACTACTAGACAATTTTACACATATGGTAAAATAGTCATAATCTACTAATTAGTTGCATAGCAAACAATAGCCAAAATAAGTCGTTGATATGATTTATGTACACCTAGTCATAGAGCAATAGCAGAATTGGAAAGATAAGTTTGAAATTAGTTTAATATCAAAGACACCAGATTAAACTGGTTTCTTTCCCATATCTCAATTTTCAAACTTCCACCTGCAAATTAGAGTGATAAAGTTACAGAGCTGAATTACAGATCTGTAAAAGATTTGTATTGTCATCATCAGGTTTAAGTCTCAGTGGTACTCGAGCATTATGATTTTTGAAGAATAGCATTTGAAATACCACTCCTTCAGCATTATATTAAGAATGTTCTGGTTCACTTATTTTACAAATCAGTACAGCAAACACAGAAAAAAAAATTGTTCTCAATAGGTCAGTAATAGTTAAGTCCATATTTTTCAAATATATGTGAACCAACATTTGCAAAGTACCACTGGAATCCCCAGACTGAATTCACTGCATGGAAACCTAACCCAAATAATATTTGATCTTCCTCATTGTGGCTTACATGCTTTGACTTCTTAAAATGAGGCACTGAGGACCAAAAAACTAGAAGTAGCTTCAGTAGATCACAGATGCCCTGAATGCTACTGTTGTCTGTAACCATACAATCATATTTCTTCCTTACATTTTGTTTTATTGATTCCATTAAACAGTTGTCTACTGAGGCAAAAAACTAGCTTCTGTGGCTTACAACAGAAACTGAGATCTGACCACAGGCTGCAGTTATCATCACCCTGCCAGCACGTGCATGACATCTATGAGATTAGATGAGTTGCTGATTTATTGCCTTGGAGGCATTACACACGCTTTTATGTCTCTTTCTGATGACAGCTGAGCTAAATGGGAGGCTTTGGGTCAAGACATGGAAATTTTCCATTGACGTGAGCTTTATTGTTTAATCACAGTCAAATTTGGCCATGGATATACCACTGAACAGCACCATTGTAAATTCTTCTAAAAAGGAGTGAAAGTCATACCTTTTCAATCCCAATTTAAATTCCAATCTTGAAAGACTTAGCTGGGAGAAAAATCTCTGTATTAATGCACATTCATCCTTTGGCCTATTTTTGTCTTCATGACGTGCAAATTCTTCATAAATAAGTAAAATTATCCTTTTCCTTTGCCAGGCACTGTAATCCATGATATCAGTTCTTTTCCAAGGGGAATTGTAAGCAGTTGAATTTACTTTTACTACCTCAGTTGATCACTCTTAACTGTCAGAAATATCTTGAAGCGTATTCACCTGAAACATACTGGTGCATCTAAGTGGCTGCAGCCCCAGGCATTAATTAACCACACAGTGTTATGTAGCAAAGCAGACACAATTATATACTCACTTTAAGCCTCATGCAGTTGCATTCATTGCACAGAACAGTGCTTCAGCACCTTTGCTGTGTAAGCAGAATAGTTTCTCCAAAGCTAATGCATCAGAGAAAAACATCACCAAAACAGATACTATTGTTTGCTCTCTGATAGAATTATTTCAATCCAAAGAAATTAAATCTAATAAAAGCCTCTGTGATTACCTTCAGATTTAGTGCTGCTTCCAACTTTCGGTAGTCAGGAGACAGGATATATTTTCTGATATGCCATAGCCTATTATGTCTAGATACAGATTTTGGTTTATTCTGAAATCATCAATTAGCACATTCACAAATCTAATCTTTCAAGTGTTAACAGTAGAAAAGTTTGTCTGCCAGGGTAGACACCTCGCTATTATTTATCAATGTTACTGTATTAATTCAATTCTATTAATAGCATCTTCTAAACTGTGAATACTGTCTAATCCCTTTAACCCCAAATTGTCCTGCTTTAAATTCATTAACCTTTGTATCACATAATTCAATTTAATTAATGATGCATTCACAGCAGCAGAAAATTAGACATATAAACAGAATATTGATCTTCAAGGAGTCCAAAACCATTTGAAATCATGACAGAATTAACCACAGGTATATTTCCTGAGCAGCAATATAATTAAGGGTAGTAAACTGTGGCACTGGTAGCTAATTAGATCAGCTACAAATAACATTTCAAACATTTTTCTAGGAACTTTTGTACTATTTTAAAAACAGCAAGTCATTCCCTTTTCCGTATAGATACAATTTGGAAATATTATCCACTAAATAATGAAAACTGAATGATAAGTCATCAGACAATATTTTCTCTCAACAATACACTGCAGCAAAGATTATGTAATTAAAATTAACATATTAAGATGGTTTTGTAGTATCATTGTGACAATATTTTGCCACAGTACTTTCTTTTTCAAAATGCTATAGTACTACTCTATTATGTCTTTGACACAGTATCACTGCTGCCATATAACTCCAACTTATCTGACCAAGGCTCCCCAGATCTATTTTGTAATTCATATGGAAATGAAACTTGTAGATTACTTCTTTAAAAACCATAAATGTGGCTGTTACATAACTTGAAATATCGTTCAAGTATAATTACTTAACATAGTTAAGGCAACACATATAGCTAACAGTTAATGAGTCAATTTATACATATATATATGTGTGTGTGTAAATTATTTAAGACTATGAACGTTGGAGTATTTAAAAATATCAATCACACTATCTCAATTCTATTCTAGCACTTAATTATAACACTTTTAATAGCCTGCATAAAGCAAGTGAAAGGAAACTGATGCAGCAATATGGTCTCTTACATTTATTCTCAGAGTTACAGCATAGTGCAATATGCACTTCCAAACACAAATAGAATAGGCTCAACAGCTCTACTAAAATAATTCCAATTTGGACATGTATTTTGAGACTTCAATTAAGTAACTCTTCTCTAGCACAGAGAAGACAAATAAAACCTTCTGGGTTTTACTCAGTTCTTGGAATCTTGTATTATAGCACTCTATGCTTAACATTTTACTCTTCAGAGAGTAGAGTTTTAATTTCTATTCTTAATAAGGAATTTTGTCACTAAAAATCTTAACCATGACACTGTCCTCTAACTAGAAATAATAAAATTTGTAATGATTTGGCACTTTTAAAATTGGTTGAGTCAGTATAGAATTATCTCATATGGACTTTAATGGAGTTTCAGGATGGGATTAATGATGTGAGATATATCACCTATACTAATAGTAACTGGTATCTATAGGAATATTAAGACAGGATCTTAAGTGCTGAGCTCAACTGAGTTCAGTTCCACAGAGAGTTTTAAGCCTCATTTTTAATGCTTCATCTGTCTCTTCCAGTCAGATTTTGAAACAACAGGAAAAGTCCAAGTGCTACAGAATCCAAACTTCAATGTACAGATGGATAAAATGTTCACATGACTGAATTCTTAATATGTGGAGGAGTGACATTATTTGAAGCCCAAATCAATCTTGTAAGGTTTCCGTAGGAAAGATAAACCTCTGGAAAAGATATGTAATCAGGATAATCTGAAAGTGTTTAAAAATAGCATAAGCCTATGAAGACTATTGTTTGAATTACTTTAACTACTACCGAAGGGAAAGCAAACATAAATGCATTCCATCCGTATCAAATATAATAACATCCAAAGTATAAACAGAAAGCAAATGGACTCAAGCATACAAACAATCCAGGTTGCATAGAGATCAGAGACAAAAATACATAAACAATAACCCAAGCAAAATTTAAAGAGAAAGTGAATTGCCCCAAAAGTCTTGCTTAACCAGCTCTAGCCCTGTGCACAGAGCCTAACTGATCCATACTAAATAGATAAATATCAATGTTTCCTTAAGCTTCAGTTTACCAGTCTGGAGCAAGTCTAGCTCCCGGGGCAAGCATTCAGGCTTCAGATAGTTCCATTAATGAGAAAAAAATTAGAATTTTGTTGCTACTTCAGTTAAAGTCTTTGTCACAGCATTCTTCCTGGGAGCTGGGGAAACAGTAGAGAGCCACTGTTAACTGAGCATTTAAAGTTACCTGCTACACTTTCAGACGAGTATTCTCACCAAGATATAGACAGTAATTTTTTCATAGACCTGGACTGCTCTGCAGCCAAGAAGAATATAACTAACCAGCTAAAGGTACTCAAGTTGGAAGACGTGGGCATGGGTCAGGCTCCCTGCTTCCCACATTATCAGCTATCACTTTTATCCACTAGCATCTAAAGAAATTATAGTCTTATGAATTAAAAACTTCTGATTTTTTTTCTTATCTGCCAGGCTTTGAATACTTGGCTGGAGTCACATGGAGTGTTTATAGTATGTGGAACAACAATAACAATAAAAAAGCACACCTTTTACACCATTGCCCAGTTTTGCAAGTGGAAAGAAGAATTGCTTCATCAATGCAGCTTCTGTCGGGTGGTAGAAGAAACATGATTAAACACATCTTTGTCCTTCTCTGCCTCACACAGCAAAAACAGAGGAGCTAAGACAAGTATCACTGAATACAGTTAGTAAACACAAGTTGATCAAAGTTGATCATGAACAAGACTGACAGGAGAAGGAGGGTAAATAGACACTTTTAATTATGATTTTAAATTCTATTTAATGAATTTTCAATTCATTTCAAATCTGCCTATGCTATGCATTATAAATTCAAGTCTCGTCCTCAGCCCCTTTTTCCTGTTCTATTTCCATAATAATTTGAAGAAACTCACCTTTGAATGAATACATTTGAATCACAGCCCTGAAAGTTGGAAAAAAGGGGGGAGGGGAAGGGATAAGTGGTCTGATTCTATTAAGGAACGATGTTGACAGTAATTAGCAAATTCCATACTATTGCAGTCTAACTCTCTCAACATGCTCCAGCTGTTGATGGCATGGCAAATGGAGCACACCATCTGCAAGTCATAAGGAGGTGGGAAACAATCACTAAATGTGCTGATGCAACAATACACAATATCAGAAATTACAGCGTTTCATGCCACCTCTTTTGAGAGAGGTTCACAGGCAAAAATGTCAGGTTGCAGGATTAGAAATGTGTTTGTCCAAAGCTCAAATAGTGGTTTTGGTGTTAGTAATGCTTGGAACATACCCATCTGTATAAATCAATGTTTTTGTTTTCTTTTTGCCATAGAGTAAACTCTAAATACAATAACACAATGCGAACTATCCTAACACTCTTTCTAGTCAAACAGGACAGAGCCTGAATGTCTTTTTCTTTCTTGGAAAATAAAATAAAGTAAGTTCACATTATTTAAAATCTAGGTGAGTGAAGTGCAAATTCCACCCACTCATTCACCCACCCCACCACTAATGACATCACTCTGCTGATTACCATAATATGATTACCATAATATGATCAATATGATCTATCTTTGTAAGCAAATGGTGACAGAATCTTCCAATAACAAAGAGTTGGTCTACCAAAATTAAAGAGGGTCAGCATCTGACCTGTCTCAGAATCAACATTTTTCATTCTATTATACATAAAAGAGAATCTCTTGCCATTCAACCACATAGTGTCTAGAGTCGCTATATAATTTGTTTCTTCAAAAAGGACATATTAATAACACTCAAATCTTTACAGGATTTATTCTTATTTAATAGCTAAAACAATATTATGCAAGAAATTGTACTTTTTCTTTCATATTTGAGAGGTGTTTTTAGTCCATACATAGTTAAATGAAAAGTTAATATTTTAATGCAGCTTCTGTGTTATCAGAATTCAGAATTCAAGTTTTCTTACACTATTAAGGAAGTTACAAGGTATAGATTAAAGTCCAGTGGCTCTGGGGACCTTTCCACCTCAGACGTCTCATGTATTAATGTGGTCTTTGGGAAGATAATGTTAAAATTCAATATCCAGTAGAATGGTGAACATTGTTTCTAATGAATTGAATATCAGTACTGGAGAGATTTCTTATATATATTCTGCACCCGGGACACTTATTCTGAGACCTTTGAATTGATGACATGTATTTCTTCATTTGGCATTTACTCATTCTTTTTTCTTACCAGAAATCTATTCAGGACTGGGACATCTGAAAATCTGTTTCCAGCGACATAAAAAACACAGATATGTACAATACCTGTATTGTCTGAAGAAATCAATGCAAACAAACTTCCCAGAGCCATTTATCCCATCTATTTAGGACAAAATCAATGAAATTGATCACTCTGTCATTTTTTCATTGATAAGGTGGGTGTCTCAGGCTAAACGGTTGGAATTTGGGGCAATCTTTTGATGTCTGAGGAAGAAAAATAATTCAGTTAAGTCTACAGTTCCACAAAGGCTTAAAATGCACTGTTCAAGTAGAAAACTAAAGTAAGACTAAAACACAATAAAATAAATTTTGTCAATGATCCAGTAGCAAGTGAAGAAAGAGACTTTATGGAGAGAACTAAGCTATTTAGAACAGTTCTCATAAAATGTAAAGTCAAAACCAGCTGGCAAGACTCTTCAGATTTTATGTCTTACTGTTTGAAAATGGCTCATCTTATACAGTGGACACAGATATTCCCTATTACAACATTTTCTGACATTTTGAATCTTCATTCCTTTGATAACATGACAATGGTAAAATGTCTATATCGGAAGTGGGTGAAGGCTAACATTCCAACTTCATCTTGGAGGTTTTTTTGTTTATGATATTATTATTGTTACTTCTGTATTCAAGTTTGAAATTTCATACTGGTCTAGATTTGATAAGACTCAGGTAGTTTTACAATAAGTCAGAATTATTTCTTTCATTTTTAATTTCATCAGTGTAGAACAAGTGAGAAGTGCATCCTAGAAAATCATCATGTTTCCTCAGAATACTACGTTCGTAAAGGTAAACACAGACCAGGAAAAGACATACATTCTGTAAGTTCTTTAAGTGATTAATAAAGTAAGAATTAGGATTTTCCTTTACAGTTCTGTCACCCTGCATCAATACAAGACATTTTCTTTAGATACCATTTTTTTTTCCAGTTTATGCTGTGCCAAGTATAAAACTTATTAATACTGCAGCATTATAGATTGGCAAACCTAATTTGGAGCCTTCTCCAAAACAACAGGTTTGCTCCCCATTTCTGGAAGTATTTCATTAAATATTCCAAGGCTATCCTTGTAAGCCATAACACAGTCATGAAATTTCTCATGCCAAGGTGTGCACTTGCATTGAAATAAATTTTAGTTATTTGGAAAATTGCAAGCCCAAGTTACATATATTTCCTTTAAATTACAAATATTTGGGAAACATCAAAAATATCTTCATTTGATTCAACAATTTCATTGTTTTTGCAGTCCTCCTCGATCATTTTAAAGAGGTCTTTTAAGTGTGCCTGAACTATTTTCCTAGTGTCCTTATCTAATGGTGAAACTCAGATCATCTACCAAACTCTGTGAGTAAAACACTGAAAAATAGAGAACCCAGGGGATGCTGAGTACTGAGTACTTGGAAAAAGGAAATGTAGGGGGAAAAAAGCCATAATCTATACTTTATTCTTCTGGAAGTATATAGTATCAGGATCAAAAGGACCACCACAACTGTTTACACTCAGATACTTCAAAAATCTGTAGCCCAGCTTCTAAACTGAACAAAGATAGTATAAGCATTCCTCTAATCTGAAAACCTTGTCTAATTGCAAGGTGAAAACACCCCACTTTCTGAAAGCGTTTTAAAAAAAAAGAGGGAAAGAAGGAGACATAATGCATCCATTCCCTATAATTCCCTACTTAGCCCCATTTTGAGGCAATACAAATAAGACATGAGGTCAGAACCTCAAGGTATGCATCTTATCATGTTGATCTTCTGCAACTCAAAGGAGCCCACAGTGTCATTTCACCATACAAATTCAAAGTTCACTAATTAGTCATCTGGGATGCAAGAGCTATGTCCAGACTATTACACAACAGCAGAAATTTCATGCTCACTTCAATACATCGGAGGCACAAAAACAGAGGGCATGTAATTCCAAGGTGCCCTTTTTATCATTTACAGTCCTAAACTGCAACAACTAGATCACATATTAAATTTATATATATATCATGAGTAATTCATCACCTACAAAATTATCATATGAGAATAAATATATTGACATTTATATTTTGGAGAAAAAGCAACTGAGTGGATCTGATGCTGGAACTTTCCACAGTGAAGCTTTGTTCTAAGATACAGGTTGAGACTGTTACTCTCCTCTCTCCTCAAGCACATTGCACTCATTCCAACACAGCCTTTTCACTGAATCCACAGGTCTCCGCCAGTATTTCTAGAGATTGTCCTCTAGTATCTGTTGGAGAGATGAAGCATGGCTGAAGATCTTTCAGATTATGTGGGTCACATTAAGAGCACTTTCCTAGTTCTGCTGAGTAGGATGATAGTAAGGATTTAACACAACAACAAATACAGGAAGCCAAGCATAAAACTGTGCTAGTATTAAAAGAGTATTTTCTGATATCACATTCATTGAGACTGGTGGCATGAAGTGGTAGAGGTATATTGTCCATCTCTGAAGCTGATTTCTTCTGGTACTTTTCAACGAGATGGCCTAGCAGTTTGTAGCACAGAAATAGCTTTCCACATGCAGCACCATGAATTTGAAAGCTAGAAGAAAATAATCTAAAATGTTTCAAGACAAAAATAACACAAAACCTTTGCATTTCTTACTACATTTATATTATTTCCATTTAACGACACTGAATCTAAATCAGATCTATAACAATTACACTAAGATGCAAAATGTTTAAGGAACTAGATAATTAAAATTAGAAACCTGAAAAAACAGAGTTACCCTTCAGTCACTTTGATGCTCATCAAGGCGTCTATATGAAAAAGTCAACATGTAAGGAAAACTCAAGAAATATTGTATTCCATTTCTAAAGATGAACATCAGGAAAAAAGACATCAGAGCAGAACATTCAATTCTCTCAAATGACATTCTAAAGATCTTTGAATATATTATTGCTTAGTTACATAGAAAAACAGAGTATCATAAAACAACAGAATGGTGTGAATATACAGGTTTATTTCAGAGTACCTGAGAAAGAAAAATCTTTTAAAGAATCAACGTATTTCCATCATTTAGTCAATGGAAGCACTGGAGACATTTATTCAAAAAGTCATTTAAGTTATTTAAACTGCATTAAGATTTTATTTCATCACAGAAGTCATAATGCAAGATCTTAAGAGCTTTCTTCACCTGAGTTGCTTTAGTCTGTCATGTCACTTGATTGCAAGAAATTTATTTATCATTTAATTTGTTTTAGCTTAAGTTCAAATACAGCATGACACAAACCTTGGTAAGTACTGCATAACATAAAGAGTTTTTAGTAACTGAGATTGGAACCATGTTCTAACTGTAACTGGGAACAAACAGAAAGTAAACAAATATTGTCTTGAGAAAAGAATAAAACTATTCCAGGGAGATCTAAAAGTGAAGAAATCCTCACGAACACATACTCTCACATGCAGATGCCTGCACACTCAGACTTCACGCTCTTCTGGGGGCTGATCATGCACTGTGATTTCTCCCCCAGTCTTCTTGAAAAGATTGAAAATTTTTGAGCATGAAGAAGCCCTGGAAAATAACTACTGGTAGGTACTGGGAAATCCATGTAAAACAACCTTAAAATAAAATATATACATATATAAAAATAATTATTAATAATAATATTTAATATTACTATAACAATAATCTATTGAAATAAACCAATCTACTATTAATGAGGTTTTCTGTAGTAATTGGATAATTTGGATTTTCTTTTATTAGAATTACAATATTTGACAAAGGAACTACTGTTCTTAAGTCCGATATGAAAAGTGCATTTTTAATGCACAAAAGCATTTGTCATATGTCTCCTATACCAGACGTCTTCAGCTATGCTTTTCCTGCACAGGATTGCAATGTCTACTGTATAAGTACTTGGACAGACTTATTCTCCTCCTCAAAGCAACTCCCTTAATTTAAATCGAATGTGTTTCATTATTGTGCTGAAGACTCTGCCCTTCATGAGGAGGTGTCAGTCTGCTCTCTCTGCACTCTAACACAACATAACCTTTAGAAGTTTAGAACTAAGCTTCCACAGAAGGACATGTTGTGTTTGCTCTGCATGGCTGATGTCTAAAAGCAGTTGCTTATTTTAATTGCTGCTTTTTTTATCGCCAGGAAGAATGTATTAGGACTGGCATTATATATATTAAAAAAATGTCTTCAAATCTAATGAAGACACATTTTAGATCATGAAACGTGAAATAATCTGTTGGATAACTCCAACTCTGTACTGTATACGGAAGTTCAAAGTAAGCAAGGTAAAACTTCATCAGCAACAATAAACTTCTCATTGAGTCACATATGAGGCAAAGAGGTGATTTGCCAGCATGGCTTCACCAAGGGCAGATCGTGCCTGACCAATCTGGTGGCCTTCTATGATGGAGTGACGACTTCGGTGGATAGGGGAAGGGCGATGGATGCCATCTACCTGGACTTCTGCAAAGCCTTTGACACGGTCCCTCACCACAACCTTCTCTCTAAATTGCAGAGGTATGGATTTGAAAGATGAACTGTTCAATGGATTAGGAATTGGTAGGCTGGACACAGCCAAAGGGCTGTGATTAATGGTTCTGTGTCAGGGTGGAAGCCAGTCACAAGTGGTGTCCCTCAGGGCAGTCTTGGGACTGGTGCTCTTCAACACCTTCATCAGTGACACAGACGATGGCATTGAGTGCACCCTCAGCAAGTTTGCAGATGACACCAAACTGAGCAGTGCAGTCAATACACTGGAGGGAAGGGAAGCCATCCAGAGGGACCTGGGCAGGCTGGAGAAGTGGTCCCATGAAAGTGCAGGGTGCTGCACTTGGGTCTGGGCAATCTCAGATATTTATACAAACTGGGGGAAGATCTCCTTAAGAGCAGCCCTGCGGAGAAGGACTTGGGGGTCCTAGTGGACGAGAAGCTGGACATGAGCTTGCAGCCTGGAAGGCCAACTATATCCTGGGCTGCATTAAAAGAGGAGTGGCCAGCAGGGAGAGAGAGGTGATTGTCCCCCTCTACTCGGCTCTTGTGAGGCCCCATCTGGAGTACTCCGTCCAGGCTTGGGGCCCCCAGTACAGGAAGGACATGGAGCTCTTGGAGCCGGTCCAGAGGAGGGCCACAAAGACGATCAGAGAGCTGGAGAACCTCTCCTCTGAGGAAAGGTTGAGGGAACTGGGCTTGTTTAGCTTGGAAAAGAGATGCCTCTGGGAAGACCTCATTGTGGCCTTCCAATACTTGAAGGGAGGATATCAATAGGAGAAGGAGCAGCTGTTTACAAGGGTGGATAGTGGTAGGACAAGGGGAAACTGAGACAGTGGAGGTTTAGGTTAGACATTAGGAGGAAGTTTTACACACAGAGGGTGGTGAAGCACTGGAACAGGTTGCCCAAGGAGGTTGTGGATGCCCCATCCCTGGAGGCATTCAAGGCCAGGCTGGATGTGGCTCTAGCAGCCTGGTCTAGTAGTTGGCAACCCTGAACATAGCAGGGGGGTTGAAACTAGATGATCTTTATGGTCCTTTTCAATTCAGGCCATTCTATGATTCTATGATTTAATTGTATTTCAGATTGTTGAGACTTGGTATTGTATTTTATTTCAAAAGAGAAAATGTCATTATATATGACATAAGCTCTTAGGTAGTCATTTTGTCCTATCAATATTAGAAACTTCAAGTTTTATTTAAAAATAATATGAAAATATGCAATAACTCATTTCTCTTAGCTTTCTGTTCTGTTTCGTAAACAGAACTTGACAAAAAAAAAAAAAAAACCCAAGTATTTTCATGCTAGACATGGCTGAATCAGTATGCATTTATTTTAATAACAAGAAGAAATCTGATAATTAGGGATGGGCATTGGATGTGCTTGCTTCAAGGGTATTCTTCAACTTTAATAAGTAATTGAATCACAAGAGCCTTTGTATACAAATATATTTTTTACATTCATTAAGCTTATGTGTACATTTTAAGAAATCTTGGAGAAGGAGCTAATTATTATTATTTTTAATCTCTTTCTGGAACCGTAGAACACTGTGGAGGCTGGAATTATAATCTGAACAAGAGGTTGCTAATTTGTATAACCTTGATGGCGTGACTTCTTTGTTAAACGTCTTGTTATCTCATTATGGATTATTTGGCTTCAGAAGGGTCTGTTAATACCTCTTTTCTAAATGCTAATGGATCTCTGGGAGCACCTTTTATTATTACTTTTACTTCTCCGGTGGGGAATGTCAGTTTCTCCAGACATCTCTGATCTTAAAACACATTAAAACAATACATTTCCTACCACATGGCTGTACAAACCAGATTAAAAATCCTTCAGCGTGTTTAATATAATCAGAAAACTGCACTTGGGCTTGAGGCATCTAATTTTGCAAGCACCATTTAACTTTCAATAAAAAAAAATTAATCCTAAAATATTTAAGATCCCTAGAGAATTACACAACTGCTAAATTGTTTACTTTCTACCCCATACATTACCTTTGAAAAGTGAGGAGAAGACAGAGTTTAAAATGTTCATAGTATTGCAATGGAGAAACTATCTGATAAAATAATAAAAAGGTTAATAGCAAAATAATTGTATACATGTTTACGTGCACTGACAGCTTTCTTAACGGAAGATTAGCATTGCTGAGAAAAATAGAAGGTGTAAATGAATTCTGCCAGTTCTCTTTCATCATTTTCATTTATCCTGTGTTTCTTATACTCACTTTGTTTTACTGTAATAATTAGGAACAATCTATTGCTTTCTCTTTCTATTTACCTTCTATCATCAATGATATGGAAATACAAATGAGCAATATAAATCTTCATGAAAATCATTTAAGATAAATTCCTATGAGCCCTGTTTATGAGAATATGAAACAAAAGAGAAATGTGATAAAGCCTGTGATAAATAAAAAAATCATCAGAGTCAAGCAGTATCTGTGATTTCATAAGTGATATAAGGATACTCAAAGACTTGGAAATTAGAGATAAATTAGCATCTGAGGAGCTCCAGTAATCTTAAGATTAGAAACTACATGATAATTTTTCT
The DNA here is from genome assembly GCA_016647715.1 of Pavo muticus. Taxonomy (NCBI): domain Eukaryota; kingdom Metazoa; phylum Chordata; class Aves; order Galliformes; family Phasianidae; genus Pavo; species Pavo muticus. Next base: position 148,438 of record JACDJE010000715.1, read on the forward strand.
TCAACAGAATCACAGAATTTTCATACTGAGAGTAAATACATTTCAAAAGAAAAGCAAAAGCAGTATAATTTTACCTGTTAAGATCTGTGCTATCCTGTTACAATGACTTTCAATATGAAAGGAGTAGTAGGAGACATAGTTTTTCAATAGCATCAAGTACCTCAAATAAGAAAATTATTTTGCCTATTACTTGTAAAGAAAACTAAATCCTTGGTTATAGAGAAATAGCTTTAAAGCCACTACGGCAGGATTTTTGATTGTTGTGTTTGGTTTTTGTTTATTTGTTTGTTTTAATTTCTTTATGCATGTAACACTAAGACAAGCAAAACCTTTGCCTGTAGCAAGGCACAGGTCTACAGATCTATGAGGTAACAAAAAGGAGAGCTTCCTATTGGCTCAACAGACTTTGCAGCTTATAGAATTCAGCTGGAACATTTATATTTTTTAAAGGGAAATTCAAGACACAATTACTGATGCACAGTCCCTGGAGGTGGTCAAGGCCAGGCTGGATGGGTCCCTGGGCAGCCTCGTCTAGTATGAGATATGGAGGTTGGTGGCCCTACCTGTGGCAGGGGTGTTGGAGCCTGTTGATTCTTGAGGTCCCTTCCAACCCAGGCCATTCTGTGATTCCATGATTCTATGAAAACATTCAGCAAAGTGTTTGCTGGGAATTTGGAAGGATAGGTGAGTAGAAACCAAAATGAAAAATAAATACGAGTGTACCTTGCTGACGAAAAGCTAATGAAGACCAGTCAAACATGAGAAATGTATTTCTTCCTTAAACATGCAGAGATGAGAGAAAGAGTGGCTGAACTGTAGAAACACTATTAATGGGAAACAGAATCTTCTTAACAGAATGGCTAAAAATCAATTTCTGAGGCAACTGTGAATAAGAATTTCAACAGTCTGCCTTTGTTCAACACTGATGGATGTCCAGGACATTCCTCAAATTAAAATACACAAGAGATATACATCACCTCAAGGATCCATTAAACTTGTGTAAAAGCTTTTAAAATGCCAAGACTTTTTAGTACTTCTGAAAACTGAAATGATGCTGCAGAAGAGTCAGTGAAATACAGAGATTATTCTCCTTCACAATTAGACTGTTAAATACATTATTAATTTCCCAGAAACAACAAATAATGTTGTGCAGCTAAAAGGTGGACGTGCTACATGGAAACTGAGACTTACAGAGCATTTTAGAGGCAATGGCCATAAAATCATTTTATTTCTGTTCTTATTGTATCAGATTTCAATAGCTGTTCAGATAGAAATTGTCAAGCAGGGCAAATTAAAAAGGGTATAACTTGAATACTTCATCCAAATCACTAATAAAATGGTTCAGGAAAGAATTGGTGCAAGTGAAAAAATTAAAAATGTATAAATGACACACTTTATTGGTGTTGGAGGATAGGAGAAAGAAAAATAGGCTGAGAAAAAGCAAGACATGAGGACGTCGCAAAGGAAGTTGATGAGAATAGACTTAATATTATATTTTGTCAATTTTCTTTTTTGAGAAATCAGTAATAAGCTCCTTAGAGACAGAAGTAGAGGAAAAAGTGAACAGGCTGAGAGTTGAAATTAATCATACTGAAGAATCTGCTGGGATTGAGGAGAGGGTATTAAGTAAAGTAGAAAAATTGTTGTTTACAAATAGGTAAGGCAGAACCGGAGCCAGAAAGGATATTTTCTACTGGTGAAAGTCAAGTTGCTGGTTGGATTTTTGAAATGAATCACCATGGAGATCCTGCAATCAGAGTAAACAGCCTTACAATCAATTAACTTGTTCCAATTAACCTTGAAGAAATGGTTAATTTATTACATTTACAATTTTCAATTAGTGAACATATTATCTTGCAAATGAATTTCTTTATCAAGCTTGTTTGATGAACTCTCAGACTTTGAATTCACATTTTAATTTGGCTATATGGATGATAAATGTGAGATAAAAAAATAAAACAAGAAGGTTTGACATTTAAAACAATTTACTCAGAAAAAAAGTCTGTTTATTACTTCCCAATTACTGTAAAAAAACTTGTATGAAAACTTTGAAAATATTTGAGTAAACTACATGCAGAAATATACATTACACTCTCCAGATAATATTCTCTGATTAAATCAAGAAATTTCTTCCCTTATGAAAAGAAATATATATATATATATACATACAATTTGTTAAAAAATAAAAATAATTCTGAAAATAATGGCTTCAACACTTACTTACTATTTCCCCCCACCACCTCAGGTAGTACTTGTGCAATTGTCAGCCAGCATTCTGCGTCTTGGAAACCAGGCATCCCAGCTACCCTTTAACAAACAGAAGTCTTATATATCTTACTTTTGCATACTGCTAAATTGGATGAGTGTCCAGGCCTTCCTGACCTTCTGATTTTTCCTTTCCTTCTATCCTTCTCTCTCTCTCTTTTTTGTTGTTGTTGTTGTTGTTGTTGTTTTAATTTCAGGTTTTCATTCAGATGCGTGTATTCAGAAAAAAAAATAGACAAGACATGCCAAATACTGCTTCCCATGCTCATTCAAAAACTTTGGAAGAGGCAATTCTCCTAACTCAGGGAGAATATTAAGAATAAGTGTACACCTTTAAGTAGCTTGTAGATCTCTGCTGGGATTTTATAGAATAAAAAGAATACATTTCATATAAGTAGAGAATTAAGGGTTAAGAACCCATATAAAGATACGCTGACAGTCATACATCATTTTTGTTTATGTACATTGACAACAACACTGATTTTCATTTTTCCAAAAAAATAGTCCACAAAATTTTGTTTATAGAGAAAAGAATAGATAATACTCGAGTACTAAGAGAATTTTAATTTTAAGGATTTTGATTACTTTCAGAAAAAAATTCACATAGTAGGGAGGATGCCAAGAAGAGAGGAAAACTGCAAAAAAATTAAATCTATATGTCTTAGGGCATCAGTGTTCCACTAAATGGTGGAATGTAAGTTTTGAGGAGAAATTGAATGTTCTAGAAGTAAAAGGTATAAGAGAAGGAAGAAAATATAGAATTCTAAGGTGTATGTGATGTTATGATCACTTCACAGAGTACATTAAATATTATTTTTCTTTTTTTTTTTTTTTT
>JACDJE010000715.1:156637-167034 GCA_016647715.1 Pavo muticus
AAAAAAAAAAAAGAACGTTTGATGTTTGTGAAGGCATCCATACTTGCTTAAGTGGATATTTCAAACCTGTGAAACAACCTTTTAGCATGAAAACCCATTTCATCTTGAAGAGTTCTGATAACTCCTTCTGATCACCATAAAAACGTTACAGATATTTTCAGAAGGAAGACAGCTGTGTTAGCCACAGAGATAGATACTTGGTCTGCCTTTGTCTATTTTCTAAGCAATATGAGGTCAGATAATTCATGAATTAGACAATTTATTGCTTACTGTAAGAGTGTATGTTCAGCAAAATTGTCGTTAAATAAATTGTGATGTCAACCATACAAAAATAAAGTTGTAGTACACTTATCTGTGATTCATTAAAAATAAAATCCGACTACTCTGAGACAGTGTAAGTCTTTACCGCACACTAATCTCCTCACTGTGAAAGTTCACAAGTAAAGATCACTCTTTACTCAATAAATACAAAAAGGTTGAAAATCATTTTATCCCACAATTCTTCCATGAAAATCAAATATTCTACATAATATTTTTATTACATTACCTTCAAAAATTATATTGAATATTGTAATTTAGTGGGCTATTTGGTTTATTATAAAAACAACATATATATTCTTTTCATTGCGGGAGCAATGCAAGGCTATGAAAATAATCTACATTCTCCCACTAAAGCAAAACAAATTAAAACAAAATTAAAAGCCTTTCTCATGGGAAAAATAAAATGATGACAAATAATTTAAATTATTAAAATTATTGTAATTTCTATCCAAAATTAAGATTTAAACTGTTGAATGAGGCACCAGTGTTTTTCTATGCTTAGACATGAAAAGAAATCCACAGATAGACAGTTCTTTTATTGAAGAGTTTTCATTGACCAAATAAACATTAGCCCACAATTGATTATTAGAAATTTTACTACTAATGACTCTATGTAAGTCATTTTCAGTCTTATCCTACAGCATATATTTTAAAGAATAAAATTTCCCCAGTGATATGTAGACTTATTTGCTATTGATCTGGGCTCAGCTCAGGAATCACAGAATTGTAGGGGCTGGGAGGGATCTCCAGAGATATGTCCAACCCCCCTGCAAAGCAGGCCCTTTACAACAGGCTGCACAGGTAGGCGTCCAGGCATGTCTTGAATATCTCCACAGAAGAAGAGTCCACAGCCTCCCTTGGCAGCCTGTTTCAGTGCTCCATCATCCTCACTATAAAGAAGTTCCTTCACATATTGGTGTGTTCCTATGCTCCAGTTTATGGCCATTTCCCTTTGTTCTGTCCCCGCAGACCACTGAAAAGATGTTGGCCGTGTCTCTTTGACTCCCACACTTACTTAAGGAACTTAGTTGCAGTCCCATCAGCAAATTATAAAAGGGGGAGATTTCAAGGTAAGTTCTTGTTTAATCTTCCAAATTCAAGGACTTAATTGAAAAAAAAGTTTTGTGGTTTTCAGACAAATTTTTCTGATTTTTTTTTAATTTCATAACATATACCAGAATATGTGATATATCATTTGAATTGTAGTTATATTTATTTGACTTCTCAGAGAGCTGCGTACAATGCATTTAAAACCTAGAACTAAAGAAACATACTGTATTTCACATTGAATTGAAATGCTATGTTATCTCCATTCATACAAAATTAGATTTTTACAGTCACTAGCAAAGAGTCTTGATTTACATTTAATGACCTTTTTTGCAACATAATTATCATTACTTACAATATTGCTGTCCCTGTGTGACTGATGCTAGCGTTTAGCTTTATGTTCTAGAACTTAAAGAAAAAAATATCCATTAGTAAGGAGTGAAGAACAACACAAAGCAAAGCATAATGTTGAATTACAGATGTGGCAAATTGCAATCCAGGCTATCTAATGAAGCCAACCTCCACATACCCACTTACCACAGCAGTTCATATTTATTTAGATTCTCTAAGTAAGCATATAATTCATTTGCATTTCAAAGAAAAGTGGAGAGTAATTTAAAAGAAAGAGAAAATGTAGTTCTTTAAATAATAATAGCAGTAAATTTAATTATTTCATTTTGAGTGTTTTTATTTGTTTTGTTTACTTGTTCGTTTACAAGAAAGTCTTCTAGAGTGCCTTAATAAGTTTTAATAAACAGATTGTCAAACATACGTCATGTCTTAGACTTGACTTCTGTTGTAAGAGCGTGTGGTGCTAGAGACAGCAATGAAATGATCCCCACATTTCATTATGCTGTTGGCTTAATGTACATAATTCTATCTGCTTAATTGAATGTTGATATGCTCAAGCATGAAACATATTTGAAGAAGACAAAACTATACAGTGTCAAATAAATAAAAACCATCCTCCTTTCCTCTAGTTGTCCTGAAATTCTTATTAATATTATAAACAAAATAAATAAAATGTAACTTTCATATATAGAAAATCCATAAATGGTGTACTGATTTTTTCATTTATCTTATTCCAACATGTAATCGCAAGACAAATTCCAAATGCAAACAGAAGTTAGCATACTTTGGTTGTAATATTGTTCACAATATATATATTTCACTCTTGCTGCTTGTGTAACCCAAGCAGAAATGTGTTCAGCATCAACATTTTCAGCAAGATTTGATGGTAAATATATTCAATGATCTATATAACCAGTGGGAAAAAATATAGGGGATAAACCTACTTCATGGCTGGAAGATTAGCTACAGGGAGTTAAAGCGAAGGTCTGTCCCAATGCCCTTGACAGTGGCCCATAGCTGATGTTTATAGAATGGTAAAAACAATGAAAGAATAAAAACTAAGAAAAACCGTGTTCTCAGCTCTCCAGCCCTTCAGGAGCCACCATCCTCTGCTCCCTGAGCTTCAGCTTTGCCTTGTTCTGCTTGAACAGTGTTATCTCAACACCTTCTGAGGAACATTGGGTTTTCATCTGATCAGGAACTTTGTAGAGCTGGGATGGATGCTTGTGAGACCTGCCCTGTGAAGCTCACAGCAGATTCCCTTTCTTCTGGTGGAAAGGAGCACATGGAGAGTACTGAATGCTCCGTAACACTACATCTCATCTTCTCTGAAGGCAAATGGAATTTTCTGTGATTTAGAAACATATTTAGACCATTAGAATTGACCCTAGAAAGCCTTTAATATTTTCTCTTTGGAAGAAAAAAAAAAATAAAGATAACGTTAAATAGATATAATGCGTAAAGAGTTCACAAATCATTTCTCTTGTATGTGTATATAACTCCTATTAATCATAATTAAGTAAAAATCCTAAAGCTTGTATTCCTATTAGCTTATATTTTAGACCATTGTCTCTGTCAGGCAAGTACTAACCTTTAACTTTTAGGAACTGAAAATAAGTAGCTTCATATCAAAAAATCCACGCTCATTTAAATAACAAAGCTATTATCAGTTATTTTCAACACAGATTCTTAATGAAAATGTCCTGCCTTAGCAGTCTAATCTCCAATGACAGGATAGGAATGGCACAGAGCCGCACTGGTGGGGTTGGACTGGGCACTGGGAAACATTTCTGTACCACGAGAGTGATCAGACACCGACACAGACTTCCTAGTGAGGTGGTAGATGCCCCATGCCTGTCAGTATTTAAGAGGCATTTGGATTATGCCCTCAATAATGTGCTTTAATTTTTTTATTAGCTCTGAAGTGGGCTTCATGTTCTTCGTAGGTCCCTTCCAATGGAACAATTCTGTTCTGTTCTATCCTATCCTACTCTCAAAAGTATGCTTTTAATTAAAAAAAGTCTAGATAATATTTTGAAAAAAAATATTTTGAAATGGTCTGAAAAAAACTTAATATTTCCTTTAAGAAACCTTAGTTTTTACTTCCTAATTAGTCTGCTCAATTCCTGAATATGGCCTTCTGTTAACAAGTCAACTGAAAATCAAAATTAAAGATAAATTATGAGCAGCATATCATAATCTTATATCAAAATGTGAAATGCTCAATGCTTAATTTGATTTGAGTTTTAAAACCGTCACATTATCACTAATGGACTAGGTCTAATAGGAATATGCTACAGATGCCAAATTTCTGATTATCTCCCTGATGATTATCTCTCCCTCACCCATCTTCAAACGTTGTATATGTCAATATATTTATATATTCTTTCCAGAAAATCACATGCTTTGCCTTCAAAGTAGTTCCATTTGTCATGTTGAAGACACTTGTGAGTTATCCCTTTCAATTTCTTCTAAGGCAGATTCTCTTCAACTACTCTTCATCCTCACATCTCCTGATGTATACGGCTCAAACTTGTCACAGCCCATGACTAAAGTTTCCAGGAACTGCTGCACTCCTAAAGCAACTCTTCCAGAGCAGAGTGACTTCATTTATCAGATAATGTACTTTACGCTACAGAATCTCTAATTTGTTCAGTGCATAGATCAAGAACCTCCTCATCTATTTTTGGAACTCATCATGTGTTATCATTTGTATGCTGAACCCTCTAACTTAAAATTTCACTTGCAGATGGGTTGGCTGTGAATTTCTGTCAAAACATTCTTTGCTGAAAATAAAACTTCTGCAAAATCGAAATTCATAATGGAGAAAAGATTTAATTCATGTTTCTTTCTTGATTTTCTGGGCGTGGAGGCAAATAATTACTTACAGTAGCTGGCCAAAACTTTTGTTGTTGATGATGTTTTGTTTTGTTGTTGCTTTGTTTTGTTGTTTTCCTTGGGTGATGCAGGGGGGCTTGTGTGTTTTTTGTTGCTGGATTTTCTGTCCCTCCTACTAATGTGTATCTAGCGTGGTTTTCTGTGATAGTCTCATAATGTAGATTTGCCCGTTATGAAGCTACTCTCTACAGGACCACAGAACATTATGCAGCATAAATATTCAATTCTATACAGGAAAAAAAAAAAATCAAATTCTTAACACTTCCTATCACATTAGGGAAAGAAAATAATTTTTATAATTTTCTTAGATTTGTCTATAATTTAATAATTTTCTTAAAAAACTGAGTTAACCTGGAATTTGAAATGAACTGGCCTATGTCAAATTTAATTCATGTCCGAAGATCTTGGGATAGTCCTGCCACATCCAGCCTGTGGCCCACAGGCTACGTGCAGCCCAGCCCAGCCCTTCCTACAATGGTCCCCTGCCCCATGCCATCATGGTGGTAGCTTGCCCTCAATGAGCAGCCCAGGTTGGCCCCAGGCATGTACCCATTGCTCAGCAACAACCAAACACTGGTGTGCAATTGGCACAGACTTGGCTGAAACCAGCGCATGGGGCATAGTGCAATGCCAACTGAAGTGATAGCACATAATTCTATGCGTTTTGATACACTGCTTAAACACAGTACTGTGAACGGTGAAAAATATGCAGTGGTGCTTTCTGTTGTAAGAAAGAAAACTGAGAACATATCTCAAGACTGCTGAAATATTTTTTTTGTTGTTTTTTTTCATTTTTTTGGTATATTTACAACTTCATTTTCAGGTTACATAAATAAACTACCTATGAATTTTCAAATAGAATGCATAGGATTGCAAATGTATCTTCAACCCAAAGAAACTGAATCTGATCATGTCTCTTTACCTTTATATAAAGCGCTTTCTTACCATAGAAAGATATCCCTCATTTCACAATCCCGCCTCATTCATGTCATCGCTTTTTGGCAATACATACATTTGTTAACAACTGTTTTCAAGGATGTCTCACAGGAGGAGTAAAATTTCATCAAAAATCTCTGATGAACACCTTGGGTACTCTCTAAGAATTGCAATCACTTCAATTGAACTAGACGTTGATGTATTATTTTCACAAAAGCAGGTCAAATATCCCACTAGTTTTATGTTTTTGCTTCTCTTTATGTTTTAATAAAAAGTATACATTAAAAAAAAATAGTACTATATACTATATACTATATGCTATATACTATATACTATATATTATATATGGCCTCTTCACTCAATGCAGACTGGGGAACTCAAAAGGTTGCACTTCCTTGGGCTAGTACAATCTGAAGAGTGTGTTTTCAGGTTTGCAGGCAAAAAAAGCGCAGGATTCAGTGCATCTTTCCTGCAAATATGGAGTCTGGACAATGCTGGGACACAGAATCCTGTTCAAAACAGACACTTTTAGACGTGCTCAGACAAATGATAGAAATCAAAACACAATGAAATATTCTTTCCTATACACATACTAGTGGGTGGTTGGTATGGCATAAAGAAACTGAACTTATTAGTACTTGTATATAAATTCAAACCTTCCAAAAAGATTCTGTATTCCAATATTCCAATTCCAATTATTCCACAAATGCATACTTTTTTTGGTGCATCTTCTCAATAAAACTGCATGTTTTGCCCATGTTGGATCCAGATAACATGCATCCCATGCTCCTAAAGGAACTGGATGATGTTGCCAAGCCACTCTCTGTCATATTTGGAAAGTTGTGGCTGTCAAGCAAAGTCCCTAGTGACTGGAAAAAAAGAAAATATCACTTTTTTAAGAAAGGGAGAAAGGAAGTCTAGATGAACTACAAGCTGGTGAGGTTCACCTCTGTGCCTGAGAAGTTCAGGTAGCAGATCCTCTTGGAAGAGATGTTAAGGCATACAAGGGACAAGCAGGTGATCTGACAGCTAACATGGCCTCACCAAGGGTAGATTATTCTTGATCAATCTGATGGCCTTCTATCATGGAGTGATGATATTAACAGACAAAGGAAGAGCAACTGATTTCATCTATCTGGACTTGTACACCACCTTTGACACGGTCCCGCAACACATCCTTATCTCTAACTTGGAGAGTTACAAGTTTGAAGGGTGAACTGTTTGGTGGATAAAGAATTGGTTGGAAGGTCACACACAAGCGTGTTGCTGCTAATGGCTCTACTTCCAGGTGGAAGCCAGTCATAAGTGATGTCCCCAAAGGGTACTTCCCAGGACCAGTACCTATTAACATCTTTATCAATGACATAGATGTTATTATTGAGTGCACCCTCTGTAAGTTTGCTGATGACACTGAGTTGGGCAGTGTAGTCAATATAACAGAAGGAAGGGATGCCATCTAGAAGAACTTGGACAGGCTTGAAAAGTGGATCTGTGTGAACTAATGAAGTTTGGCAAGGCCAAGTACAAGGTTGGAGCAATTGTGTAAGGGAAATTCCAGATACGTATACAGGCTGGGAGAAGAACTGATTGAGAGCAACCTGCCAAAAAGGTCTTAGGGGTCCTGGTAGATGAAAAACTTAACATGAGCCAGAAAGTGCACATTTGCAGACCATAAGGCCAACATTATCCCAGGCTGCACCAAAAGATGGGAGGACAGCAAGTAGAGGGAGAGAATTGTCCCCCTCTACTCTGCCCTTGTGAGAGCTCATCTGGAGTACTGTGTCCAAGTTTGAGGCCCCCAGCAAAAGAAGGATGTGATGCTGTTGGAGAAGATCCAGACGAGCCCATGCAGGTGATCAGAAGGCGGGAGCACCTCTCCTGTAAAGAAAGATTGAGGGAATTAGATTTGCTTAGCTTGGAGAAAAGAAGGCTTTGGGGACACCTCATTGCAGCCTTCCAGCATTTGAAAGGAGCTTATAAACAGAAGGGAAACCGACTTTTTATATGGTCTGATAGTGATAGGACGCTGTAGAATTGCTTTCAAACAAAAGAGGGAAGATTTAGGTTAGATGTTAGGTGGAAATCTCTACTCAGAGCATGGTGAGGCATCCAACCCCAGGAGGTGTTGAAGGCCAGGTTGGATGGGGCCCTTGGCAGCCTGATTTAGTGTTGACAGCTCTCCCATGGCAGAGGATTGGAACTGAATGATCTTTAAGGCCCCTTCCTACAAAAGCTATTCTATGATAATTTTCCTCGGAGCTGTGAAATCACAAATTACAATATTTTACAAAACAGGAAAGTAGCTTAATCAAAGTTGTTTTTACTTTTTTCTTTTTTTTTTTTCATGACATCCATTACTTGTATTCTATGCAAGTGGAACTTATTTGAGAAGCCAACCTTTAAATGTTGTCCAAAAAAAATCTGATTGGATAGTATTTTATGCTCTCTTCCAGGAACTGAGAGAAACAGATACAAAAGTCTTCAGGAAGAAAAGGGAATAAAATTTAAATCTCAAAGTTTGGGTAAACAGCTTATTCACAGTGATTATATACAAAGTAGATATACAAAATTCAAATATATATCTACAAAATATACAAAAATTTTGTTATATACAAAGTTCAAACTTTGACGGTTGTGCACTCAGTGCTTTACCATTCAGTGGAAAGATTCACAGCCTCAGACATTCCATACAAGTGTCTAAACAAAGACTGCTTGCACATTTTCTTGGTGGTTCTGACTATCTACACTGGATGGTTAAAATCGTCAGAAAACATGACATACTTAAATCACAAGAATTTAAGATATATCATTTTCTTACTAGTACTGAACATAAGATAAAATTGAAAAAAACCAAATCAAATTAAAAACAGGCATATGCATAGGTTTTTGTTATTTTTTATCTCTTTTTTTAAGTAGAAGTCATCTTTCAATTCTCCATACATTTTGATAGACTGCATGCATGAGCTGATAATATTGAATTCATTTGCAGTTCATAATTCTTAATTAAATTTATTTCTTCTATGTCTCTTTGCTGTCTATTGCAGATTTAAGTTAACCAAGTGCAGTTATATTCAGTTTTGACACTTTTGTATTATAACTGTACAAATGTTGAATTAGAATACTAAGTAATTGAAAACTCTTACATGTGAGTTGTAACCTTATATAAAAAGCACTAAAACCAACAGATAACTTCAGAAAATAAGAAATGGTACCAAGAATCTTAGGTGCTTCTTTGAAACCATAGGTCATGGGAATGAAAAAAAATTCAACTTTAATATCACTAAGACCTAAAACACTCATTTTGGAGGCCAGATAAGTTAATGGTGTTGAATACAAAGCAATCTACGCTTAGATATTCTTTACCATAGAATGACCTATGGAAAATAGCAGAACTGCCATAAACTGTTTTCACTTTTCTGGGGGAGGAAGGGGGAATGGGGAACATTTTGATGTTGTTGTTATTTTTGTTGTTATTGTTTTTGTTGCTGTTTAACTTTTTAAACCATGCATGCTGCTGGATTAGCATAATAAAAACATTTGTCGGGCCACAGTGTCTGGTGATTTTAAGATTGGCTGATATTCTTCCGTTCTCTGTGCAATTGCAGAACTTTTAGCTGGGTTAAGAGGAATTTGGATGAGCATAGTGTGTTCTCAGAGTGTAAGACCCCTTTAAATTAAATAACAAATGTTTTTAGGTACCACTAGAATGGTATTTCAATCTCACTGATCATGCTCAAATCAGGAGAAATTATGGTTTTACATATCTTTGAGGATATGGATCTGAGCACAGTAGAGCTAAATGGCAGTAACTTGATTTAACAAGCACTGTTTTGTATGAATAATCTTGAGAGAAGCTGAACTACTTTTTGAATAAAGTGCTACTCTCTTTGAATAATACAATTGTAATCTGGACTAGATTTCATCCTATTATCTTCTGCAGTGAAAATAGTGTGGCATGCGCTAAAATTCCATGAGTGGTTTCAGTTGCAGAATCATGCTACATATATTATTAGTCAATTTTACACGATCAACATTGATGGAAATAAGGTCCTTTCTTTCATTTTTGAAGGATTCGTAAAATATATATCAGGAAATGAAATCATGCACAGGAACACTTTAATAAAATAGTTCTGAGATTTAAAAAGATACTTTTCCTATTTTACCATATATTTTATCCACTTTTCATTCATATTTCTGGACCATAGTTACATCAAAAGTACTTATCCCAGTCTCAGCTTATTTTAAGAAAGTAAACAAAAATAAAATGGTGAAATAAAATATAATGAACCTTTCTTCTACTATGTGTAATAGCAATCATTACTTTGCCATTACTTTGCTTTTCATTTTATTGTAATGCTGTATAGAAAGCATCTATTAAAGTGCAAAGTGAATTGATAATTTTTCAGGGACATTTTATAGCTGATCACTTTTCTTTATCTAGACAGTGTTTTTTTAAGGCCTTTGAAAGTGGTCCAACAGCTAAATCATTTTTATAAGTCATGCATTTTGTATGTGCATTACAACATTTTGACAGACCAATAAAAAATTAAAGTCAATTAGTAACCCCAATAATTGTTCAGTAACCTTTAGCATGTCATAAACTTAGATCTTCTTGCTGTGAAATGGGACTATACTTTTCTAGAACGATAATGAATGATTAAATCACTTAAAATAGTACATAGAAAATAAAAAGTCAGTAAATTATTATGAGTAGCTATTTATTATATGAATAAAATGCATATGTGTCTGCAAACAGTTATATGTAGTACCTAGAATTTTGCCATGCCATTTAAGCAACACTTTGCATTACAAACTTACATACGCTCAGAATTTTTCCAAGAATT
>JACDJE010000718.1:0-13376 GCA_016647715.1 Pavo muticus
ACCTGCCTTTCATGAACCCATGCTGGCTGGGCCTGATCTCGTGGACGCCACGCACGAGCCGTGCAATCTCTCCCAGGAGGATTTGTTCCATGACCTTCCCTGGCACTGATGTCAGGCTGACAGGCCTGTAGTTCCCCGGATCCTCCTTACGGCCCTTCTTGTAGATGGGAGTCACATCAGCAAGCCTCCAATCCTCTGGAACCTCTCCAGTCATCCAGGGGCGCTGGTAGGTAGCCAAGAGCAGCTCAGCAATCACCCCCGCCTACTCCCTCAGCACCCTAGGATGAAGCCCATCCGGTCCCATGGACTTGTGACAGTCCAGATGGAGGAGAAGCTCCCTAACCGCCTCCACCTGAATCTCCGGGGGGATATTCTGCGTATCAGCCCAGATTTTCAGATCAGGGCACAAAGTGCCCTGAGGATAACTGGTCAGACTATTAAAGGCAGATGTAAAGAAGGTGTTGAGGACCTCAGCCTTCTCCTTGTCTTCTGTGGTCACATTCCCCGCTGCATCAATTAAAGGATAGAAATTATCCTTGGTTCTTCTCTTGCCACTGATATATTTGTAAAAGGATTTCTTATTCTCCTTTACTGAAGTAAAGTGACCAATCTGAGTTCAAGATGGGCTTTTGCCTTCCGGACTTCCTCCCTGCATACCTTAGCAACTTCCTTGTAAATAATAGCACATTCAGCTAAGGTGTAGGGGTTTTGGAATAATCCAGTTTTTTACTAATGATACTGACCTTTGGCTATCCAGCCTCTCTTTCACTTTTAAAGAGATACATGATCTAGATGATGGACATAGCTAAAACGCACCAGTGGTTATATTCTGGTTGATTTTTTGTACAGTCAGATAAGAATCCTGGGATGACATTCTCAAGAGTTTCTAGCAAGAAGTCTAAGCTCACAAACTGTTTCTGAATATACAGACTTCTATGTTAGAGCATAGGGTAACTGTTGAATTTATCTCTGAAAAAAACTAACAGTAGTAGTCTCTTAAATAATTATGCATGATGCACCCTTAAGCCTCCTAGCATATAATATGAGATATGCCTTCCAAAAAATCCAAGTACTATAGTATTAAAAATATATATTGATAGTCACTTCCTATCCTTAAAAATAGTGTTTTTGGAGCTACTTTCTGCATAAATTGAGGAATAAGTCTTGTCAGAACAGACAAATGTGATGAAAAATGTGTCTTTTAGTGTCTTTGTCCACTTGTGTTCTTATTCATGTAATTTTGCAAACAAAAACAATATTATGAAAATGTTTTACTTTGAAATTAGTCTGGTCAATCAATAATGAAGAATCCTGGAGCAGCCAAATTGTAACTTTCTTTTTGTGTTTATCCATTTTTGGGCTGAAACGTGAGCAGATGATTCCATGAGAACATGCGTAAATAAATGGACAACAGAATAAATCCTGATAGCAATGTATGTTAATATCCATCCATGTTAATATCCATCCATGTTTCATCTTTCATTTAGAAATCAATGTGTTTGGGTTGGTGATAGGATAGAGTGTTTTTTTTTTTCAGTAGGTGAGATTCAGGAGTGTCTGTTGATATTGCTTAATCTGTTGCACAAGTACAGAGAAAGAAGAGAAGGAGATTAGACTGGAGAGGCAAAGAAAATAATGTTTTGGTGTTTGGAAGGTGTCAGGTAAATTGCCAGCTGGATAGATTATACACAACAGTGTAAGCATGGTACATGAAAAATAGAGTGCTGGAGAGCTGACATGAGTATGGGTAATCCTTCCATGTACATGGAAACATTTTAGAATGGCTCTGTGCTGCTCAAAAACCAGAAAACTGTTTTATTTATGGCTCAAAAATATCCATGAATCATTCTCCCAACTGAGCAAACTTGAAGGGAAGAACATTTGTCTTTAGAAGCCTACAAAATTCCACAGCAAACTGGAAAACAACCCACGTCAAGAAAGAAAGTGCTTATTTAGGTGAAGATATGGTTATCATGCTACTTAATTCAGCTTTCGTCCTTTATGGTCTTGTCAAACATTTGCCTGTCATAAATGCCAGCCTACCCAGTCTTGTACTCTGCTGTGCTTAAGGTATATGGCATCTCATAAATCTGGCAGTTTGCTGACAGCAGTATACAAGTTTTCTGCTCAGATTATCCATTAAAATCTGTATAATTAAGTTGAATCTGTGCAATCTGAAGAGCATACATGGACCAGCCAGTGGTATTACTCTGTTGATTCCACATGTAATGCTTAATAGCAGATAGCATTGACCTATAAAATGTATTGAGGAAATATTTGCATAATGCACATCTCCGCTAACACTGACATATCTTTCCGATATCTTTCTTTTCATATTGTATGTAGTACTGTTTCCCAAAATGTATATAATTCATATATATTCTGTTGTGATACATCTGAAATACACTTATTGTGGTAGGCATGGAGTGTAGTATCTTCATTCTTAGGAAAATATGGTGGAGACATTATGAACAAAATACTGATTATTCAAATAAATTTGGCATGCATTATTTCTTAGCCCAGATTAAATTAGTCATTTAAATTGTTTTATTGGATAAGAAACAAAACACAAAAAATAAATCCCTTTTTCCAGTAGAAGAGATAATTGACAACTATAAACATGGGTTTAGCGTCTACCTAAGTAAACAACAATGCTTTTTGTTTCAATGTTTTTTTCTACAGCTATGATCATTTGAATCATCAACTCATAATCAAAAATGACTGCTTGTATGCCTAGTTATATGTCTATGGATGATGCGTCAGTAGAGTTCCAGTATAAAATACTTAGGACCAGTTAAAAAACAAAAAATAAAATAATAAAAAAAAATGAAAGTAAACTTGAGCTTCTTTCTGTAATTGAGGATCAATTTTTACTGATAATCTCCATTCTGAGAAGTGTGTCAAACTAGGGTATTGATCTGTGTATCACAGGGCAAAACTGAAAGCAACTTGAAAATAGTGTTTTCTGCTGTCATGGTGGCTTGTGTGGAATATTTTGAAGGGAAGAAAAGCAACAGCTTTTTTTGTTTGTTTGTTTGTTTTGTTTTGCTTTGTTTTTCAAGGTTGCTGCCTTTTCAGACAAGATATTTGGGGAAAGTGATCCGTAGTTACCACTGTAAGCACCTTTGTTTGATGATCAGAATAAAAAGTTAATTAGCATAAAAATTTAAATTTCTAGCCATGTGGGCATAGGCATACGGGCTTTTCGTCCATATCCAGCAAATGTGCCAGCATGATCATCTAATTATAGTGCATTTTGATTATTTCCAGCTCCATCTTGCATAGTAGATTCGCTGATACACTGTACTAATCAAACCATTTATATTCAGCCATATGAAGTGTAATAAACAATTAGTACCTTACCTATTACCTTTTCCTGTTTGCTCAAATATTTTCACACGTTTCTTTACAAAACTTTGCCACTCAGTGTCCTTTCAGCTTCTGAAATAACTCTTTTAATTCACGAGGTGCTACCAGTTTTATCTTCATTAGCTTGTCATGTCCAAAAAAAACTTGGCATGCAAGAATTTCTCTGTCTGAAGATTAATTCAATCATCGGACTAACATTTTCTGCACTACAAATATCCATTTCAACCCATTTAATTTATTATCTAATATCCATGGGCACTGATTAGTATTTTTGCTCATTATCACACTGAACCTGCTACATAAATCATGGCCTTAAATCGTTTGTGTGATTGTTCCTTGAACTTTTTTTAACCTTTCTGGTTGAATTGCTTCAACTAGATTTAAAAAAGATAAATATTCCATTTTTCATGTTTAATCTTGACTGTAAATCAAGAAAAAAATATGGAAATTTCTGCTACATACGAGGAATCTCTGTCTCATCTCTCTGCCTGGCTCTATGCTTTTAAACAGGTGTGTACATTTTTATTCTGCCACTACTCATGGTTGAGGGGGGAGAAATACAGTCAGGAATGAAGGACTGAAGTTGAGCCTGGGAAGAAGGGGATAAGAGTAGAAAGATTTGTCGTGTTTTGGTTTTTCTTTCTTTCTCACCATCCTACTCTGTTTTTAACTTGCAAAAAAGTAAATTCATTTTCCCATAGTTTAGACTGTTTTGTGTTTGTTATTTCCCTGCCTTATATTGATCCACGAGCTTTTGCGTCTTGCTTTCTCCACTGTTCTTCTGAGGAGGGGAAGAGAGAGAGCAGCATGGTGGGGTCTGGCACTGAAGGTCAACTCACCACACGTGATTTACAATATTTAAAAACAATTGCCCAGGAAAATAGCCTTATTGTTTAGAGAAAAATATTAGTCAGTTAATACTATAACTTACTAGAGAAGGTACCTGTTAAAGCATTATGGACAGCTTTCAAAACCTTCTATATACTTTTAATTTCTAGCTTTATATTGTCCATTTTCTATCAAAATTGCCTGAGGATGCTTATCTGTTTAGTCCGTACTATTACAAATAAGAGAATTTTTTTTAGATACTGTGGCATTATCATACAAATATATGTCATTAACTATGGCAAAGCATGTCAAAACTCTACTTAATGAACTTTTGAGAAATTAATGTTTTGAATGTATATATATTTGTATTTCAGATAAGGATCCTGTCGTGTCATTAAGGCTACTCTCATGGGTATAAATGTTCAGGATAGGACCTAAGTTGAAAGAACAGTTGTTCTCTCTCTAAGTCCACCCAAGGTTTTATTCAAGCCCTTCTTCAAATAAATTATTCTGTGCAGAACACCAACTTTTCTCTATATTGTTCTGTACTTCTCAACTAGGAACACAAGCTTCCTTAGTGATGTATGAGATCATTATTGGAGTCATAAAGCCAGAGATAACCTGTGTCCCACCTGTACTGGGATCAGTGAGAAGAGGTAAAAGAAAGAATCTAGAACCTACTGAACACAGATTGTTTTCCTATTTTCTTATGTGAAGAAACTATAGACAGGCTACGTCAGTCTGCTGTTTCAGCACATATTCTTACAAAGGCATAACCACACCATTCAAGTAGAACTCTTCAGTTGTATAAGGTAAGGTTTTGCTTACCATGTAAGTAAAAGAGAGGCTAGGAAGAAAATCCAAAACATTTCTGCTTGGCTCAACAGAAGCTCTTATGGTTTCCAAGCAACCTATGCTGTGCTTTCACTCATTTACACTGCTTCCCACTTTTTGAAAATTAACTTTACACAGTCATAGAGTATAACAACAGTGCCTTGCAGTATACGTGTTAATTTTTTAAAAGAATTTCTTACTTTCAGTTGTTACAAAAAACAGCTATAAATAAAAATTGAAGTCCTATATTAGGGACATCACAAGCTATATAAGATATATAATACTACTTTTTGGATGGGTGTCTGCATTATCTGAAACACATTTTTGTAAGAATTTCACTTTCTTGCTTCAGCAGAACAGTAAGTGTTGGATTTTGTTAGTTTTTTTGTTTGTTTGTTTGTTTGTTTGTTTGTTTTTCCCTGAAATCAGAGCAGGAGGCATTGCAGATGCTTTGTACCGTGCTCACCTTCCCTTCTGTCTCTCAGCTATTACCACTTGTAATGGCTTATCTAGAAACTGTGAAAATTAATTCAGAATAATCAATAATGCATATCTAAACCTGAAGAATGTATTTTAAAAACCTCAAGTTTTAGAATCTTTCCATTCACATTGCACAAAGTTGTTTTTTTTTTTTTTTTTTTCACCCAGGAATACCACTATAATTTATTTCCAGGTGGGTATATTTTTGTGCTTCAGAAGCCTGAATCTGGAAGAGCATTCTGTTCTTTATTTTTCTTAAAATTACTGCCCAGATATACAACTGTGAACAGCTTAAAAGGAAAAACTGTAAACAGCTGTCACAGAATATGTTAATGTTTCACAAGGCTTTGCTTGAAATCGTTTTTCTGATAGTGCCATAAGAGACTCTGCTTATGTTTCCACTAAAGAGACTCTCTGCTAGATAGTGTGTGGATCTTTCGTCCCTGGTGCTATGTTATTTCATCTTTTGGATCTATTTTTCAGTTGGTTTAATAGTCAGCTATTTAATATAGGTTCAGATAACCTTTGAAAATGGCTTTTCCTGATGTTTGCTATGCAAGACCTACTCTTCACATGCAAGCAACAGCATTCTTGAGAAGGATTTTATTTTAACTCAGTTGTATGTTTTCCTTCTTTCTTTTTCCTAATCTGAGAAAAGCACCTATCTAAAAGAGTAAGTCCACAATTGTTTGCGTCACTTCCATCTGTTTTTACAACTGGAAATCCAGATGTAGTAAATACAGTAGTAGAATAAAGGCATGAAGAAAAGTGTGGTAAATGGAGCAGTCTGGTCAGGGTGCTCTCTTTTGTGGAGTTAAAAAACAAGTCTTGGCTCATTATATTATATTACACCCCATGAGTCAGTGTCTCTGTGGGGTCTAGGTCTCTTGGGATCGAGTCACCCTTTGGTCAGGAGTACCCTTTAGGCATATACACAGATGATATTGAACTCAGTGTCATTGTTTTTCATTATTGTTATGGTCGAGCTAACCTGAAAGTATTTTTCTGTCTCTAGAAGAATCTCTAGAGGTAAATCCCCAAATGCTACACTTCCAGAAAGATTCTGCTCATTTTTTTTAAGCTTTCTGGGTAAATTTTGAACTCTCAAGATAATTCTCTGAAACTTTTCCTGTATTTAAACAACATTTTGTGATCTAATGTTGTTACTAAAGTAATTATTACAACTGTCATAATTGCAGTTAAGATTCTAATTTTCTTTTGCCTTCAGAATTTGGCAAACACTGCCTAGTTAGTATGGCAATTCTGTTTTTACACAGAGTGTTTGTGCAGAGAAGGAGTTCTGCCGTGACAGTTTAGGTTTAGATAAAAGATTGATTCCATCTTTTGATCTTTATGGTATTCTTCAAACAGGATGAATTCTGAGCCATATCACAAGAATAGTATCTGACTCCCAGCAAGTATTTAAAATTGGATTATAGTTTATCTAGACCTGATACATGACCATGACCACATAATTTCCTAATTAGGACTGTTTAGCCTGTTGGGCTTTACATGAAGTTCAATATTCATTTCAGTCAAAACACTATTAAAGCAGAATTTGGAAGTCAGTAATTTGAAAATCATGATTTTTGAAGCTAAGCTTTATAAACCATTCAGCTTATTGCTTGATCTGTTTGAAATTCATCTAAAAAGAAGGGGCAATGGATTTGTAGTTAGTTTGGGCAAATACATTTTTTTCATGTGCTACTTCTTCTTTACAGAATTTTGAAAGGTACAGTGTTGTCTGCATTGAGACCAGCAACATGCTAACCACTGGAGATGGATAAGAGTGTCAGCTGAATTGTGCTGCATGAAAAGAAAAGTGATTCTTTAATCACTCACAAGCATTATACAAAAATACACCTTTTGATACTAAGAAACAGCATGCTTGCCTTTGTGGTACATGCTGATGATCAACATAAAAAGTCCTTAAGATGAGAAAAATGCTCTATCTGTGACTACATGTTTTCTGAGATTTCTGTATTAAAGGTATGTTGGGGAGAATGTGTCATATGTTTTATTTAGTTCTGATTTCAGATATGTTCTTTTTTTCCCCCCCAACATTATGTGTATGCGTGTGCGTATGTATGTATTTCTGTGGTTCTCTCCTTTGAGTGTAAAGTAAAATAAAAAGTAATAACACTGAAAAGCCGATGGGCAAAAATTGATTCATAAATGAGAAGGTGGCATTCATCTCAGCGCTCTTATTGGAAACCTAAATCTCAGTAAATTTGTAGCCTAAGGATACAATGGGCTTAAAGGATTTCTGTCTCTGAAGAAAAATTAGAATGCCTTTGAGGTAAGGTAAATGGAAAAGGTTGTTTGGGCAAACGTGGAGCTCTAGCACTATTAAATGTTAAGCACCATCAGGGGGTATCTCAGTCATTAATGAGAGTGGCACGTTGAAGATTGTTTCAAGCAGAAGAAGAGTTATGGATGGCTATGTGAAGGTGGCACAATGCCACAGGGAAATTGTGTCAAGCAAGAGGAAGATTTTTTTAAACTTATTGTGGGAGAAAAAAGTACTGAAATAGTGTCTTTTCTTTACCTGCTTTAGAGTATTTTCGTCAAAATTACCTTGTTGTCTTTTAAATGAAATCTGGCGTGCTAGCTTTAAAGTCCATTGTGCAACTTTCTACATACTAGTCAGCCTTGATCTTTGGTACATGTCTTGTTTACTTGCAGTGTAAATGTAAGTACCAATTTAATCCAAAAATAAGCATGTTCACTTCAAATCCAACTATTTAGCAGTCTTGACTGACTTGGAAGTGTTTTATGGAACTTGTGTGTTAGTTTTGTATATAATTAAAGGAGATCTCAGGGGTTCTGCAAGCAGCCAGTAAGCTAAGCTATCTGGTGTGAGAATAATGTGTTGCTGTCTAGGGAAAGAAAGATTTAGGAGCCAAGCAGCCAATCTAGGATTCCTGTTTCAAGCCAACAGAGCTTGAGAAATGAGCAGACATGAAGTGTTATATCTCTAGACAGTAGTTACCAGCTTTCTCATTATACTAGCACATCCTCCTGGCTGCTCTGCAAACTGGCCCTGAGATTAGAAGCTCTGCAGGAAGCTATCTCTGTTCTCACAGTTGGAAATATGTTGTTGGGATGACAGCAGTTACATGGAAAATGGGTATTAAGATAGTCTTCAGCTTTCCAAGTTTGCCTTAGGTATTGCTTAAAGAGAATAGCAGATAGCATAATCTATGTTGTAATCCTGTTTGAGAATAAACAGCAAGAAATGCCATTTTATCTTCTAATGTACAGTACAGTGGCACAATACATTGTATTGTGGGAGGACCTTAACATTTTGTTCATAGAGTGAGCTCTCTTCCGGGTCTTCATCACTTCCTATATTGTTTGTTACCACATAATATCCTTGCAGCTTCTACAGTCAAATGTTGAATATTTATAAGAGTGTTGACCTTTCAATTTCCTTTGAACTGTCTTTAACAGCCATGAAACCCACAGATTACAAGGACATACTTATCTTGCCGTAACTGTACACTAGGATTTAATTTTTCTTCATCATCCTTATTTTGGCACTATTAGAAATGCAGTAGTGGTCCCTTATATATTCTCTCATGTATGCTCCCTTTAAAAGGATCCACTGTATAGAATACTTCATCACTGCACATGGCTTTGTCTACCCTCTTATATCATTTTTGATTTAAAGTAGATTAAAAAGCTCTATCTTTTTTGTTATTGGACCACTTGTACAAATTTGTTTCTTTAGACCAGGTTATGTGTACAGTTTTAGAGAGACTGTCATTTACTTTGTGAACTATAGACTAGATTCACTCTCTTTTTCCTGCAATGATAACATCATTTGACCAAAAGAGAGAGATCAATATAAACATAGTCACACCAATATGCCAGCTGAACTATGAACCATCATAAAGCACTGATGCAGTTGTTCCAGGTCTGCCAGATACTTACTAAGCATCAACAGTAGAAATATCAGTATTGAAACAAGTTATGGGTAAAGGGGACAAAGTGCTGGTCTGTGACACGTTATCATACATGATGAATTTTGGCAGGTGAGTTTCAACTATATATATCTTGATAGCTTCTCTAGCAGACACTTAATTGTAAGTAGCTGTTATTTAGAGATTTAATTCATGCAACTTTGATTGTCAGATAAGACTCTAGACCTGAAAGTAAATTCATGTTGATAAATGTGAATAAATGAATTACAGGAAATGACCATTATATTGACTATACATTGATATCTCAATTATATTGTGTTATTTTAATGGTGCTCAGGGGAGGAATTAATCCAGTTGTATGAGACAGGAGCAGGAAAAGTACTTGTGTTAGCAATATTATTTTTATATGTTCTACATTATCACAACAGAAAAGCATGTTGGCAGAAGGTATGTATAACTTGCAGTGCAGAGATAAGATTGGGTAGATGGGACTTCACTCACTCGCATTTATCCACTGTTGTTCAGAAGAAACTCAATTTCATGAAATGAACGAGTTCTCAGAAGTTGATAACATAGCAAATATATATAATCATGCAAACAGAAATCTGATGTGGTACTTTACTGGATTTGCTAAGCTCTTTTGGTGACAAAGTAGTCCTACAATCCTTAACCAGCTTGTTCAAGGTATTTAGTGTCTTTAAAAATTAAAACTCATTATTCCTATTTCATATTTAATACAAGCCTTAAGAGTTCAGAGACTAAAATGCCGTAGAAGAAAAAGATCATTTTCTGACTAAGATGTTATTTCACTAATCTTGCAAGAACAGATCCAGGTGATGTGAACTTTTATACAGTTTGCACTTACACATCAACTTGGCAATAGGAATTAAAGAAATGTATGTAAAGCCCTGAAGTGTTGGATTCATTCCTTAACTAGAAGCTTTAGGCTACAGATTTAATGCATAACTTCTGAAAATGTTAAATACTATACATATTAAGACTACTTAATTCAGATTTAACAGTAGGACTTTTGGAGGCCTGCCATGTACAAAGTAAAGTGAGAGAGGTAAGCACTCCCCTGACATTAAAAGGAGCCATCACTCAAAATTATTCCTGCCTAATTTGAAACCGTAGATTTGCACGCTGAAATCTTATGGAAGCTTTGTGCTTCAGTTGAAAGTTTACATTAAACCCAGAATAAATAGTCCTTTTTACAGCATGTCTGTATCAGCAAGAGAGATTTTTGCTTTGTGTTTTCGGAGCTTGAATAAGCTCTTCAATTGGTGAAACTAAGGAGTCCATTGGTCCTTATGGTTTTTGTTAAACTGTGATTATTGAATGTAAAGAACAGCAATATCAATGTATGATTAGTAATAACATATCTGTTACTTCCAAGCCAATGTGATACTGATTGACAATGAATAGCTGTAAAGCAAACTTTATAGCATTTATTATGAATGTGAAACAGTTAATTATTTTAGGAGTGCATTTTTTTCCTAACTTAGAGTAATGCAGCACATATTGAAGTTGGACATGATCATTAATGGCATAACGAAACTCAACTGAAAACGTTCATGATTCATGTTTTGAATAAAAATTGTTATTCTTGTGAACTGTTAGAGGCAAAGCTCATGTCTACATGAATCAGACACTACATCTTTTTACATGATTATGTTTAGATACATTTTTAGATATTTGGTTTTTGAAATAGATTAAGAAGCAAAAGAAGAATTTAGACACCTATATTTCATGGGAGATTACATAATCATGCCCATGTGAAGAAGAATTGCCATGAATTCAGCATGCTGACTATAAGGATGTCTATGATCAAGAATTAGAAATAATCAGAACAAAGATCTCATACATCTCTAGACTTAATTGTTCATTTGTGATTCAGATTAAATTTCTACAATTAGGCTGTGATATACAAAATCCAGTTCTAAGATTAAATTTAATTAGCTTCTGTGGACCTGAGTAAGTAGCTGAGACATTAATAATGGTGTTGAAAGAAAACAAGGAATATTTGTTTTTACATAACAGCCTATTAAATAGAGCATCACCCAAGAGACCAAGAGACTGCAAGGATTGCTTTGAGGAAGATATATAATGTGATAGTGTCATATTAGAGAGATGAGCATTGAAAGATTTTCCTGAAAGAATGGGGATCCAGGAGTCCTACCAGTTCTGTCACAGAAAGCTGCCTCTCCATTTTGTATTAGAGAGACCATTTTATAGGCTATATCCATAAACTTACAATGTACTTAGAAAAGCTTTAAGAGCAGTATCAGCCTATCCTTTTCCTGCTTCTGGACTATTTTCCTACATTAATGTTTTTCACTACACATGAAAATGTGAAAAGCAAGTAGAGAGGAAAAATAATGGAAGGAACTGGCAATATTTAAGGGAGGACAAATGCTTTCAGGTACAATCTTCCTCAAGTGCAGAGAAGATGCACAATTGTAGATTACTTTATTTATTCATTGAGTTACTTAGTTATTTTAGTGTACCTACCTGGAACATAAGTGGGCCAACCCACTGATAGCAATTCCACAGTCTCATGACATATGTTTGATCAAACCTAGCTATTATAATCATAGAATGATTTGGCTTTGAAGGAAGATCATCTAGTTCCTAACCCCCTGCTATAGGCCTCCCTCTAGACCAGGTTGCTCAATGTCCCATCCAGCCTCGCCTTGAACATCTTCAGGGAGCGAGCATCCACAACCTCTCTGGGCATCCTGTTCCATTGTCTCACCACTCTAACACTAAAGATTTTCTTCCTAATATCTAGTCTAAATCTACCCTTTTCATATTTAAAGCCATTTTCCCTCTTCTGTCTCTATGTGCCCTTATAAAAAGTCCCTCTTCAGCTTTCCTGTAGGCCCCCTTCAGGTACTGGAAGGCCACTATAGGGTCCCCCTGGAGCCTTCTCTTGTCCAGGCTGAATAGCCCCAACTCTCTCAGCCTGTACCTGTAGAGGAGGTGCTGAAGCCCTCTGATTATCTTCATGGACCCTCTCCAACAACTCCATGTCCTTCTTGTGTTGGGGGCCTCAGAACTGGATGCAGTACTCCATGTGGGGTCTCACAAGAGCAGAGTAGAGGTGTAGAATCACCTCCCTCGACCTGTTGGGCACACTTTTTTGATGCAACTCAGGATATGATTGGCCTTCAGGGCTTCAAGTGCACTTAATATTGGAATGAATTCAGTCTGTAGACTGGTTTGGTGCACCAATGATAGGAAGTAGCCAGTAGAAAGAAGAAACCAAAGCCATACTTAATGATTAGGCTAGGCCACATTTTCCACAGGTTTGCCAGAAAATATACATACATCAATCAAAAGGACAAAGCAAGATCAAATAGTTTTAGTGTTCAAGTCATCAGGAGAATCTGTACTAAGAAGTAGGCAATATTGCCTTAGAACCCATGTGAACTGGCTAGGGATAGGAATTGGGAATAAAATTGCACAGATCAAGGTTTCAAACTCAAGAAGCAGCGTTCAGAACCAAGAGTGAGAGCCAAAACCTCTGTAGATATAAAACTACAAGGCAGTGTACACCTTTCAAGATATGCTTATGTAGCTTTCACTTGGAGGCATCCAACTGTTCAAAAAGCATGGTAGGCATGACTGAAGCAGAATACGTATCCTGTGTATATGGCATTCAGGTACAGTCTCCCCGGGGAATGGCTGTTCTTTCTTCTCTTCTGTCTGCAGACAGGCAATCATTTGTTAGGTGGCCACATGCTAAAGAGTTTGGATAAGCAGAACTGCACTACTTTCTTGGCTGCTTCAGCTATTTCATTTCTAACCACACCACACTCCTCTGTGGGCTTCACTGCACTAAAGAGCACCAGTGAGGATGAAAGAGAGTGAGCATGTTCACTATTCCGTTTGTAAGCATATCTTCCAGGAAAAAAAGAAAAAAAAAAAAAAAAAAAA
>JACDJE010000718.1:14745-43435 GCA_016647715.1 Pavo muticus
CAAATTAGAGTTTTGTCACTTTATAAGAGTTTGTAAGAAAAACGTCTTTGAACTATTCCTTTTTTCACTGTATGTTTTTCAATAACTGTTCCATAAACTAGTGAATGATTTGGAAACATTCTGACTAATAATTTAGCAGTAGTAGATGTTCAATAAATTAGATAGTTCTCTGATTATTATTTATTTATTTATTTATTTTGTAAGGATGTAGTAACGTAGTCAAAACTAAGTAAGATGGGAAAACCTAAAAAAAAAAAGAAAAAAAATAAGCAAAAGGAGACACTTTGTAAATAATTGTCATTTAATATTTTCCTAATAAAGCATATCTGTTTTTATTTTAACAATATTTTAATTTTAATTTTATGCTAACTCTTTCTTATATCCATGCTGCATTTACCTTGCTTTTTTTTTTTTTTTTTCTTTTTTTTTTAAATTTCTGTAGCTCTTTTTCTTCAAGTACTTAACAGCACTCAGGAAAGGAAAATTGAAAATAAGTAAGTTTGCTTGTT
Organism: Pavo muticus; assembly: GCA_016647715.1. Taxonomy (NCBI): domain Eukaryota; kingdom Metazoa; phylum Chordata; class Aves; order Galliformes; family Phasianidae; genus Pavo; species Pavo muticus. Next base: position 15,255 of record JACDJE010000718.1, read on the forward strand.
GCAAAATAATTGATGCCCCTTTAGGTTTGCCCCATGAGAATGCTAACATAGTAGCCCAAATCCCCTTGCTTTAGGTCTCACAGTTTAACTTGTCAATATATAATTATGATTCCAAAGCACAACAGATTACTCCAAGGTTATAGTGTGATTTCAGCCATGCAGAACTGGGGAGAAACACCCATGGCTGATAAAAGGGATTGTCCCATTAGTAGATTTTATATAATAACCCTTGGGGACTAGACCTGTTATTGTGTAAATCAGTTCACCCTGATAAAATAAACATTTTCAGATGCCCTGTTAAGTGAAATCTAAAGAACTTGAATCTTAATTTTGATTACCACCACGGCACTTACAATGTAATAGTGTGTTTTTTACATTTTTTTTTTATCTTTCTTTAATAATTGTTGGCAATACCTTCTTAGGCAGATTGCCTAAATAACTCTCTACAGATGACATTTTTGTCACATCAAAGCATTTTCCGTTACAGATTGTAATTGATTTTTTTACAGTTTTATGATTGCTTAACAGTAGTATGGATTATGAGTAGCAGTGTAATTCCCCTCGCAAAGTAGAGAGCATCAGTTGTAGCAATACCTTTTTTATTAGTATATTTTTAACAACTCCTCAAAAAAACATAGAAAATATTCATACTTTCTCAATTCTTTCTGCTCTATCAGCACGTCATCTACACTGGCCAAACAATCTTTTTAATTCCAACACAGATAAATTATTTGTTAAAATGATTATACTGATTGTTAGTGAAATTGTAAGCAGTTCCTGGTACTGTGCTTTGATTATGTACGTCCATGGGCCTTCTATTAAATTAGTCTATTTTACAAAAGAAAGCAGTGAGAGGCAGCTACACTTTTTTTCTCTGCAATAGATATCAATTTAGTTAATATAAGTTCACTGTAATTCAGCACATGGTTCAGATGTAATCTTCAATGATACTGTATTTCCTTCCTTAACCTCCTCCAACTAAACCGCCTCTTTTAATGCTGAGGAATCCAAGTGCTTCTGACAGGAGGAAAGTTCCTGCTATTATCCACTGCCTCATTTGAATACCAATGACAAGCATCAGTCATACACTTAAAAAATCAAGAACATATGTCATTAAAATTATCTTCAAAGAGGCTGGTTTATATTTATGACTTTGGCATCACTGAGACTGACTCATAACTTCAGGCAGCTTGAGAAGCAACATCTTCAGCTAACAAACAGCTGGTTAGTAGGAAATGCTCAAGAGAAGTCCACCAGAGAGGGATAGACTGCAAATGGAATCCTGTCAAGCATATCTAACTCTATTTGGACTAACCTGCATCAAAACCAAGCAAATTATCACCTTCTAACTCCATAAAGTATCATGAATAAATGCTCAAATGTTCCTGGTTTTCACTTTTATGTTTCGTATTACTATCAGAAGACATTGCTATACCATACATAGATTTTAATAATTTGATACTTCCTGAAAATTTTGCAGTTTTTATTACCCTAAAGGCTCCTATGATACTCAAAAGAGTTGCAGGATTATTTCAGGCCTGCTGCCACTGATGTCTAACAGTAATAACAAATACATCAATTGAAATATATTAAATAACAGAGTGCTACATTTTAATGGAATAAATCTTTATGAAGGCTAAAAAACTACACTGTGAATATTGCCTGCTAAATAATTAGTTTTATTTATGGATTAAATTGTTTTGATGTATAAGTACAAATATTAGAACCAAAGCCAAAGTTTTTCTAGTTGTTTTCTAGCAATTAAGCAAATCATACAAACAGTCCAGTTTAACTGGATATAACTGTGTTCTTTTCTTGAATAGAAATGTTTTCCATTTATTGATATCCCATAAGCACCTTTTAATATTTCATATTCTGTTTAAGTTGTTGCATTTTTCCTATTCATGCAACTCACTAGTTTTCATTTAAATAAATATAATTATGTACACACTGAAGCAAGGATGATTTTGAGAGTCAAGGGAACAGGGAGAAAAATATACTTTTTGAAGAACAGAAGTCATAATAGGTTGGCAAATGTGATTTTTTTAAAAGCAAATACTTAAGTTGCATAAACAAAGTGTGGTAAATACGATGTTGTATTTGGCTGCCTTGGTAATAGCTCAATTCCTATGGCATGTCAAAGCTTGCAGTTCTGTTGCTAGCTATATAACTTGCTAGGAAGCGTATGACATCGAATCTTCAGATATAAACTGCATATTAAGTTTGATAAATTGTACTCTATTTCCTTCCCAAATTCTTTAAAAATATTATACAAAGGCTGCTGCAAAAGCAATGCCTTATATTTTACTGTGTTGGCCCACAGTGTCATAGGTGGGTGTTGGTGGTATGGCAGTAGAGGCTGAACCTTTCTGCCAACATTCCATTTTGTTGCCATGTGACTTATGGCAGCAGAGGGGAAGTCTGACAAAACGGCATCTGGCATGGAAGTGTGTTTGAAGCAAAGGATTGTTTTGTTTCATTAGGAAGAAGAGGTTACATTAAGGCTGCTTGCACCTAAAATAGACAATTGGAATTAGGACTTTATCCCTGAGCTGTCATCAGCTCTTTTGTTTCATTATTGTGGAGCTACTCTTCCAGTAAACTGACTGCATCTTGATAATGTCCTCAAGTACAATGTTAAAAATAACCAATTTTAAAAGCTAATATTACTCACATTGTATAGAACCGTATTGATGGAAAATTATATTCTTTTTAGGAGATGATACAAGTGAAATTTGAATCTAAGAAGGAAACGTTGTTTAAATGGAGTTTTCATCAGCAATTGTCAATCTTCTCAAAGTATCACTATTCAAATGACAGTATGATCACATTATCTATGTTTACTTGAAAGTTTTTATAACCTTTTCTCAAGAAATATAAGAAATAGATATTTCAAAAGAATTCTGGCTTTAAATAGGTAATATTCCACTGGATTGTATTCCTTTAAAATTCTTAATGTTTGACCAGATTTTTCTTTTATGACTAGTGCTCTGTGAACTATTTACAGCTTATACTTCCTCTGAGCACTCAGTTTTCCTGCTCAGAATGTTTACATTATCTTATTAGAGATCTCCATTAGTATCATCCTTCCCAAAATAATCACCTTCTGAAGTTTGTATCATATATGTATATTTTTTTTGTTTTCAGATAGTTCCTCCTACTGTCACCTCTGTAAAATAAAGTAGTCAGTAATGAAATTGCTATACAAATGCATTTTGATTGTCACAGAGTTTTCAGTCTTCCATAACTGACATGTCAGTGTAGTTGAATAGTAGTTTAGATCTTTCTGTTCTTGAAGTATAACAAAAATCAAAAAGATCTATGGATAATTGGTCAAATAAGTCATAATAAGCTCTGATTTAATCTTGTCTTTTACTTTCTGTACAGTTCCTGTCCTGGAGCACCAGCAGATATTAAATGCCTAATTTGTTTAAGAAATCTAGTAGTGTGCCGTGCGGTTAATTCACTTTGAACAATTACTAACAGGGACTTAGAAGTGAACAGTAACACTCCTTTCCTCTTGCTAGGGGCACACAAAGGGGCTGTGACTGACAGCATGCTTAGTGGTGGTGAGAGGTTTCAGTCTGTGCTGGGAAGAGGCTCCCCTCAAAACCCAGAGGGTGCAGAAAGGGCACAGAGAAACACAACTGACAACTGTCTGGTCCTGTCAGTGTGTGCGCACCGGAAATTTGTTACGATGGCTGCCTCAGTAAAGGTGATTTTGGATGAATATGCACAATATTTTCATGTTACATTAATCTTAAGTAAGTGCTTCTGTTTGCACTGGTTTTTATTTGTTTGTTTTTAAGGAAAGTCTTGTTACTTCTGTTGATATTCTGATCTTATACAGTGGTAGTGTGTACCTGAATTATCTTTTCTGTTTTCTGCAAGAGATCTAGAAGTCAGGTGTTTGATTCGGCCAGACACTGATCCTTAATGGGCATGGAAAAACTATGTGGTCTGTTTGCAATATACATAGGTTTATTTTTCAACATTATAATTTACATGGGGACTTCGACATTAAATAGTAAGAGCACCTTTTCCACTGCCTTCAGGTGTTTTCTGTATGACTGTATTATTGACAGATTTCTCTGTAATCCCTAACACAAAATTAAAATCGACCTGTAAACTGGAACAAGTGTTAAGCACTCAATTCACTCCTTACTAATAGCATTTTTTCTGCCATTCATTTTTTAATAACACAAAAATTCCTTCCTAAGTATTCAATGACATTATGAGCTTTTTTTCTGCACTGAACTGTGACAACAGTTATGTTAATTTATAATGTGGTATCTTCACATTAACCCTTTTGTTCAGCTCTCTGAGTGTGGTTGTTTCACCCTGATGGGCAGTCAAACTCTACCACATCAGTCTCTCTACCACCTCAAAGAAATGGAGAGAGAAAATAAGATGAAAAAAGGCTCAAGGGTTGTGGTGAGGACAGGGAGATAACTCAAAAAGTACTGCCACAGGCAAAACAGACTCAGTGTAGGGAGATTAATATAATTTATTACCTATTAGTAATAGACTAGTGTAGTGAGAACCTAAAAATAAACTAAAAGCACCTTCTCTTCATCCACCCCTCTTCTACCTTCTCCTGGAGCAGTGCAGGGGAATGAGGAATGGGGACAGTCCGTAACACTTTGTCATCTGCCATTCCTTTGCAGTCACTCTCTGCCCCTGCTCCACCATGGAGTCCCTTCCACAGTCTGCCATTCTTCCCAAACTGATTCAATATGGGCTTCTCACAAGCTGCAGCTCTTCAGGTACTGCTACGACATGGGTCCATACCACAGGGCCCAGCCTTCAGGAATTGCTTCATCATGGGTCTCCAAGGGCAGCAGGTCCCCTAGCCCGCCTGCTCCACCAGGGGCTCCTCTGTAGGGACTGCAGCTCCTGCCCAGGGCCTTCAGGCCACATCCACCTGCTCCACCATGGGCTGCACATGAAGATGTGCTCTGTGTGGTGCCCCATGGGCTGCAGAGCTACTTCACGGCCTTTCAACAGGCTGCAAGGAACTTCTGTTCTGCGCTTGGAGTACCTCCTGCCCTCCTTCTGCGCTGACCCTGGCATCTACAGGACTGTTTTCTTTCGTATTTTCCCACTTCTTTCTCCAGCACTGTTGCACAACAGTTTTTCTCCTCCTTAAATCTGCTCTCACAGAGGCACAATCAGTGTTGCTCACTGGCTCAGAGCTTGCCAGCAGCAAGTTTTTTGGAGCTATCTGTATCTGACTCTCGTCTAACATGGGTCGAAGTCTGGGCTCTGCTCACAAACCCACCACTGCAGCCCACCCACTACCAAAACCTTGCCATGTAAACTAACTACACTGGGAAAGAAAAAAAAAAAACAAAAAACCAAGCTGTTGATGTCCAGCACTGAAATAGTCTTCTGTACCTACAGGAGCTGCGATATCAAATTCATAAATTATAATGATCAGACTCTTTCTAGAAAAAACAATGGGCAAATAACAGTATAATCTCTACTGCCACTCAGTAACTTCTGTTAAACACAATCTGACTTCTCTTAGAAATCTTCTCCCCTACATGACTAGTTTAGCCCATTATTACAGTACCGTTTGTTCTCACAGAAAACTTAAGCTGTCTTAAATCACTCATTTTTAGGAGCAGTTTTATACTGCTTCTTCACTCCTGTAGATATTTTAAATACATTTTTCCAGTAAGGCACTCGATGTTATGCATGTTTTGACCCTATTTAAGTACTGGGCCCTCTGTATATCCATATTCATACTGCTCAAAAATCAAAAATTGGAGATACATCCAAGGAAGACAAAATATAATTCAGTATGAGATACTCCTTTGCAAGTTCAAAAAATTAGACACACACCAAGAATGCAGAAAGGTCCACAAAATGGAACTGGGACAGGTATTTCTGCTTTACAAAAGAACAGTCTGTCAGGAAAATACAGCATTTTGTGTCATCTGAACTTCATGAGTTTGAAGGTGAATGACCAAGTCAGTCCTGGCTAGATAGTCGTTTGGAGACAGTGATCTAGCAAAAAGATAAAACATAGAGGTACAAATTACTTCTTTTTTCTTTCTCTAAGATATTTGATGTAGTAGGATATGGTGTTGACTAAGGATTCAGTTCCTCAATTTTTCTTTTAGTAGAGCTGTTTTTGCAGCTCTAGTAAATATTCTCAGAACTGAGTCATAATTTTAAATATTTATTTTAAATTGTTTTTCTTAACTCATAAATACATAAAGCAACATTTTCCTTAAATACATAAAATATATGTTTTTTGGTGAATGACATTTTGTTTACACATATAGAAGTATATAAAATTATGTCAACTTACATTTCAGCAAATATCAGTGTTTTTGTATCAGTGATTGATATAAGCTGAGTGAAATTTCTGAGAGATCCAAGGCAGAACACTGATACTGAATAACTTTTTTTTTTGTTTAAATTGGAAGCATATGACTTTTTGTTCAGATAGTTTACTTATCGCTCTGTGAAACAATAAAATGAATGATTCAGGGGAAAAAAAAAAAAAAAAAAATTTTAATATAATCTCTGAGAATCATCTTTGTATAATAATGTGCCTATGACTGTCATGATTTAGAATGTTAAATTATAAGAAAATGACTGCTTAATGCAATTCAGATGGAAGCTTTTTGTCTCACTGGGATTTTCTCCCATTCCCTCTGATACATCACCAAACCATTATACCAATTTCAGTTTATGAAAGGTGTTGAGACTAACATGGTGAGCTTAATTCAGTAAACTGCCTAAAAGGACCTGATCTAATCCGGTAGAAGAAATCACTTAATATTTTATATTTTGTTTGACATTTGATTCAAAAAAGAATTTGAACTTCTAAATCTGTGAAGTATTTTTAAAAAGCTATGTGTAAATTCCAAGCATTCATTTTCCTAGTGTAAAATTCCACCTGATTTTTTTGTTTGTTCGTATGTTTTGGTGTGGCTTTTTTTACGTTTCAACCTTTCACTTTCTGGTACAGATAATGATAATACAGAATAGAGCATGTGTTAGATCCAGCAAGAGTTTTAACTGAACCCAACTGCTTGTAATTTGTATCCAGTTATCCCTCAATCTCAAGTTTTTGATTAGGAGTTTTTCCTAGGAAAGAAAAATCCATTTTTCTTCATGTCCTCCTCCTCAGCACTTCTCAGTATGCTTTTAAATGAAAAATGATGTAGGCAGGCCCCAAATTCTATTTCTAAATGTTAACCACTGCTTTGACATCAGTGTTTAAAAAGGAAGCATTGCTGCACTAGTTAGGGGCTAGTAATGTCAACCTAATCACTGTACTACATGCCACTGTGGAAGTTACGATGGTTTGTCATCACTTCAACTTGAACAGAGTAAGAGGCTTCCTATGCAGAGAGGAAATAAAATGTAGTGATCTTTCTCTTCATTAGAATCAAAAGGAGGATTTCAAGACCAACTGGTCATATTTGCTGGTGGGTATGAGCATTTTTATAGTCTCAAGTGGAAGAATACATTACATTTTAAAATATTTAGTATTATTTTTGCATAGCATCAGAGTTAAAACTGTATTTTAGTACAGGAAGGGACAACTATAATGATGAAAGTAAGTATGTTGTGTGCAGTTTGGCCTTTTTTATTATTTATTTATTTATTTATTTTTCCTTCATTTTAAGGCATATTTTGTTCTATCTCTCATTGCAGTAAATTGAATAAGTAATAAAATGAAGTTACATCCTGCGTATACAAGCATTATTATTTTCAGTGTTTCGAAAAGCCATTGAAATTTGGAGTCCTTTGTTCTGTCTTGCTTCTAATACTGCCTAGAAATGCCTACAGCATCGAGAAAACAGGAACATGAAAACACTGACAAGGGATTGCACAGAAATTTTGATTAAAAACTTCCTGCAAGATTCACCTCCTGTTTGTCAGTGGTCCAAAACTTTCTTTTTTAGCAAAGCATTCTTGTCCAGGTCTGCATTATGCTTCTTTCACCAGCAGCAACAGTTCATGTTCCTTATGGAATTCTATGAAACTATGAACTCCATGAAAACTCTTATGGAACACCTGAAACACAGTTTCACATGACTTCTAAACCTACTTCGCTACAGTAACTTATAAGCCCCAAAGAGTCAGATGACAGGAGGAACAGTAGTAATAATGTGGGCAAGCTGGTTGTGAAAGGCAGAAAGTATTTACGATGAAACCAGCTTTTCAAGTCTAAGCATAGAACAGGGGCAGCTCCAGAGCAATAGCTTGTCAGAACCTCATTTTCTTTGCTTTTTCTTAAATCGGGTTAAGAAAAGTGGTTCAGATAGTCCCATATGGTGTACTGAGAGTTCAGGAATATTGCACTGTATTTTGCATAGTTATGGAGTTCTGTATGATCGCAGGTTAACTTTCTGAAATGAACACTAACGTAATATATTACCTTAGGTTAAACAGTGCAATGTAACGTCAATTTTTTATACATCTGATAAATCCATTTCAGAAGAGTATTTGATGGCGTTTTTTTTTTTTTTTCTCTCTCAGTCCTATTGAATTCTCACCTTTGTGAAGTGTCATAGAAGCACCTGCTCTATTTTCATCTTACAGACTCATAACTTTTTCTATTAAACTATTTTCTGTTCTATTTTATTTCCATTTGATGGCATATTTTTATGGATAAATATATATAAAGCTCTGATGGTCTGTAAGAGTTAAACATTGCATATAAACTTACAGGTGGATAAGTTTATATGATAAATATGTAGACAAACACATGTAAGTGTAAACCATTAATGGCATTTTAGCAGATTTGCATTTCAGGATAAGCTATATTTCCATTACCAAAAAGATAGTGACAATGTGTGAAAGCAGTAAGGCTATAAAATAGGCAGTTTCCTAATATCTTTAATTTCCTAAATATGTGCATTTATTTTGCATTTAAATTATTTACTTAAAATTAATGACTTGAAAACGAATATTAAAGATTCTTGATTTATTTAGGTAGTTCAATAATTCTGCTAGCTGTTTGCCTAATTATAGGAAAAAAATCTTGACCAACCTCCATAGATGTTTGGTCGGATAACTTATTTCTAGTATACAGATAGGAAATTAAAAGCATTTATTTATATTAGTGATTACCCAGGCTTTTATTATATATATATTTATGCATATGCATAAGAGAATGTTATTTTAGGGTGGGCTACTTCTTTTTTCCAGTTTCTGTAATGAATTTTTTTCTCTATGTGAGTTATCTCCTGACCTGAATACAAAATGAAAAAGTTTCTAATGACATAACTTGGCAGTAAAATACGTGTTACCATATCTGTTCTAACTCATTTTAGATGTGAATGCAATGCAATGCAAATAAATAAATAAATAAATAAATAAATAAATAAAGGAATTAAAACCCACTCTTTTTTATGAGTCATTGGTTTATTTGCTTAATCTATCAAAATTTGTGTGCAGAGACCCCTGTGACTGTAGGGTTATGACATGACTGAAACACGGTGCAAGGCATCCGAGGGTAAAAGTCTTTTCCTATTTCTCTGTTTCTAAGGATTAGTATGACAGCAGAAAGTGTTTAATTCATTTACTTTAGCACCCAATTTTAAATTGCCACCTTAAACTGATAGATCTGAGGAACTATGTGAATGACTGTATGTTCATCCAAAATTTGGATGTAGACTTTTTTTTTTTCCTTGTGGTGGATGGCCTGTTTCCTTCATCTGTGTAAAAAGCATGTCCTCTTTTTATTTCAGGGTAGCGCACTCAAGGGGTTAACTAAACCTTGTTTCTATAGTGAGAAAAATAATTGGTATTGATTAGCAGTTGGTGCAACATTGCTAGAAGGGATATTAAAGCCTTAAAGTACAGTACAAAATGATACTGAAAGCATCATGTACTCCCAAGGCTGTCCTACACCAACCATTCCTGTGTTTGAAATGTCCTCCTGACTTTGCTTATGATTCTCAAGAGCTTTGCTATACTTAGTGATTCCAAATTCTAAAGAACATTTAATTAGTTAAATGGGGGCTATGGTGAAGGGGAATTACACCAATGTAGAGACTGTTGTCTTTCTCCTTAAAAAAACTTGAGAGCTATTTCATTAAGGAAGAAATTATTAAAGAATTAATAATTCTTTATTTATACATCTTCATTGTAAGTGAAAACAAAGTGACAGCATGACAGCAAGGGACTGGAAAGTACATGTTTCTCTTCTTGCATAGCTATTTTATATTCTCAATCAGTGCATCCTCATGTTGAGCCTAGAATAACTGGACTTTGCATAAATGATATCCCAGTTAATCCACTCTTATTTGTCACTTATAATTTAGGAAAATTGATTGTCTAGAAATGCTTTAAAAATTATGCTAAATATAGAAGTAGCTCAAGGAAAACTTCTATTATACTTCTATTATAATTAGAACAGAAGTAATGTATTCTGAGCTTCAATATTTACTCTTTTCACTAAGATTGATACTAACCCACTTTTTCTGTATGTCAATTTGAATATACTCGCCATGATGTTTTCTGATGGTTTCAACAAAAAAACATGCAATTCAGTAAAAATGTTAAGCACAGTTAAATGCTTTAGGGCTGTATTTAGACACTTCGTAGTAGTGACTTAAGAACAGCGTGATCAGACTCTGTCTTGTACCTGGATCTGGATCAAGAGGTACTTTTGGACTGCCAAGTGGCTGTCAGAGGCCAGAAGTGGATAAGGAAATTGGGGGGAAATCTGTGTGGTTGATGGAGAGATCCCAAAGGAGGTTTTCCAGCTCTATGTCTTTTACAATTGTATTACCTTAGTTTAGAAAATTAGAAATTGCTAAGAGGTAAACTGCAATTTCACTGAAAAAGGTTTAGTGGAAATTTTTAATACAAGTTCTCTGCAAGTAGGCAGTTGTAGTCTCCTGATAGTAAAGTCGTTCCAAGTCGTTCCAAGTAAATTATTTATGAGACTTTGCACAAAAAAACCCCACTAACATGGACTCCTCTAGCAGAAGGTCAGCAAGAGAAGATATACTGTAACAGAACTCTACATTTTTCTTCTGGTATTTCTCCTTAACTTTAGTGTATTATGTCACACACACTGCATGAAGAGGCTGGGATTAGAAAAATATGGCACAACATCTAGACTTTTGTCTATATATACCTGTTGTTTCTTCCTGTAAAAATAATGTCCTTTTCTCACTAGTATACAACTGCATGTCTACTGTATGTGATTATTGTTAATAAAGAAGTTCTTACAACTTCATTTTGTTGTAAGGAAATAAATTGGATCCATCATAATAGCAATTTTGCTTAATCTAAATGAATTCTCATTCACATTAAAACTTGTAAACATACTATTTAGGAGATGCAGGGTAGGACATTAACTTTTCCAGATAAATAAATACTACTGCATAATGCCACGATCAGAGAATAGCTAAGTAAATTAATTCCTTCTTATTCTATATGTTGGGAAGTACTTGACTACTATTGTAGCACATTATACTAACTAGATAAATGGATCCACTTGACAAAAGTTTCAATTTCAAATAGCCAATCTACACTAAAAACTGTGTTATGTGTAATTAAGTCTTTACAAGTTAGTCTTCCCTACTCGAGGGCAAGCTTTGTGTGCAATGATATACTATTTACCATGTTATTGGAGTAGGAACATGTACTTGTTTCAGGACCTTATCAGTTGTACTAACTCAGATAGTATCTGTACTCTATAACAAAACACACAGCTTCACAAGCACAGTACTAGTAGTTTGTTGGAACTTTTCTGGGGCTACACTTGAGTTTTAAGCGACTAACATGAAGGTCATACTTATTTTCAAAAGTTTATTCCAAAGTGATACTCATTGTAGTTTCTGACTTGATAGGCTAGGTGGTTATCTTTATTCTGTTCTTTGAGGGTATTAACTGTTTAATGTTTCTTTTCTGCAAACATACTTTTACTTGGTGACATACTATAATATATTCATTATCATTATCTTTCAATTTTAGGGTAGAACATATGCTATAATTTCCAGATATTCACAGTGCATTGTGACAAATGTATGAAAAATTCACCTAGAGATCTTATGAAAATTGTTTTAATCACTTACTTTTTCTCCTTCCTGTTCTCTTCAGTTCTATTATTTCATATTCATTTATTGAAACTCCAGTTTTCTAGGAATTCCCAGAATTCTTTGTATTTTAAAAATATACTCAGCTACTGTATTTTATAGATGGTCTAAACTTATATTCAGCAATGGAAGAAACTGCTGTAAAATCTTGAAGGAACATAGAAGTAACTCATTGCTCACTTAGAATGGTATGGTGACAAATTAAGCTGAGTACTGAGGCAAAGTGCTTGTGAAAATATCTGTGTAATTAAGACACAAGTAATAATAAACTAATCAAATGTTTTTCCAAATGATTGTCATCCAGCATTAACTAAGAATCAGTGATTTGTCAAACTAGTCATTATGAGAAGCTACTGAAGAAAGACTTAAAACAGCAGTTCACTGTAATCCATTCCAAACAAAATAATCTACTTTCTATTAGTTATTTGATCTGAAAGCACATAAATATATGCACAACAATTCAGGCACGCATCAAATCTGAATTCACATACTCCTGTGACAATTTCTTGAGAAAACAGCAGTTTTCAGTTCTGATGTTGGGCAGTTCATGTAGAACTCATACTATTATCTTTGGTGAAGGTACAATCAACAGTATTTGTGTATTTATGAAAACCCTCCTATGTGTTGTCCTGTCTTTAGTGCAGTGAATGATAGTTTTCAGGCCTGTAGTTCTTGTGATCTGTTTGAAGTAATGTGGAGAACAATATTTTAATTTGATTTCCTGCAGAGAATTTAACAGAGCCTAGCTATATATGTAAATAGCTTTGTCTGTTCTGGTCGATAAGGTTTGGATATTACACACCTAAAACTTAACTGATTGCAAGAGTATTCATATTGTCCTTATTAAAAGATATAAATCACTCTCATGTCAGCTTGTGTGTCCTATGGGGAATGTTTTTCACCGGCTAAATACAAGAGGGTATTCAATGTAAAAGCAGAAGAAAACACTGAAAATGAGCCTTCCATCTTTGGACAAGTAATTGTCCAAATAAGCAATAAAAAATCCTTGACTGTGTTCCTCCACTATAATAGGAAATGCTACCTAAGGTGAGGATGTATCTTTTCATTATCAATCACAGAATCACAGAATGGTTGGGGTTGAAAGGGAACTCTGAAGCTCATCTGACCCACTCCTTTCTCAAACAGGGACACCTACATTAGGTTGCCTAGGATGAGCTTTTGAAGGATGCCAACAATCTCCCCGGGCTTCACAGTAAAGAAGTATTATTTCCTGATGTTCAGATTGAACCTCCTCTGTTTCAGTTTATGCACATTGACTCTTGTCCTGGCACTGGGCTAGATCTAGGACATTAAATCTCCGCTCAGAGTACACCTTTGTAAACTGTAGAAACTGCACAGTAAGGTTTCTTTGTTTGTTTTTGTTTTTTTTCCCCCTCTGATTTTGAGTTTCCTTGCAAAAAGTGCAGGTTATCTGCACGTGCTTAAGATCTGTATGTGAAAGAAAGGAATGGAAAGGAAAACTGTGAAGCTAGCTGATGCTGCAGAAACCTATTAAAAGGTTCAAAGAAAAGCTGTTCTTTAGTCCATCCTGTACATACAATGTCTTTTCTAACCTGTTAGTCCTCAGGACCATCACTCAGATTACTGCACCTTATGGATTTGTACAAAATAAAGAAATTAAGTTCTCTTCTGAAGCTTCATTATACCTTTCCTTCTTAAAAATTGAACTGCCCAAATTTTACTCCTTAACAGTAGCAGCAATAGTGTAATTAAATGGAATCTTAATGAATTTATTTACTTCAGATAAGAGAATTTTGCAAGAATTAATAGTCTGTTTAAAAATATAAATGTAAAAATATAAAAATAAATATATTTTTCCTTTTTGCATCACATCTTATCTTTATCCATCAGCAATATTACGTTAGTTTCTTAGATTTATGCATTCGATTTTAGTGAGAGTTCTTAATGTAAGAAGGCACTTAAATGTAACATGAGAAATACATTTTTCCAGTGATTGAATTTAGTTATTTGGAATAATGTAGCCTCCTCACTGAGGAACTGAAATGAAAATTTGAATATAAGTACCTGTGATCTTTTATGAATTTACTACTAACCCACTCCATAGTTTTAAGCATGCCATTTTTTCCCCTCTAGGTTTATGTTTTTTCCTCAAGATTTCTGCCTGATTTTTCTAGTTCAAATATATACCAATCTGGTCAGGAGACTTTTCTTATTACTCATATGCCCAGTGCCTGCCTTCACTAGAACTTTAATGCCTCAATAATAAGAAAAAATATGCCAAAGAAAATACAAACTCATTGCATATAGCATTCTGTTCTAGTCTTTGAGTTTGTTTCAGAAGAGAGATTATGCCTGGAAAGCACAAACCAATTCTGAGTTAAAATCTACTGTTAGCTGTATTACTGTGTGCTCTTTAACTTCACAGCTCAAATGACTTAAGACCAAAACTGTCATGCAAGTATTCTTTATACACATTAAATCTCTCTATTATAAATTTGTTTTTTTCTTTTCCAACTTGTGACTTCTGAAAGACGTGAAATGATTTAATCAAATAAATAGATAGAAAGAAAAAAAATGTGATAAGCATGAAATGCAATGTAAGATGTAATTTTCCACCAATTTGATGACTGCCTTCAAAATATATAGTTGACTGAAGATTGAGGTTGAAAATAATTAGTTTTGTTACCAGTGTTTGTGGGGTGAATTGGGATGCAACCTGAGCAAATGATGTTTCTTATAAAACTGTATTAATTTATAGAACAAAATTATGAAAAGGCAAGATATTTTGCTATTGGAGCTAATTTCTGATGAGTTTACAGTTGAAAATATTAATGATTTTTGCATTAGTCTTAACTCTAGGAGATTTAGTCTTTTTGACTGAGAAATTAAATGGCAAATTGTGCATTTTTAAACAATAGAGTGATGAGATTTGTATAAGCTTCTGTAATTTTAGCTGAGTTTATTATTTTTTCCCCTAAGACCTGTAAGCCAGTTCTTAATCATTGTAAGAATTGGGTAAGTCATTGTGAGTACTTTTTTATTATTTCTCTAACTGAAGAAAATGATCTTGTGTAGTCTCTTTTTCTAGTGTTATAGTGAACACAATAAAATAAATAAGAAATTTGATATTACCAGGTCAAGGAAGGGGGAATTCGTNAATACCCTCCCTTATTTTTGGTTTATAGCTGGGTAGAGAAGAAGAGAGTTTAGTCGTCAAACTGAAATCTCATTAAGGAACAATTTGATAAAAATTCTGCATGGGAAACCGTAAGATTTTCATTCATTTACTTGATTTTGCATATCTCCCCTTGGAAAAGAACTGAATTATTATACCAATACTTACGGTATTATTTTGCTCTCCTTTGGTTTGTTTGTTTGGTTTTTGTGTTCCTCTTCTCTGGTTTAAATTCAGGCTTGTTTTTCTCCTTTTAATTAAATTGAATCTGTAAAGATTATTAATTATGTAATTATATAGTCCTTTTTTGATTATTTGCTCCAAAACTGATACTTTCCTTGATATCAATAAAAGTTGCTGAAAATCATGTATATAATTTTTTTAAAGAGCAAAAACCTTGCATTTGTAAACATTTCTCTTTTTAACCACTAAGTCATTTACCACTATGCAACTCAAGCAGAACACCCACTCGTAGTAAAACGTGAAAGCCATCTCCTATTGCTAGAACAGGCTGCTTCTATATTGGTTGCTCTGGAGCTTTACAGGTAATCAAAATGTAGATATGAGCTACAGCACCCTTCACCTCAGGTGTTCCATTGTTAGAGGGGATCCCAGGTCAGTGAAACACGTATAGAAAGATATTATATCCCCATCTTTGCAAACCCTAATGTTCAAGGAAAAATTAAAGTTAACCTTAAAAAAGGTAGTCACATTGAATTTTGATATCACTGTCAGTGACTGTAAAATAAATTTAAGTTCAGTAAAACCAAACCCAGCAGGGCTTACAGTGCCTACAGTGTTTGTTTCTTTGTGAGACTTATTTGCAAAAGATCAAATAAATAAAAGAACAAATGATGCAAGCATAAATAATTGTATGTTTTTATGTTGTTCGTATGATTAGATGGAAATTTCCAGTTATTTTGGTGCTTCTTCCTGTTCTTTATGTAACAGCAAGTTTCCATAAGTTTTCTTATTTATTACCAGATACATAAAGATTGTTTGTGAACTTTACAAGTACTTATTTACATGTGTATTTTACCATTTGCTTTCATTTCATTGAATCTTTGGAACTTCAGATTTTGTTTTGACTCTTTTCTTAATAACTTAAGCCAAAAGATTGGTAGAAGGATTTTTTGAAGGATGTAAATGTTAGATATAATATAGTTGGTATTTATTATTTCTCTGTAGACATGTTCTTGAAAGTAAACCAAAAACATGGGAAAAGACTAAAGGGAATATGAAAATAGGGAGGATTTGCATCATTTTTAAGGATAAAAATTGTCTCCTAAAGAGTGATTTTCCAGCATGTCAGGAGGGGATGATTTTGTTATTCCTGAACATGTGCTTCAGATATTTAAATGTAATTCAAATTAGAGTTTTGTCACTTTATAAGAGTTTGTAAGAAAAACGTCTTTGAACTATTCCTTTTTTCACTGTATGTTTTTCAATAACTGTTCCATAAACTAGTGAATGATTTGGAAACATTCTGACTAATAATTTAGCAGTAGTAGATGTTCAATAAATTAGATAGTTCTCTGATTATTATTTATTTATTTATTTATTTTGTAAGGATGTAGTAACGTAGTCAAAACTAAGTAAGATGGGAAAACCTAAAAAAAAAAAGAAAAAAAATAAGCAAAAGGAGACACTTTGTAAATAATTGTCATTTAATATTTTCCTAATAAAGCATATCTGTTTTTATTTTAACAATATTTTAATTTTAATTTTATGCTAACTCTTTCTTATATCCATGCTGCATTTACCTTGCNTTCTTCTATCTGAAAATCCACAGTTAGGTGTTAAAGACATGAATCTTAAAGACAGCCTCCAAATATTGCTGGATTGCCTCCTGCTGCTGCCAGGAAAGGTAGATGTGAGGCACCACATGTGGTAGAGAAAATTCTTCATTGCGGCTAGACTGGAGAAGCAGTGACAGCAACAGCACCAAGAAACCAAGGATTACTATTGCTATTTTACTGTTTTATGTTCGTCTCTTCTGATGTTTGTCTAGTGCAGAAAGAAGATAAGGACAATTGAAGTGACGTGACCTATCACCTCATATGTACTGTGGCAGTTCTCTCTGTGTGCTATGGACCCAATCACTCCCTGGGTAGCATAACACATAATTTTCATTGATTTTTGTGGCAGTTGAACACAGGCAAGTAAGGGCAAAATTTGGTCTTTTGGCTGCCATTATTTTTTGCTTGAAGATTGCAAAGGCAAATAAAGAGCTGTGTGACTCCCTTCCTTCTGAGTAAACTACTGTGTGAAAAAGACTGAAAAAACCCAGAAACTTGCTGCAATGTCATTATCAGTTTGAAGTCCCAGCTTGTGTCACTGTAAAAAGAAGGGGAACATAAGCCAAGTTTTTCAAAATGTCAAGAATTATCTCTGCTTTGTCAGATTTGAGAGTGGCGTCATGGGGCTTAATTAGACATCGTGTAATAGAAAATGCAGGGGTGTTAGTCAGTAGTGAGTGTCTTTCACAGAGATATAAACATTCATGCTGCTACATTATTCCACATCTTTCCAGTGAGCTTGTGAATGACCTAAAATATAAAGAAAGATTATTCTACTATGAAATGCCAGTATAACTTCTCAGGTATAAATTCTTCCCCATTTGTTTTTGAGAGATTTTTTTCTAAATCTACTGGAATCAACTACAAGGATGAAGATTTTAAAATACAGAAGTCTGGAATTATTTCTTTAACTTGTGATTTGTTATGGGAAAATATAAAGACTACTGCACAATTCTGACAATTTTCATTCCTCCCCACACCCCTTTCCCCCCTTTGACAGCTCTGAAAGTCTTCTGTTTTGTAGAATATTGAAAGTATTGTATTCACAGCTCAGCTATGCTTTTCTGAAGATGTATGTGCATGAGCTTCTCTTCTAAATAAATGTAATGTTCTGATACAATTATATAGAAAAGTTATACAGATTCCTGAGTTTTGGACTTTGAAGAAATTTAACTTTAGGAACATGTACTCTCTGATAATTATAAGAAATTAAAAAAAAAATAAAATCAGTGAGTCTAAAAAAAGCCCTGATACTTGTTTTTCTTTTATTTTTGTATGATTCAAGGTTTTGTTTTTTCTTATCCAACTTAAAGCTTTAGATAATACCAGAGGACTGAATTTTAAATAATTCTTAAGGGGACATGCAGAGCTAATTGTGCTGAATTATTTGAGTGTTAATAGAATGTAATAATGGATGAACCATTGCAAAATGCCACCTAAGATTCATGGATGTAATAATGCACTTTCCCTATTGTGATCCTTGAATGCATAGTAAGCACTGATAGAAATTTAGGAAAGATTATGATAAGATGCACGGGGGCTGTTAATCCTTTTTGCAATAATCCTAGAAATAATATTTAATAAAATAAGAGGTTTTTTCCCCAAAGGTGGAATTGCATTGATATAAAACTGCCATGTGAATGAAATCTCTTTCATAGTACTTGAAAATCTGTAACCCTTTCAGTTGCATTGGTTTACGGAATGCCCCTTTTGTGTATCAGCAGCTATTGTTTTCCTTCAGAAATTTCAAGTATTCTATGCTCTGTTTTTTTAAGATGCTATTTTGAGATGACATTGCTCAAACCTGAGATTGCACTTTTAATAAGTGTCTGTAGTAAAAACATCTTGTATCCTCCCTGATATCTAGGGACTTGAACATTTTTATGTAGAGTAGTGTTCTGAAGAATTGAACACAGAATAAGAAAATCTCTTTTCCTGGGCCCATGTATTTGCATAATGCTTTATTTGATGTATAGAAGCATAAATGATACATGTCTGGAAACTTATGATGTTGGGCACTGTCATAGATCTATGGAGAAATGCATGACAGCTTCTGTTACGACACTGACTTCTGGGTTATAAAACAAAACAAATTCTTTTAGAAGTCAGAAAAACTACAGTTTATGCCTGCTTCTAAAAAAGTGGAGCTGACAACTTTTCCATTCATACATTCACCGTGTAAATATTCTTATTACTATCCTGCTACACGTTACCATCACCAAGACTGAAAAATACATATACCAAATACATAAATTTAGGCATATATTGTATATACACAATCTGGATTTGGCACTTTTTTTTTTTTTTCATCTTCATAGATGAAAGCTTAATTTTTTATTTATATTTTCTGCTTTATGCAGCTGAGATCTTACCAAAGAGAGTGAAGTCATGGTCTCCTGAATGTTCAGCACTTAATTCTCCTAGAGATACTTCTATCAATATATATACTTAGATACAGTGTTCAGTACTGTATCTGTTGTGCTGAAAGATGATAAATTTATTGATATTTTCAACGTCATAAGTTCAGTGGTGCTGTCAATCTCATGACTCATTTTATACTTTGAAAGAATTCCAAAGTTTTAAGAAACAAACCAAACCAAAACAATATTGAAACAACTTACCAAGGAATGGATTGCAATTCATATATCTTAATCATAGAATGGTTTGGGTTGTAAGGGACCTAGTTCCAAACTCCCCCTGACATGGGCAGGGACACATTCCCCTGGAAGATAACATTGCTATATAATACTATAGCCATATACTTCTCTCTCTCTCTCCCTCTCTCTCTCTCTCTTTATTCCCCTCCCCTCCCACCATTCTTTTCTTGTAGCATCCTGGTAATAATATTATAAAAATATCTTTCCATAGTTGAGGAAAAGGTCTTAAAAATGAACAGTAGTTGTCTTTAAGTATTCTGCACTAGAACAGAAGAGAAAAAGTTCTTTGTAGTCTTTTTCCTAACTGCTGCTAACAGATTTTTTAGATCCTAAAATACTAAAAAGGGACACAAAGCAAAATAACATAAAGAGGTGTAGCTGTAAACATTCATAGCTGAATGTAGGTTTTGTTTGGTTTTATTTCCTACTTTATAATTACAGATATATACTTTAGCCTAGCTGGAGTTTCTCTGTGAGGAAAGTGGAGAACACACCATCAACACACACAACTTTTCCCTGTGAACTGCTCCAAAAGTAATGCCTTATATTATATTGTCTTGGTCCACAACATCAGAGGCGGATGTTGGTGATATGGCAGTAGAGGTTGAACCTTCCAATATTCCATTACATTTTGTTGCAGCATGGCAGATGGCAGCAGAGGGACAGTCTGACAAAATGGTGTCTGACATGAGAGTGCACATGAAGCAAAGGTGTGTGATTTAATCCCTCCATATAGAGAATAAAGGCATTCGTTGACATTCATCAAAGCTTCAGGCCAATGGAAGATGGACTGTGTTGGCAACATTTTCCTAGCAATGATATGATACCATCATAGCAGCTGTGAACCAGAAAGTCGCCTCTGCTGGTGCTGATTTTTATGAACATGGCATGAAGGCTCTTGTTCTTTGCACGCAAAAATGTATAGCTATTGGTGGTGACTGTTGAAAAATAGTGTTTTGTAGCAGAGAATCTCTCTGTCAAATAGTGCTATTGTGCTCTTTGATTCTGTTGTAGTTTCCATGGAAATAAGTAAAATCATAGAATCTTCTGAGTCAGAAGGAACTCTGAAAGGTCATCTAGTCCAGCTCTTCTGCAATGAACAGGGACATATGCAGCTAGATCAGGTTGTTCAGAGCCTGGTAATAGTAAGCATCACTTTTGAAACAACATATGTATTCATATATATTAATATATATATATATATTTAAAAAAAAATAGAGGCCTCTTTAACAGCTAATTTATAACAACTGCTTTTTTCCTAATTTTCCAAATAACATGCTACATTGTAACCTGTCACAGTAGATTATATCCATCATGTAGCACTAAAGTACCTGATTTGACATAATGAAATTTGAAGGAAATATTTTCATAAATGTTGAGGATGCACGTGTGTGTTTGTGTATCCTCATTTATCTTACTATTAATGCATAAAAGCCATATTTTGAACACAAAAGTGGTTTGACTTCAACGCACTATACCAAAGACACTGAGTTCAGAGTAAAGCCGTGTCCTTAAATCACCCTGCTACGCTGCATCACCATTTGATAGTGTCACTCAGACTTGTCTGCTGAGATTAGAGTGATTTAAAGGTATTTTAGTTCTGAAAAATATATTAAACACTTTTTTTTTTTAAATTATGTATCATCTACATTTCTTTTGTATGTGCACTTATGAACAGGGTGTTTTTTTGCCCAGAGGCAAAACTTGCAAGTTTCAGAAGTACTACTCATTTATTTTCCTTTTTCATTATTTATCTTCATGTAGAAACAGACTAACAGAATGATTTTGATTTGAAGGAATCTCTGGAGGTCATCTTGCCTCTTCAAAACACGAGTAGTTTCAGAATTAGATCTGGTAATATGACCTTTTACTTTTTAATATGCAAGCATTGTGTTACCACAGTTGGTGACTATCGTAAAGATCATGTTACAGCATCCAAATTTTTCATTTTATAGATGGGCCTTTTCCTTCTTCTAACCTAGGGTATTGTATTATATTTTATGTAACATAAGAAATTTGTAATGCCTATAGAAATAACATTTCAACTAATGAGGAGTGAAAAAAAAAAATGCACATGAACATGATGTGCTTTGTTGTTAAAAAGGAATAGGTTGCTTTAGGTGTAATAAGTAATTTTTATTTATGTATTTATTTATTTATTAAGATCTATTTTTATCTTAACGATGACAGTAAGTCAAAACACAGACTGAGCTGATTTTGGGTTTGTTACTTAGATTCTGTTGTTTAGGATCCGTTGAGAACTTGTGTAATTTAAGGAATATATTTCTGACAGTTAGCCAGAATGGTGTTTCTCAGTATCCTCAAGTGAATCCCATAAACTCTCATGTATTAGGTCTGTGATTGTGATTTCTAGGATATATATAATTCTAAGGAAGAATGTAATCACAGAGTACAAATTTCAGAGCATTAGGAATTTAGCTGACCTCATCAATAGGCAGTGGGTTTTCCCATATTCTTCTTCTTGCATCTTCCCCCCATGCGCTACCACCTCTAATTACTTGTTTTGATCCTTGCCTGGTATTCATGAATAAAACAGGCCCAGTCAATACTAGTTTCATATATGAAACACAAGGAAGGCTTCAGTCCTCATGGATAGTGCAAATCCCAAAACTGATTGAAGTATAGTAGTATTTTTTTTATTATTATTATTATTTGTCTTTCAGATCAAACCAAGAGAGCTATGGATAATTCCAGTTCAAAACCCAAAGACAAAGCATTTAAATTTTTTTCTTACTAGTAGAAAATTCCAAAAAATAGAAAGAGAAGAAACAGATGACTGTGAAAAGAGTACTGCATGTATTAATTTTTTAATCATAATATGGTAATTGAGTCTGTAGTAACTGTGTTTCTTTAGGAAAATACAACATATGTAAGCATGCTTTTCTAAGCACAAGGAGAGGATTACTGAAATCCTCTTTTGTCTGTACTTCTGGATGCATATAGAAATGACAGCCAATACAAAATTTTGTGTAAGATGGCACATGAAGAGTCAGAGTTCTAAATGAGTAGTAAAATATTACAAATGATGAGTAAAATATCTATGAAAAAATAGCAAATAGCGGTAAATGGAAATTACAAACTTTCTATTGAAACTCTCAGTATGCATAAACAACATTTGAACCTTATGGATAGCAGTACAATGAATTCAGCTTATTTATCCATTTATACTCAAACAGTTTTTTTTGTCATGTCACAGACTATGTAGTTATGTGGAGACGCGTCTTCTTCCAAGGAACCAATTCCTTGTTACATTATTATGATTTCATTTATTTTTCTATTTCACATCATCTTTCTTGTTTCTATCTATGTAGACTATGTCTGTTGCAGGACTGTGTTTCTAGAAATATGGTGTAGTGAGGTTCTGTTAGCAAGACAGATACAAAACTTTACTGCTAAATGTGATAGGAATTGTTGTGGGTTAATGAATTGTCATATATTATTTTGACAAATTCTGATGGATAAATTATATACACTTTTCACTTACTGTCTGGTAACTCTAGTTATCAGAAGAATATATCAGTGTTTCTACAATTTGGCGCACAATTGATTTTCCCACTGTCTTAAGAAAAGCATTATGCAGAAGGAGAAGATAGAAAGGAAGAAATATTTTCCCTGAAAATTCGGTCATATAAATTGTTCATAGCACTTCATTAAACTAGTTCCTGAATATGAAAGGCTTTCTTTACACTTCAACAACAACAAAGTAGCAAGCTTAAAGCATATGAAAGAAAAAGGACAGAAAAGAATCACAGGATCCCAAGGTTGGAAAAGACTTCCATGATCATCCAGTCCAACCGTCCACCTACCACCAATATTTCCCCAATAAAACATGTCCCTTTGTACAATATCTAAACGTTTCTTGAACCCCTCTGGGGATGGTGACTCAAACACCTCCCTGGGCAGCCCGTTCCAGCACCTGACCACTCATCTTCTGGAATGCTATGAATCATCACATATGTTAAAGGATATAATGAAGCAAAAAGACATTCAACAAAAGGTGATGCAATTACAAGAGATGGATAAAAATTCTGCTGAAAGAAACTGAAACTACTTCAAAAGAAAATGAGTGTATGAGGAATATTATAATAGCATATAACATAAGTCAGAAACTTCCATGTGATAAATTCTACCTATCTATCTTCAAACACACACAAAAAAAGAGGATAGTAAATTGAAATGCAATGTAATTAAATCCAGGAATTTGTATAAGTTTACTACTGTTTTTCATGCACATATAAATGGATGGAGGAGCTCACTAGGGCACGATGTGGATTAGAAAAAATTCTCAGGATTTTTAAATTATTTTAAAGAAATCATAATGATCTTGACAAAAAAATTTAACTACTCTTTCTGTAACAAATGAATAAACCACTCTTTTGAAATGAACATTTCAAACTTAAGTGTTCTTTGTCTTTTAGATTGAATAACTCTAGATCTGACTTATTTAGATTTCCTTTATCTTTCTCTGTCACAGACAGGATATTGAAGTGAACTATCTTGGATCCATTCCAGAACACTACTTTGCTCTTTGTTCTTGATGCACCATATATTTATAGTAAAGATCTATTAACATCAAACTAAATGCAGAAGTGAGGCACTGTCTTTATTTCAGAAATTCAGAAGTGAAAATAGATCAGAATGAAAACAAGAAAGTTATTTATGAAGGAAAGTAAGTGATAGAGGAAATGATGTAGATGGTATTTATACAGAATTTATTAGTGTAAGTTCTGGCAGAAGTGCAGTGTGGGAAACTAAACTGCAGTTTCACTTGATCTGGTCTTCAGCTGAATACCTAAGACACTTTCAGTTTTGAATCTTCTATTTCCTTCCATATGAAGACAAGAGGATATTGTTCAATCTTGTTGCTCAATCTGTGGTAACATTAGGTAAAAAGCTAATTCCTGGTCCCAAATACAAATTCACTGTGTTTGCTGAACATTGCAATTATTTGCAATTTCATCAAAAATTATCTTCCTGAAACCCTGTAACTTGTCTAAGTAGTTTTGTCCAGCTCAGTCCCCAAGTTCATGTTGTTCGGCTGGTAGAATTTGTCATTCCTAAATAGTTAATCCATCAGATATTTTGGATAAACTTCTGTGCCACATTTTCAAATATACTGTCTTAGCAGCTTCCAGGCCTTTTTTTTAATTTTTTTGGAGTCTGGCACAAACTCACAGTCTGCAAAACTTTCATAAACATTTCTAATCAACCAATCTAACTAATTGCACTGCTAATTGATGCCATTGAATTCTGTGTCTTCTGAATTTCAAATTTTAGATTTATTCTTTTGTGAGCCTACTGGTCACTGTCAAGGTAAACAATTAGGTGCTAATCTGCCAATTAGGGTTAGCCATCAGTGTGTGCTAAAAAGTCACCAGCTTCATCTTTCATGCACAGTTAAGAACTTGCAGCTGACTTGGCTGCCTGTTTGAAGCGGAATGGATGAAAGAGTCCATTAAATCATTAACTATTAAGAACCCATTAAATCATTAACTTTCTTTCTGGATGTAAGTTTTATAATAACATGATTGCAGGGATCAGTGGCCAAGAACATCTGTCCTATTGTTTCATTACCAATACAAAACAAATCTGAGGCAAAAGTTGGTAGGCAGAGTCTGCCACTGTCTTAGCATGCAAGCCTTGTACCAGAAAATGCACTCCCTCCAACCACTTAAATGTAAGGAAGTTTGTTTTACACAGGTAATATATGTGTCCTTTCCAAAGTGCTCACTGGTGCATACTTGCTGTCTCTGACATAAACTTTTGGGATCTGAAAGCTTCCAAAAGCCTATTAAAACATAACTTTTTCTATTATTTATTTATGCTTTAAAGATACATCAGATACACTGCAAATCAATTCTAATTTTAGTTCTGTGGTGAATTTCATGAAATTCACACTGAATGAAGAGGCAGCAGAATTACATGAACTATTTTTTTGTTTTAAAGAGGAGAAAAGATAAGCCTTTAAAGCAGAATAAAATACTACCTAGCAAAAATTGCATAAGAAAATGTTTTCTATTTGAAAATTATGCAATAATTTTGGTCCTATTTCTGTTATGGGAATCATGGAATCATAGAATTACTGGGGTTGTAAGGAACCTCTGGAGATCATCTATTCAAACTCCATACTAAAGCAGTTTCCCTGGAGTAGGTTGAATAGGAAAACATCCAATTAAGTTTTGAATATCTCCTGAGAAGTAGATTCTACAGCCTTTCTGGGCAGCTTGTTCCAGTGCTATCATCTTCAAAGTAAAAGCAGGTATTTCTCATGTTCATATGGAACTTCCTGTGTTCCAGTTTATGTCCACTGCCCTTTGTCCTGTTGCTGAGCATCACTGAAAAGAGACTAGCCCTATACACTTGACACTCACCCTGTAGATATTTATGTGTTGATAAGGTCCCCTCTCAGTCTTCTCCAGGCTGGACAGTCCCAGGTATCTCAGCCTTTCCTTATAATGGAGATGCTCTAGGCCTTTAATCACCTTTGTTGTCCTCTGCTGGATTCTATCTATAAGTTCTCTGTCTTTCTCAAACTGAGGAGCCAAGAACTGGATACTCCAGATGTGGCCTTACCAGGGCCTCCTTTGATCTGCTGGGCACACTCTTTTTAATATACCCCAGAATACCATTGGCTTTCTTGGTCACAGTGGCACACTGTTGACTCATGGCCATCCTGTTGTGCACCAGGATACCCACATGCTCCTCTGTAGAGCTCCTTTCCAGCAGATCAGCCCCTAAGCTGTACTGATGCATGTGGTTATTTCTCCCCATGTGTACGACTCTAAACTTGCTCTTGTTGAACCTCATCAGGTTCTTCTATGCCCACCTCTCCTGCCTGTCCAAGTAAATACGTATTGCAAGTTAGATTAAAACTGATTTTGATTATTTTTAGCACAATCCTTTTATGTTCGGATTTAATATATTGTGTAGAAGAACAGTAAATGGAACACGAAGACTTGAAATACTTGGACATGGCCAGCACAATATGTCGTACCTAGTAAGAATTACCAGAGTTGACTTACTGCAAGTTTTAACCATGTCACTAGTAGAATGGGCAGCACTGAAGAAGTTAAATATGAAAGATTATTCTTTCTGTCTAAAGTTCAAATGTTACAATCAAATTATGAGGTCACATATCCCATCAATTTCAGTAGAACCTCTAACACTGATTTTGGAGAGGCAAATATGTTCTTAACTATTTTTGCACACAGAATAAGATTCTGGTTTTATCCAGAATTTTACTGCTGCAAGTGTGGAAGTTATCTGCTAAGAACAAGTTAAATGGCCAAGACTTTTACTTAATAGATGGCAAACAATAATCCAGTGTGCTGGACATCTATAATCAAAGACTAATTAAGCTGAGCTAATTAAATAAATACAGTAAGCCAAATAATTAAGATGAAAGTCATGACCTGTAATGATCCCAGGTCCTGTCTATGACACAGAATTAATCTTTAATCATGCCTAATGGCTGCTTGCATATTTAATGCCTCCTACAGTTACTATCCTTCCCAAAGGGAATCCTCTGTTTCTTTCCTTCTTTCAGTAGTTCCTTTGAGAAAGTGTGTTAATTGCTCTTACAGAGCAGCAAAAGTAGTTCATGTTTTCAGAGCTTTTCCTTTGTCTTTTTTTTTTTCTTGATGACACTCAGCAGTGTAAGTGTACATCAAATTTTAGTTGTGTCCTCAATTGCATGACATGTAAGACTAAGCCCAAGAGTTCCTCAGAGAACTTTAAACTTGAGATACTACATAAGAAATACTTAATTTGCTGTTCACATTGTTCAGACAGCATAACTTACATTTCATTGGGGTTAATGAAAGTGATCATTTTATACATAGTTCAGGTCAAATTTAATTTCTTGTGGAAATTAAATTTAATTTCTTGTGTACCAGCAAATCTGGTACAGCCATATTAAAAGGGCTATCATAATCTACCAGATGTTTCTCAATAATGTTAGGGAATTTAGAAAGTTTGTTGCCAATCTTCTTGTTATCTCCTGCTCTGAGCAGCAGGAGATTGAATATCAGGTTTTGAATTCTTTACATTTTTTCTGTTCTTCATTTCTGTTATAATTGGGAAGAAGGTGTTTCCTTCAGAGTTCTAATTCCCTGAGAAGGAGAATGTGTCCTGTGAGATTTTCATAGGCTCTTACAGTACCAATGATGAGTTTCTGAGCTCAGAAGAATACTTCTCGCCTTCACTGCTGCAGGGAAAGATTAATATCATGGACTTAGTTTCCTGGACTGCAGCCTTTCTAGACTAACAGACATTTAAAGAAATTGATAAAGCCATCCTTTCCTGCAATCAGTTTTACCTTTTGAATGGATACTGTCTCCATGAATGAAGAGCCAGAGAACTAGCAAAAAATGGCTATCTTCTTGTAAGAGACAAATCTTAGATGTTCTATTCTACTTCCAGATACCATCTTTAAAAAAAAAAAAAAAAAAAAAAAAAAAAAAAACTT
>JACDJE010000718.1:49832-91836 GCA_016647715.1 Pavo muticus
CTCCTTTTTTTTTTTTTTTTCAGTTACTTGAAGATTTTCTTTGCAACAAACTTTCTGTCTCTTTTTCCTACTCCTGCCATGGCTTAACTCTATCTTACAGTTTTGTCACAACAACAAATAAGACTTTTCTTGTATTTGTATATTTTTAAAACCCAAAAATAAGCTGGAGTGAAATTATAGCAATATTATTTACTTCTATAATATATTGTGATATAATAAACACAATAAATGATAGGAACATTCTAAAAGCTCTACTTTTTTCTTCCAGGAGCAAATTGAGTTTACCTTTTCCTGACTTCTTAGCCTCGCTTCCCTTTCTTTTTTTCCTCCCTTACTTCTTAAGGTTTTTACCCCATCAATTAGGCCAATTAGGCCAATTGCTGAATCACCTGTGGATGAAGATAAACATTAAGTTAGAGAACGTAATCTCTACTAGTAAGCAATAGCTCAATGTCTGGGCATGGAGCATAACTAGGTAGAAATGCAGTAGCAATCTCTTAAAATGATAATGAGAGATAAAGTGTTTATAAGTCATGAAATGATAACTAGGAGATACTCATGGTTTTACAGTTCCCACTGACATCTTGGGTTTCAGCTCTGTACTTAAAACATATTAGACTTGGAAGTGTCCTGCTTGAGGTCCTTCCTGTAGCAGTTGTTCTACATTATTTCATACTGTTATTCTTAAAAGATAGAATTAGGCACTCACCTGTCAAAAAGAAAGGAATAACATAGTCACAGAGGAGTGCTAACATGGTCTTTTTTATATTACTAACTCGCCATTCTAAATAATTGCTCTGGAGCTGCCTCCTGCTTCCGTTAAGCACACAGAGAACATTAAGATCCCAGTTTTATTTTCTAACTAGCAAATAATGTGGACTGATGGGAATAAATTTGTACAGGGCACAGTGTTTGTACTATGTATATTTCAAAGCTGTTATTTTGAACTAATTTTGTTATTATCTTTAGTATTAAGTGTCTGTTGGTGGTTGGACCTCATTAGAAATATTTCTACAGTAGTAAGTTGCCCAGCAGAAGATGTGTGGAATGAAACAGGTAGTGTTGAGGATCCTGTGTTCTCATTGTACATGTTTAGGGTATGTGTGAACTCGTTAGTAGACTATTGCATCTGCAATAGACAAGGACAAACTGTGAGAGGAAACAAAAAAGCTGATTATGCATTAGTGGTAATGATGACATTCAGAGTGTCTTTTATATCTCAGTTTCATCTAGGAAAAGTTCTATTTGTATTCTTCAAGAATTCATTATTCTCTGGGCCAAAGAACAGTAAGAGAGATGCTCAAAGAGATTTCCTTTAACAGTGCACTCCTGATGAGAACTGTAATGCTAATGTAGATGCACCCTACTCAAAATATCTAATTAGGCTATATGCATAGATACTTAATAGTTACATCTTGATTCATATTGAACCCTACTCAACTTAATAAATAGTCTTATTAAAATCAATAATGAGACTGCTTTGCAGTGAAGTGCTACCCCATATGACTAAGAAAGTGAAAATCTATCTTGAAGTAGTAATAACAGTATTCAAGATCCATAATTGATACTCATTTGCAGACAAGAATTAATATATGAGCTTTTGTCATACTGAAATAGAAAAATCTAAGCCTTTGTGATGTATGCTTCTGGCTTTTATTCACAGATTCTCTGGACTGTAATTATTTACTTATCTATAGTTAATACAAACTTTACTAAAAAATCAGTCATCTCAGGGTTAAACACTCATGGAATCATCTGGTACTGAAAGCAGTTAATATAGTAGTGATTAAAGAGTGCTTTGAAGGTATGTTCTCCAAAGCAGAATGTTTAGGACATTTAAGCTTAAAGGAAATGGCCAATGGCAAATAAAAGATTTGTCTTATAACAAGATTTCTAAAGGCACTGTTCAATGCCAAGCGAGAATGACAAGAATAATAATATAGAATTCTTTTTTTTTTTTTTCTTCAAAAGTAACCCCAAAACTCAGGTGTTTAATTATTGATCCAAGTAATATTTTCCTTTTAAACACATCCAGGGGCTAAGAGCCATTGGTTAAAGCATCTGACAGAAATTCTTCCTAAAGGATTAATGAAATGAACTCTTCAGCAGTTTGCAAAAAAAGGATTTTTAAACTAGTAGATTAAAGAAAACAGACATGTAAAGCATACTGATTCACACACTAAGAATAATAATTACATCTAGGTTTTTTTCCATTCCACCTTTCCCTGTACACCACTTCCAAGTGATAAGTGGTATATTAGTCTAATCCTAATGATAAGTAATGTTGCATGTGAAAACAAAATCATTTTCAGGCTGTCTGTTATCTTTATTCATACATTATTACTTTACCACCCAGTATGTCTGTTTATATAAATAAGATTGAGCAATAAGTTACTACTCATTTCAAGGAAAGATAGCATAATTATAGACCTTGATGTCTATTTTTCTCTCCTTGTGAGTTTGTAGATGTCTGTGAGTTATGTGTATATAAAAATTGCATGGTGTTCAATATATTTATATTTATGAGACATCTGTGAGGTATGGAAGTTCTCTTATGGCTATCTTAGAAACCTGTACCTTTTCCCCCACTCTTTAAAGTCATCATAGAAGTCAGAAAGAGTTAGATACAATAAATGCTTTTGAAAATCTAATCTGGTGCCCGTCTGACTTTCTCAGAACCTAACACCTTTAAAAATCAAGTCCAAAGTAACTTTGCCAAGATATTACTGGAAAATAAAGGATTTTAACACAGATCCTAAGCTCATGCCCCAGCCCTTGGATCACTTCTCTACAGTAGTTTTTTTTTCTATCTTTCTGCAGTCACAATTCTTATAAATGTCAGTGGGAGCAAAATTACTAATATTGGAGTTATGAGCCAAGTGGGGGAAAAAGCCTGCTTAGATAAATTTTATTTTGCACTTTTGCAAGCCATTTTTCAATAATCCACTTTATGGCCCTCTGCACCCTATTGAATTGTAGGATAAAACTGTACAACTGACATAATTCACCACTAAGCACCTAAAGGCAGACTCTCATTTTGAGAGTGGTGAAGAAAGAAGAGAAAATTAAATGGGTTTATTTTAAGCCTCATAAGCAGTATGGCTTTCCTAAACAGCTATTTTTGGTGTTTTGTCTAGAATCCAAAAGCATACAATGGAATTCCTTTCTATTGTAAGATTAAATAGACATTTTCACTCGAGTGTACACAAGGAGTGAAATTGCGGCCCCATTCAATCTGATGGAACTTTTTCTATTGACTTCAGTGAGACTAGGACTTCACCCCAGGAGTGTACTTTCCAGCTAGCTTACATCTTTTTTAATGTACCCCCTACATAGCCTATTAAATATTCTTGTCATTACAGAATACAGAAGAGCCCATTTTCCAATTTGTCACGCTCTGACGAGCACTCTTTCATAGAGCTCCCCTCAACCCCTGTTGTTTCCTACTTACTAGTTAGAGCATGAAAATGTCAGTGGGTCAGAGGTTGCTTTCTCAGTCATTACGTATACCATATAACAGCTAACAGGATATGAAAGTAGTCTAACAGGAAACCCAACTTTAGTCAGAGCAGTTTGGCATACCTGGTCCATCTAATAACTGAAGATTTTTACTGTAGGAAGATTTTAGTAAATATCTACATATATGTATATGTAGTATGTGTATGTACATAAATATATACATGACACATGATATAGATGAATAATTTTAAACATCTGGTCTATGGATGACATAGTGAGAGAAGGCACAATGAGGTAGAATTGAAAAAAAATATTTCTGAGTGTCTCTTCTGAAAACACAAGAGAAAGAAAAATGACACAGATTGTTAATGACTATATATTTTGTCACTGCTTAGAAAAAGCCTTTTTTAAATTTGTAGTGCATTTTGATAACTCTAAAATATAAAACTCTTTGTATATTTGTAGAAGCACCCTAGAATCTGTGAGTACCAGTGTGTGCTGCTGTCTCTGTAACAGTGCAGTGGCTATTGCTGTTCCACGACACTGCCTAAAGCTAAATGAAAGGTGAAGGAAAGACACTTGAAATCAGTTATTTCCCCTTAACAATATTTACTAAAGAATACAGGAGGGCTGGACTTCATAACAATTAAATTTAAGACGGTAAAATATGACAACTAAAAACCGAAGCTGACTGCAGGTTTTTGTGCTGCTCAGAGTGATTTATTCTGGATGTGATGGGAAAACTTCAGAGCCTACCTGATGTAGTTAGTTTGGTGAGTGTTTATCTTCCAATATGATATTTGTGTTTAGGAAGTGTTTCCATTTCTTTGTATAAAAAAAATCTGAAAATAAAAATCTTAATGATAGAAATAGAATGGCCAAAAAAAAATTAAATAATAATAATAAAAAAGTGAATTAAATAATATTCATTTAATTGTAACTCAGAAAATATATGGTCCTCTATTCTTACAATTTTCTTATCATTAAAAATTGCTTCAAGAGCCACAGAAGTTAGTACAAATAATAAAGAATAGAGCCTTATGAGAACCTAATTATTTCCTTTGTTTTAACGGACATTTACAGAAATGAATCCCCCATGATCACCTTATCTTTGTTTTTCTTTCAAATATTTTAATGTTAAGTGCATATTTTTAGATCTTAAAATACACCTAAGTCATAATTTGAAGGAAGATAAATAGAAAACAGTTTAAGATTAGGTCTTGGAATTTCTACTGTCTTCTTTAATTTGTTTTAAAAGATTTTTTTTTTTTTTTTTTAAATTCTTAGTCTGCTTTTCAAAACACTATGTGACTGTATACTTTAAACATAACATGTTTTTCTTAAAATCATCCTCTCGGTACTGCTCCAAACTTTCCCCGATCCAGGTCTACACTTTATTTTACAGCTTGTATAGATTACAAGCTCTGTTTTAGGATTTATCTTCAAAGCGTTCTACAAAGTATTCTCCTAACTGTATTCAAGTGAGCAATGATTTCTAGATCCTGAAGTGATTCTTGCTTAATTTGGGGAGGTTTAGAGACTGTTTATTTAAAATAGGGCATGTTAATATAAAGAACTAGTATGGGCCTGATCCAACAGCAGGATAAGAACTCTGTGCCCTGCATATCTAATGCACTCGACAGTTTTCAACCTGATTTACTCAATGTATTGTTGCTATGGTTACTCTACATTGTGCTGTCTCCCACATGGTCAATATACATATAAAGAACAGTACATCCTTACATCAGAGAATTTATTACAATTTATCTTTTGGGATGTTCTAATTCACTGCTTGAAAACCTATTAATGTATATGTACGATATTCAGAAAAAAGAAAAGAAAAAAGCATTTACTTTCTATTATTTTTATTCAAGATACACCAGAAATTTCAAATGATATCAAAACCCTCCCCTCATGATGTGAGTAGCTATAAAAATATATGCAGTGCATCTTCTTATGTTTGTTTGTTGTTTTGTCTTTAAAAAAAAACAATGTGAGGAGAAGTGCTAATACGGAATAGTTAGGGTTGAGGACTGGGTCATTCAATCAAATATCTTGTTAAAATATATGATTCCATTATGATTTTGTTCCTAGATGCTGGTGCAAGAAAAGTGAGCTAGTGAATGGTTGTGTGATTGGGAGCGTGTCCTTTTAAAATTCATTTTAATTCTAGACTCCCATCCTGTAATCTCACAGTTACAATGAATTTTAGAATGCAAATCAACCATGTATACGTTCATGTTTTGCCTTTAAAAACAAAAATAAGACAGGAACCAGCTCTTAATGAGGTTCAGTCTGAGCAATTTTCAAGTATATCATTTTTTTCAATTTCAAACCCTTTTTGTTTTGTTTTGTTTTGCTTTTATTTATCACATATTAGACAAATGCAGATGGTGAGATAAAATAAATATAACACCACGGTGATTTTCAATCCAAAGTGCAGCATTTGGACTTGGACTACAAGATATTGTTGGCAATGACAGCAAGCCTGTCGCTGCCTGTATCGTTCTATTAATGTCTGTGTAGTCAATTAAATGTTTCTGCCACGATTTAAAAGAAAACAGAATGATTCTGTCACTTTTGTTAAATGAAAGAGAACTGGCCATGATGAATGTATGGATAAGCACCTTAGCGGTGCTGAAATCCAGATGGGACTGGAAGTGCACAGGGCACAGTTTGTAAGCAATGCAAAGTCATCTCTTTGCACTAGAGATTAAAAGGGACAACTTTTTATAATAGGCAGTCATCCACCACCATTTATTTAGATTTTTTGTACATATCTACATTCAAAGGGTTAACACGAATCTACAGAATGTAGACTATCCTGTTTTTTGGAGATGCATATTGATTCGGTAGGTAACCAGAGATTCAGAAGGACATTGGGAAATTCACAAAGATTTCTTCTTACTTTCTTTGCTACAGAAACACAGGTGCAATCAGATCTTAGTTCTTAGTTGCACTGCTTTGTATAATACTTATCATTGATTTAAATAAAACAAAAGGATTTTATTTATATCCTTCAGAGCAAGTTACACACACTCTTACTTTACTAGTATGTTTACTCACAGATTTTCAGTACAGCTAAGTAATTTGTGGAAATGTGACAGAATCAGTTCAAAAATCAGCAGTCTGACAAGGGTTTAGATGTCAGCCTAGTTTAAAACATCTTAAAGGTGAATTCTGGAGAGATTTTTACTTGTGGCTTAAACTACAGACAAATAATTTCATATTCTCACAACATTTCCCATATATCTTATATGCACAGAAGGGAAGAACAGGTATTTTTTATCCGTCCCTAGCTCTTTTTAAAGCTAGATTACCTCTGTTGTACCTGTTCTACTTTCTATAGACCTCAGAAAAATTGTCCCAACTCTAAACATATCAGATTTTCCTCTCTTACTTTGACCCTTCAAAACCTCTGCAGTCATTACAATGAAGAAATGGCAAGTAATGAGGCATGTGAACCATCGAGAGTCAGATACTGAGCCTTTCCAGGGAGAGGTGTAACTCCCAGTCTGAGAAATTAGAATATGCTTGGAGGCCTAGAAATACTTTTTGCAGGTTGTGGAACAATAGCTGAAAAAGAATAGTTGAATATTCTTGTAAAGACCATAGTCACTTTCTGTTTAAGCAGAATAGTTTTATCTACCCTATTTCCTGTGTTGCCATCTATTTCTCTAATATAAATGTTCAAAGAATGCAGAGAAAACAGGGTGTCTACAACTTGGGTCATGCCAAATGAGGTGGCTTTTTTTTTTTTTCCTCTCCTTTTTCCCCCCTCATTTTAACAAGCATGTTATGGAAAAAAAGAGGTGTTATTTGTCATTGTCTTGTTTTCCCAGTGATAAAAGAACTGTATTAATGCAGCACTACAGATTTATGGATAAAAGAATAAGTAAAAATCATTATTATTATGACAAAACGTAAATTCTTGTATTTTTGTTCCAAGTTAAAATATATTACAGTTTTAAGGATAGTGTAACAGTCTCATATATGTACCACTTAATATAACTTGTATCATTTTATGAGGTTCCTGGAAAATATTTAGCATTGTACATGAACTAAATTGCGTGGACATAGTCAAAGCTAACATTAATATTATAATCATGATTATACTTTTAGATCACGTGCAAGTATGCAGCCCAACATCTAAGCACAATCTCTCCTTCTTGCGGTAGGAGTCCAGAGAAATTTAACAAATATTCTGACTTGGGAGTTAGGAATTACTTTCAACTACATGAATATGTTGTAGGGCCTAATCCACTTCAACATCTTATGTTACTGTGAATAAATCCTTAAAATCTCTTTCAGGATCTTAGCATTAGCACTGAACTGTCATCATTCTTTCTTTTATTTTGCTCCACATACCAACACCTAAAACTGTATACCTTCAAGTCACTAAGCCTGTATCTCTGGCTATATCTGCATTACATGGTGAAGAGCAGGATTTGCTTCACAAACCCAAGCTGCGAGTGTTTCTGACCATGTCGTTTTCTTTAGCACAGCTATGGCAAAGGCTCAAACCACATCTCCAGTGGTTAGGACTTACTGTATTGCCTGTGCGTGGCTGTGGTCATGCTTGGTTGACAAAATTGCAGGAATATGCTCACATGCCAACAATACATAGAAGCTTGGGCTTTGTGCATACCGGAACATACCCTTGGGGATTTCTAATATAAATAAGGGCTAATGATAGTTTTGAAATTTGTCATGTGTGCTCATTTAAATATTGGCAGGTCCCGTATGTTTTAGTTTCCGATCCACAGTGTTGTATGTTAAAGGAGGGGAAGTAATTCAACACTCAGAATTGCAAAAAGAATCCTGGATAGGCCATCAAGAGGACCTTCACTTAGAACTGCAGTAAAAAACTTTCCGCTGTGTTTGCTTTGTCTAAAAGTGATGTGGCCCAGACAATGCATCTGCAATAGACAAGGACAAACAGTGAGAGGAAACAAAAGTGATAACCAAGGACATTCTGTCTATTATGATATTATGCAGAACTGTCAGGAAAAATTAAATCAAAAGGTTGTCTAATCTCAGAGGAGAATCATACAGAACTTTAGCTAATGTATAGACTATTCTATCATATTTTTACTTTTAATCAGCTACCTCTCTTTTCTGCTCTTTCTTGATTTTCAGTGTTATTCACGACTGAAAAATGGGTGAACATGACACAGGTGCCATTTTACAGGATGCAAGGCAGGTTAAAATCAGTTTGGAAGGGGCTGTTAGTCATTGTAGTTTGCTCGGCATTGGTTTTGCTACCACATTAGATGAAGAAGATATATACTGTAACTGAACTATTGTCACAGTGCAAATATTAGCAGAGTAATATTACAGTACAAAATGCTAGCATGAATTTTTTCAAAGCTGCATTAATTCAATAAAAACATAAAATGTATTTTGGAGAGCATTAGGTGTATTAATTCAGCAAAATACACCTAATTGACACAAATGAGTGCTATCAATTCCTGTCTTAGAACTTTAAGAAATCAGGATTTGAGAAAGATTAAATATCTACCTAGAAAGTGATGAACAGTGAAGCTTTTTAGTTTGAGTAGTGTGAGCAAAGGTACCCTCTTCAAAGCCTGGAAATTTTAAATCGCTGTTTCAAGATAGAAAAGGTAGTATTTGAAAATGTACATAGCCACTTCCTGAGTTTTATGTGACCCTTCTGTGTCTTAAATAACATTGCTACATCTTCCCACTGGCACCATCCTCATTCAGTATTCTCAGTAGTGTCCCAGTGTTATTATGTACATTGCTGATGTCCGATTGCAAACAACCATTGCTAATCGGCTTACTTCAGCTTCCATATATAACTTTTAAAGAGCTTATGAGGGCAACCCATTGAGATTAAGGAAGGATAAGGCCCGTTGTTTTCAGTTACCTGACAGGCAGATGGAAATGAACCTACCTTTCCATACAGTGAAGGCAAAAGTGGAGCAGCTTTCTATCAGTAATTCTCATTTATCTTTAGCATGTCAGATTCAGTGCTTTATCATCAAACTCACTGCCTTATCACTGCCTAGTCTCCTATCAAGAATATAGCAAGAACTGTTTCCAGAGCTTCAGAGGTTGAGCGTTTAGTTCAGTATACAGCGTACGTGATTTTTTTCTGCAGTGATTTAAAGTTGCCCTTTATAGAAATTGAATGAAACTACTGACATAATAATAAGTACTTAGAAAACAAATGTGAATTTAAAAAGAGAAAATCAGTTCTACCTTTAGAGGTGGTGTGAAAGGACTGTATGTGAGCAAGGAGGAAACAAAAGCTTTTAAAAATCAGTGAGCTTCCAGACTGTTTATACTTAATTCAAAAGAGAAAGTGAGTAGTAGAGTATTTTAGAATGTATATCTAACACTTTCCACACAGTGTAAGATCGTTTGGATTATAGCTCAAGGAAACAGTACTGAGGTCATACCATTTCACTACATAAAAATACCAAGTCTTTTCTGGAATATCTTTGAGAAAAGAAAAAAAAAATGCATATATGTGAAATTAAAAAACTTGCTGTACTTATTTGCGTTTACTTGCTGACAAGATATTTGGACAGGAAAATTTTAAAATATAAAATATAAATATAAACATAAAACTGTATTTATGATTTAATGTGGTAATGCTGATCTTTGACCATGTATATACTATATAAATAAGCATATTTATATGCATTTATACCTGAATACTGTATATATAATTTTACTAAATATACTATATTTATGTATATAATATACATACATAATTTTGTATATATCCATCATTATTATAACTAAGAATATAATGATTCTGAACAGTTCTAAATTGAAGCATTTGGGAATAAAAAAAAAGAATAGTTTGTGCAGTTAAAATTTTCATTTTTCTGAAAAATTTCAGATTTTCAGTAGAAATTAGAAATAAGTGGATTAGAAATAACACAAGAGTTTTTAAGTGACAGGAATATATCACTACAGTCTTTATGGAATCATAGAATCGTGTGAGTTGTAAAGGACCTTTAAACGTCATCTAGTCCAACTCCATCCAATGAACAGTGACATCCACATCTAGATCAGGTTGCTCAGAGCCTGGTCCAGCCTCTCCTTGAATGTCTCCAGGAACAAGGCATCTACCACCTCTCTGGGCAACTTGTTCCAGTGCCTCACCACCCTTATAAAAAACTTGTTCCTTATATCTAGTCTAAATCTTCCCTCTTTTAGTTTGAAACCATTTCCCCCTTTCCTATCACAACAAACCCTGCTAAAGAGTCTGTCCCTTTCTTTCTTATGGCCTCCCTTTAGATACTGAAAGGCCGCTATCAGGTCACCTCAGAGCCTTCTCTTCTGTAGGCAGAGCACACCCAGCTCTTTCAGTCTTTCTTCACAGAGGAGGTGTTCCATCTCTCGGACCACTTTTATGGCCCTCCTCTGGATGTGCTCCAACAGATCTTTATCTCTCCTGTACTGAGGACTCCACATTTGGACACAGTACTCCAGGTGACGCCTCACCAGTGCAGAGCAGAGCGGCAGGATCACCTCCCTCGACCTGCTGGCCATGCTTCTTTTGATGCAGCCCAGGATAGAATTGGCTTTCTGGGCTGTAAGCGCATGTTGCTGGCTGACGTCCAGCTTGCCATTCACCAGTACCCACAGGTTTCCTCTGGTGTTCCTTTATTTCAGGCTCCTGTACCAAGTTAACTTAAGTGCTAGCCATGTTAATGCAGAGCTCAGAGTAAACTCGTTTTCCTTCTTTCTTTGAGCGTCATTCCTTTGGCAACCAGCAGGAGGTTCATATTTTCCTTCCTCCAACTCATGACGTATACTAATACATTAAAGTAGCTCACTCCTATATTTCCTATCTTCTCATATCTGAGGTGTAGACAGTGACATTCAGACGCTCTAAGATGACAGAAATAGGGATTTTCAAAGCCAAAACTTCTAAAATCAGAGGTGTTTTTGAAAAGGCAGTTTTGTTTTTGTTTGTTTGTTTGTTTGTTTTGTGTTTGTTTTTTTAAGGGATAAGAGTAATATAAAGATTCTCCTTTATAGCATGTATGTATAGTGTAATGTTTTACTGTACTGAATGTACCCACGCATCTGTTCACCTTGTAGTCTTGGTACAAACTTGAAGATTTTCACATCATTGTTGCCACAACTTCAACGTTACCTGAATCATCTATCCTATCTGTGAGATATGTCATGGTAGTTTTACTATGATAAGAAAAAAAAGAAACTGTGTTTGCTTTACATAAACAGATATACTAGTTAAATATTATCGAAGGTGACTTATAGAAATATAAATTGTAGAATGAAGTTCTCAATATCTCCAACTCATCCTTGTATGTTGATTAAACCTAATAAGACAATAAAACATGGCTGCATGAAAATAATGTTTTGATGTCTGATTGTTTCTAAGATATCATGAAAGTAAGACTATTTTTTTCTCTGTGGATTTCTTTCTTTTCTTTGTTATGTAAATAATTGCCTTTGTCTTTATCTGATCAAATCCAATTACCTTAGATTCTACAATGCCCAAGAGCTTTTTTCTTTTTTGTTTTTGAATATTTCTCTGTTTCAAAACATTAGAACTCTTGAGCTAATTTGACCTATTTTCTTCTTTAAAAAATGTTGAAGTTCCATTGCTGAACTAAAATCTTCAATCAAAACCTTTGAGTATAAATATGACTTTTTTTTTTTTAAATATTTTTTATTTATTTCTGGTTGCTAGTGAAGCTATAGGTCTGAGATTTCAGTCTCCCATGCTATTTTTCTCTTTCATGAGATCTACTTTTCTCTCTTCCCTGATGTAACTGGGCTTGTAGCACCTGCTGAGAAGTCTAGCCAATAAAGAGAAGTACAGGCATCCAAATTTAATTTCCACAAGTCACTGCAAATTTTTGAAAGTCATATTTTTAAAGAGCCAACTGAAAAGGTTTTGATTTTGATGTTGTTTTTTTTTTTTCCTTCCTTCTCTGAAGAAAACATTAGCTGATGAGTTGTATCCTGCTGATGGTTTCTTGAATTGCAGACAGGATCTCAGCAGTGCCTTGTGGCTATGTGAGATGAAGGTAACTGCTATGGGAGCACCTAGAAAATGAGTGAAAATGTGTGTCTCACACTAAAAAATAGGAAACTTGGCAGGTTCTATAGCTACTGAGGCTAAAATTTTCCATGCTGGCTAGTCACCTCACGAAAGAAGACTTGAAAAAATCCGCCAAAATGGTTCAGCTGTTTCCAGCAGCTAGGCTGGAGAAAAATATGTTGTTTTTCAATACCAGATTGTAAGTGACCTTGAAATTTGGCAGAGGAGTGGCATTTCTGTCATAGATGTTTCTTTTGCTGTCCTGTGGTAATTCAGGCCGATTTATCCAAGTTGAAAAAGGACATATGTTCAGTAGATACCAGCACTTTATTGCTTTTACCTTTAACAAATGAGCATCTTATAGTCCCTTATAGTTGATAGTATTATCCAGATGATAATGATATACAGAGATGAATACAGAGATGCTGTACTCAAACATGACAAAAATGCTTCATTCAGGGCAGAGCTGCACTGGTGAAACTGAACGCCCCTGATGTGATATGCTTTGAACAAAGACTGTCTGCACATTTAAATGGGGGCAAGAGAACTGGTCTCTCTTTCACTTGCTTTTGCCCTGTCTCAGACCCTTTTCTCCTCTCCTTTAAAGTCTGGCTAGCTCCGGCACAAGGCATCTGAGCAGCCAGAGAGATGAAGTGGTAATAGGAGCTTAGGGAAGGTTTGGCTGGATAAGGAACAATAAAGAGAGGAGCCGGGGAAAGAGACAGCAAGTGAACTGAATTTAATTGAAGGATGAATTAAGCACTGGAAACTGTGGAGAGGGGGAAGGAAAAGGAGTGAAATGGGACTCAGTACACAGTGGTAAAGCAGGTGGAAGGCAAGTAGGGTACAAAAGCAGAGAAGGTTGCTGTATATAATGTGCAGTAATGACGTCTGACTCAAGAACTGCAGCTCTGTGACATTTTTTCTTCAGAAACAGGTTGTTTTTCTTCAAAATCCCTTAAAACCTAAGCTATATAGCTAGTATTTTCCATTTCCCTTCAGCAGCGTATTCGATTGTCTGAAGAAATGGTGCATTTCAGTCCCTCTCAGTCTGTCAGTATTTGAGGAGTTATTAACTTAGTTTGCTTTCTCTCAGTCTTTCAAAATCTGACATGGATTTGTCCCACATCTCCCAGAGGCTTCTGTGTGCAATTAGCCATTGGATTCACCAAGTAATTACTTCATTTTTCATGTAAAATGTGCTTGATTTATTATATACTGGGGAGGGGATGGCAGAGGTAGGTCATCAACAGTTTGAGGAGATTAGCAGGGAGATTCTCTGCTGCTGTGTGCCGCCAGTCCTCAGGGACACTGTCTGAGTGGGAGCAGTGCCATTCATGCCTTGGCAGTGGTGCACCGTTTGACTTTGCCACTCCTCTGTGGAGTGAATATGAGCGCCTGTGGGGCAGATTGTAATCCCCACCAAGGTACAGGAGCCAGCAGGCTGTGGAA
The DNA here is from genome assembly GCA_016647715.1 of Pavo muticus. Classification (NCBI taxonomy): domain Eukaryota; kingdom Metazoa; phylum Chordata; class Aves; order Galliformes; family Phasianidae; genus Pavo; species Pavo muticus. The sequence continues at coordinate 63,799 of JACDJE010000718.1, forward strand.
ATGATAGAGTTGTGAAAAAAAAAATGTTTGGAGGAAAAAGAAAAGAAAAAGGACTTTTTTCTCAGTAGGAGTTGTGAATGGTATTAGAAGCTGTCTGCCAGGCAGAGGAGTTACAGTGTACTGGGGGAAAAATGTCGACTGTCATCTTTTCAGACAGGTATTATTTACTCTCAGTGCTCTGAGTTAATGGCTTTTTAAATAGTGGTTTTAAAATAGTTATAGTGGAAGGACGATAGGGAGTAATGAGACTTTTTTTCCCCTCAAAATCAAAGACCATAGAGGAACATCTTCGCAAAAAGCATTAGCTGCTAAAGATATGCATCTGTTAGATTAAATTCTGACAAAAGTATCTTCATTATTATAGAATGAATTCTCTAGAAACAAACAAACAATAACAACAACAAAAAACAACAAAAATTAGTTTTGGAGCACCTTATATTTACTGTGCTTTTATATCAATAGCATTAGTGTTCATAATGGTTAGGGTTTTTTTTGTTTGTTTGTTTGTTTGTTTTAGCTGTTTTATTTTGTTCAAAACTGAACTTTGGAAATTAAATGAGAAAAATAAATAGGACTAAAGGCCACTTCTGAAGATGGAGATGATACTTAACCATAGACACAACTGAAGAAGCAGCATGATATATTATGAACTTCTTAAAATCTGTGGAAGGTTATTGGATCATTATTTTTTAAAAAATAACATTAGTATGTACTTTTACATACAACAGTAAGTACGAAAAAGAGAATGCTAGGAGAATCTCTACTACTTTTGCTTGTGAGAGCAAACAAGTAACCAAAATAGTACTATTTGAAATGAATGTATTTGGATGATTCTTATCTGCTAAGTTTATGCTGTCAAGTCTGGCTCATAATATTCCTTTTTTGAGAAACTAGCCAGAAATATTAGGTTATGGTGGTGGATGCTTGTGAGCTTTCCAAAGACGATGAAGATAATTTGTTATTTTATTTTGCCCCACTTTGGAACATGCTTACTCTTTTGCTTTAATTCTATCAACTTTATAATTCTAATCAATGTCAACATATAAAGAGATGTAATTGCACTGAGGACTTCTGCTATCATATGGTATTTGTGATACACAAAAACTTAGAGTTTGCATATACACTACTTATACCACAGAAGCTCATTGTTGCCATGAGGTAGGAAATGAGGAATATATTTGTACCACTTTCTCCTGGTTCCAGCTGGGACAGAGGTCATTTTCTCCATAGTGTTTGCTATGATGCTATGTTTTGGCTTTAGGTGAAAAAAAATTGTTGATAACTCACTGATATTTTAGTTGCTAAGCAGTGCAGTACAGAGACAAGGACTGTTGAGTTTTTTAGCTTCTCATACTGTCGTGCCAGTGAGAGAGTTGGGGCAGGAAGGGTCACAAGGACCTGTTATGTACTATTGTTATTATCATTACAATAATTTCTTTCTTCTTTTTCCATCTTAGTAAATAGTTTTCATAGAGTTCTACCTTATTTTTTTTTCTGATTCTCTACCCCATCCCACTGGGAGAGAGGGGAGTGAGTGAAAGATTGTGTGGTGTTTAGCTTCTTGCTGGGTTAAGCCACAACACAGTTACAAAGGTGTATTAAGAAAATATGGTGTTAAAACAAACAATGCATCAGCACAGTCCATGTATTTAACTCGCTTCTGTTCCAAACACAATGAGCAACTCAATGTCCTAAGGACCATAACCACAGAGAAATAACCAGTATTTGTAGTGTTTTCCTTCCATTTCTAGAGGTAAACAGAATGATCAACTAAATCTCTCACTAACACTGACTTTGAGTGCTCTGGGAGTGATTACAACTTGTACAGTATTCATAGAATTACACAACAGAAGTTTTATGTAATCATATATTTCCTGAAGATTTGCCAATACTGTGAAACAATTTTGTCAGAAAAGCTTTGTTGAGGATTAGTGGGTGTCAGTCCTGGCATGCAGACAAGAAGCAGTGCTCTCTTGGACTTAACAAATTCTATGCATATCTATAGTCAAGTGAGTATGTCTTGTATTTTTGGTGCATAGCTCTATTTTCTGCATTCATTTTTGTTGTTTTTCTTTAGTAATATTGTACAGTATTTTTTTTCACTGAAGTTTTTTGTTTGTTTGTTTTGTTTTTATAATTGGCTGAGTTTATATAATGTTTTCCAATAAATCACAAAGTTAAAGCTCTTTTTTTTTTTCTTCTTTCTTTAACTCCAAACTTAAAAAAAAAAAAAATCCATAAATTTTTGTGATATGAAGCACATAGCATATGAGATTTCTAAATGATGTCAGGAATAGTCTGAGTATAATTTCTTGTATGCTGATGGGGTTTGGATGTCTGATTTATGTTCAACAAATCCAGACAGGTGATTAAAGTGCAAATGTACCCTTTTCTTCTAATTTTGGAACTTTTCAATTTTTCCTGAGAAGAAGAACAAGAAAGAAAAAAAAAAAAAAAAAGATTTCCTGGATTAGTAGTGAAAAACTGAGTAAAGCATCTTCAAAGACTGAATTGTGACTTGTGTGCAGAACAGTTTGCCAGGCTGTTGTCATTCTGATGTTTGAAAAATGTCCATCAGGGGAAAAAAAAACAACTACTTATCTCTTTAGATAATTTTAAAAATCAGCACTGTTTTGACTGTGTGGCACGAAAGTTATGGTTACCACAGTTTTCCCATGTTATCACACTAGGCGTAATCTGCAGTATCATTCTAGTAGTTTAGAAATACTCATTTTTTACTCACTTTCTCTTTCACTCAGGAAGTATACAGTATGTGCCTGACTGATATAGGGAGAAAAAGAAAGGCTCAGCTGATGGTGATTACTGTAGGCCTAATCTTTTTATCAGCTTCAGCTTTGCTGCAGGTGCTGTTTCTTCAGATCTACCCTTAGCCTTAGTCAGGATGACTTGAATTTGATGGCCATTTCTGGCTGATCTTCTGAGTTTGCCCAGTTTGATCTGATGATATAGGAATCATTTAGAATCATAGAATCATAGAACGGTTTGGATTGTAAGGGACCATTAAGACCATCTAGTTCCAAACTCCTTGCTATTGGCAGGGACACCTCCAGTAGACCAGGTTGCTCAAAGCCCCATCCAGCCTGGTCTTGTACACTTCCAGGGAGGGGGTATCCACAACCTCTCTAGGCAATATATATATGCAATATATATGCATACATGCAATTACTGGAATATCCAGTATCTTAATTTACTTTCACAAGGTAACAATTTGGCCAGATATTTTCAAAGCTGGTTACTCATTTTCAGCATCTATTTTGAAGATTAATCTGTCCAATACTTTTTGCACAGATCACTTTTGATTTCCTAAATATAGCTTTTTGCACTTTTTCCTCAACTGATGTCAAATTGATTAGACACTAATGGCCTGGTATGTCCCTAGACTGTTTTTATTTGAGAAATAGAGGCAGGATAGTCACTTTACAGCCCTCAGAGATTTCAATCTGAAATGAGATAACATGGAAAACTTACTAAAGTGTCCGTACTTTCTCTCCATTCTACTCAGTCATAAGAACCATTAACCTTTCTGTTCTCTTCTGTTTTCAAATTCTTTATAAGCTCGCATGAGTCTTGAAGTCTAAATTTCAGCTAATGTTCACAAAGTTATTAATTTTCAGGTAAGTAACCTAAATTTCAACTATCGGATCCTAAACTTTAGAAAAAGTAAGTTCCTATCCATGCTATCACACACTCCACTTGTCTGTTTGTAAATGTAACTAATTAAGCCTGTGTATTTGTAGTATATTCTTTAAAATATGTTTCAGCCTGGTTTGACAGGTCTTACCCTTCAAAGGAAAGTGTATGTAGGCTCTGATTGGATTTCTCAGCAGAAAAAGCAAATTGAACTCTGTGTAAACCACCTATAATTTATTTGGTCCTTATTGGAAGTGGCATCCTTGTCCATTGGTGTATAGTGTACTAATATGCTTAACCAGTTTAATTACATTTCTAAATAAATTCCTCCTTCAGTGTTTTATTAGCAATTCCTTCCTTCCTTGTGCTTTGCACGTATTTTTCCCATTCCCTTTTGTCACATATTGGACATTTATTTTACTTTTAGTCTAGGGTTATTCTGGTGTACTTTTAAAGGCTTTACTCATCCTTTTCTTCTGTCCTTTTTCTCCTTTTCTTCTCTCTCATTTATTTATTTTTTAATCATGTCTCTCTAGCTGTTTCATAAAATTTCCTAATGTTAAGCCTTATCTCATCTCTTTAAACTAATATTTTCTGGCACATTCTTCTCCTGATGTCTTCTTAGTTCACTTGATAGTTCAGTCTTTCTGCTTCCTTTCCTCTAACAATGTCCATGGTTCTTTTTTTTTTTTTTTTTTTTTTTTGTGGATGTCTCCTCTGTGCCTCCTCTGGAGACTTGTAGCCGATCTGCCCTTCAGAACTTAGCATTCAGACAGACATGATGAATGGGACAGAGAGTGGTAATAAAGATCAGGCTAAAGCAGAAGGACAGAACTTGTTCTTGTAGAAGCTACAGCAAGGTGGCTGTGCAGGTAGTTGAATGAATGTTACAAGCTTTTAATCGCAATATATAGGTGAAAGAGTGTACATATCTAAAAACTCTGTAATTCTGGAGCCAATCTTGTAAAATGGGATTTTCTTGGCATATTTGGATAGCCAGTCACTCAAAGTAAATAAGCATCAATGAGTAATGAAAACAAAATCAAAACTATAATCTGATGTGTGTAAGAAGAGGGAGTATTTGGTTGTAAAGGAAATTAATAACCATTGTGCAACATCACTACTTACTAAACTCTGAGGCTTCATCATAGACACTTTAACTCCTTTTTCATTTTCCATTTCTTTCAACTTGTTTGAGTATAACTTGATAATTTCTCTAATATGATGGTGATGAAATAATGAGAACATGAGCTTTTAAAAAAAGAACTTAAGCTTGTCTCTCTATTTATGACTCGTATTTCTTACATATGTAAGTACTAAATTCAGATAAAGAAATAAATTACTAACATTAGTTTATGAGAAGAAAACTTAAGCTACTAGTAACAACCATTTCATATGTATAATATATGAGGCTGTCTGTAGTTACAAAGCACATTGTTAATTTTTTCCTACTAACAAGAAGGCTTGAGAATGTATTTTTAGGTAACAATTGAACTCCACAATAGATATTGTATTTCATCTAACCACCATCACCTGGTTGACCCCATAATAGCTGTATTTGGATGTTTTGGTTTTTTTTCTTCATCAAATACATTCAGTTCTGTTGGAAATTTCTTTAGATATAGTACCTTTTTAAAAAGTCTTCTACATTTTACAGCCCATTTTTTATGAGAAAGAAAATACAGAAATGTTAAGAATGATGTAATGCTGACTTTTTCGTTGCTTAGTCATTTAAACAATTCTACAAAGCTGGTATCTCTTCCTTGACACACACTGGAAAGTGAGAAGGAAAAATCCAGTTCAGAATTTCATAGAGGCATGTGACATTCAGTATCAAAATGCCCAGAATCTTTACTTTCTGCATCTTACCCAACTATATAATGCTCTCTGGAGTAAATAGGATTGTACCTTAATTAATCTCATCATATTTGGAATATTGGAGATTTAAACTCAACAAAAATTCTTAGTGTTTTTTTTTTTTTCCTCGTTACATAATATAAAGTAAAAAACACAATTTAATGTTACATATAATTGGTTCATTTTTGTAGATACATACATGCACAACCAGCTGAGCACAGGTAATATATTAGGGTCTTACTGGAAAAAAAAGGCAGAGCTCTATCCATTAACAGACTTCTGAACTGATGAGATACTTCCTAAACTGTTTTATTTTTCAAAGAGTGAGGCAAATTTATAATGGAGAGGAGGAAATTACACTATATGTGAATATGCACCTAGCACCTAACTCTATCAGTATTATTTGTTGGGTATGAGCCCTCGGAAACTGAACTAATATAAAGGTAGATGTATAGAGCTACAGGTCACGCATAGGCATCAATAATTGATTGTTTAATGAGCCACTGAAAAGCATCCAATGCCACTTCTTTGTGTTGTTCACTGTACTGTTAAAAACAGTATGAAAGTGGTATCTAAGAACTGCTTTGAGTATCACAGATCTAATAATTTTGTTCCAGTTCCAAAATGGGATTGTATAATTTCTAGAAATGACTGACAGGAAACTTCTCTTTATAGATTGATACAGAAAACCTCCTCATGGTCCATTTCATTTCAAATTGCTTGGGAAAATAAAAGCTAAAAATGTGAAGAAAATGCTAAAGAGGAATTTTTTCACTCTGCTAGTAATGTTCCACAACACACAAAGCTAAATACTGCATTTTATCTCTGTGAGTGTAGCTCAATTTCAGATTTGTGAAGGGTGTGAGAGCTTGGATTAATTTAGAACTGATTGCTCATTAATCTTTGGAATAGTTACCCAAGCTGTCTTCCAACTGCAGGGGAGGCAATTGGCTGCTAACATCAAACCTTGCTGTGCAGTATTCAGTTCTTCTTTGCTACAATATTTAGCCTTTTGTTCAATGTTTACATACACAAAATTACTTGAAAAATATTGCTTAATGAGCTAGTACAGTTGGACCAAAGGAGTTAGACATTCAGTGTCTACAAGTGGGTGGCCAGTGTGAACCCACTTGAGCTGTTAGATGTAAAGCATAATTGTTTCTCAGTTTTGATTTGGTGAGACAGAAACCTCTGACTCCATGGAAACAGTGAGGAACTGCTTGAGCTGCTGATTCAGAACCAAGGATAAGATGTGAAAAGACTGGATTTGATAATGAAATATTTTGCTTTCTCTAAAACACAAGAACTTGATTTTTTCTCTTCAGCAGGATAAAGAAGCAACACTTTCTAGCTATGGACTGAAAGGTGGTTAAGCCTGTTTTAGGTTCTGGCCTTTCCTGCTGACTATATCATCTGACATTGAGGAAATGATGAACTCTGATATGTCCTTTCCTCTGAGCAGGAAAAGAACTGGCAAGCGTGATTCCTAATCAGGACACACATTGTATGTTTGCTTGAGCAGGTGGGAACTCTTATTTTGGCTCACTCAAAAAACACAGACTATTTGGTGACCCATATAATTCTTTCACTGAGATTCCTCTTTAGTTTGAGTGAAAAAAAACTGCATTCTTTGAAGGTCACATAAAGTGTTGAATGATGTAGTGTCAGTCATACTAAAAACCAGACCATTAGAGAGGAAAGCCCATAACTGACCAATTCTACTGGGGACCTTACTTCAATATCACTTTTTTTTAGCTTGAAAGTATCACAAAACAGCTTAAGTTCATCAGCTTTTACCTTCCAACTTGGCAGAGAAATAAAATAGAACAGAAAAATGGTATGCCATGTGTTGAACAACAAAAATTCTATCTTTAGATGGGTATCTGAGATACAAAAATGTCAACATAAAACTGTTCTTAGTGAATTAACAATTAGAATGATATTTATTTTTGAGAAATAGATGCATTTAAATGTTAGTATTATCATGATTGGAAAGCAGCATACTATTAAAACCTAAATAAAGAACATGTGATTTAAAGACTGCTGGCCTCCAAGTAATTTCAAGGAGCCTGAGGACAAGGACTTTTCATGTTATGTTACTTTTTATATCCCTACTCTGGCAGCAAAGGACAAATTGAGTAATGGGAAACTCATGCCAGTCAAAAACATTTTATTTAGTGTAATCCCTTGTCAGGCTAATGTAAAAGCATATATCTTATTTTAATGGGACTGCCACTGATGTGTCAAGTAAAAAGAGTAAGTTGTGGAGCTTTAACATGTTAGTCTTTCTGTCTTGAAAAGACACCTAAATGTGAGCTGTGGCTGCTGTCAGCAGCCATATGACCACAATGTCTGACAATGGTCAGAACAATTAAAACAGATGTTCTATCATACATTCAAGTCGGAGTTAAAAAGTTTTAGCTGTTGTGAGCCCTATTATTGTAGCGCAAAACATTTTAAAGGAAGGAATATTCCTTAAGTGAATAAAACAAGAATAACTAGTGACATGTTTCATCATTTTATTTCTACCAATTCTGCAATTTTCAAAATTTACCCTTTGAAAATTATTGAGTACCATTCTGTTTTCTTTGTGGATAAAGAATGAAAGCAAAATTGTATGTATGTATGAAACATCGCTGTCTTCGTGGAAATGTTTTGGTTTTTTTCTATTTCCTCTCTGAATCTAGTCATAGTATATAGTATAAAATGTATAGTATCATACTGTATGGACATCTATGAATTGAAAATTTCATATCCTGTAATGGTTATTTTAATGAAATCGAAAGACTTCTTTCTGAAATCTGGTTCCCGTCATAGCTGGAATTTTCTGTGAGAAATATTTAACCATGTTTAATCTGGTGGTGGTATATTATGTTACAGTCACTTACTGTGTCCATGTTCTGAAGAGAGGCAATGTATTTAGAAATAAGAGACAAATCTGACTATGTAGGTGCATTTGTTCAAACGCCCTGGCTACACAGGCTAGCTGCTGATACTCTTGTAGATGTTAGAAGCAAGCTATCTATTATCTCATCCTGTTTCATTACAAATAGTCTCCTATTACTTTCTACCCTTAGTATGCTTTTACTATATTTAGCCCCTTGTCACTTAACTCTTCTAATTTGAATGGCTTTCCCTGATTCAGAAAAATAAGAAAAAATGTTATGTCTTTTTTGCTTAGTAAATCTTCGCCAGCAGACCAGGCAGATCCTTTTCTCCACATCTATTCCCACAGCATTACTATTTTATGCTCTTACCTGTGACTGTCAGAATAGATGTATGCAGCAGTGCTTACAGGTATTATAAATACATGCGGAAACATACTAAGCCCTTAAAATACTGAAAATGTACCACTCCAGAGATAAAATGGTAATGATGGGATGACCTTGAGAGGTCACATCTTTGAGTGCTTATCGTGTCACCTAGAATCTCTGAAGGACTGCATCACAATATATAGTTGTCATGTCCCCATTGAACTTTTTTTTTTTTCCCCTAAGATCTTACATGAAGAAGTGACACTTTCGCCCAGTGAATTATTTCATTCTGTTGTTATGTCCACATGACCTTATTTAAACATGAGAATTCTTGTTCAAAGACTCCTTTGAAGTCAAACCATGAATTACTTTTCATGCATGGTTTGGCAAATTCGGGCAGGAGTTGTTTTTCTTAAATCTTTCCTGATTTTAAAGACCAGACATAAAAAGAAAAATCTGAAACAGGGAAACAGGACAGAAGGAAAGAAATGGATATCTGTCAAAAGAATTTTTTGGAGACAAAATTAGAAGCATTAACGTGGAAAGGAGAGTGATTCAAAGGCTCAATTGTAGCAATTTAATTTTTTAAAGCCTCATGAGTTAGGGAGATGAAGTAATGACTTAAACAGTGAGACACAGTTGTTAAACATGTACAGCATTGTTGCTGATCGTAAAAGAATTTTTAGGTCTTGTATTCCAAAATTCAAGTTCAATTCTGCTTCCTTTTCTGTCTTTCTGTTGTATCTCATGTCCCAAGCATACAAACCACAATTACCTTCATGGCTGTTTCTCACTGTCAGACACCACAGCTTCCCAGACTCATTTCATCCTCTGTTTCCATAATCAGTGCTTCAATTCTCGCTGCTTAGCTTCTGACTATGCTTCTTGTTTTGTCTTACTGAAACAGTGAACCCTGTTTTTCTGATATGCTGCTTAGTTGGGATATTTCATTGTTCCTCCCACTTAAAAGGACAATTCTCAGTGTTAGCAAGATCTATGTGGACTGGAGATCAGCGTGCAACATCCTTTCATTTTACTGATTATGAAGAAGACTATTCTATCACTCTTTTCTATGGATATTTCTCTCCTATATCAAACACTTATTGTCTGTCAAAATGTTGAAATACATCGTACATGAAAGCAATATATTAATCTAAATGATAATTTTTATTCAAACATGGAATACTCTAATTAATATTCAAATACTGACAAATGGAAGTAGGTGAAACTTCAGAACTAGCCACAATAAAGTTATTCTTCAAATATAAAAGACCAGCCCCACCAGTAATGCTGATGTGCTGTAGAAGATGGGTAAAGCCAAGTAATATTTCTTAAAACATGAAATCAACAGTTATAGTGTAGACTAATCATGAAAAAACATGAAATGTAGTATGGACTCCGGTTACGGACAAAATAGCACAGGCAGAGTTTCTGTTTCCTCATTAATATCTTAAGGAATAATATGTGGAACAGCAGCGGAAGCTACTACTTTGGGAATTATCAATATTTTTAATCATACTAGATAAAGAAGTCCCTCAGCTTTGCCTAAGGGTCCATTACTTTCCTAAGCAGCACAAGTCTACTTATATAAATGCCTCTGTCTCAGATCTCCCTACTTAATTGTAACCACTGTGTACCAAATGTACTGTCTCCAGCAAGGTGTTATTAATACAGAAGCTCTACATGTATTATCTATTGAATTTCTCCTCTTCGGGGAAATATAAATTAAATTGTATTATTATATACCTCCTTCAGTTAGTGATCAGTGAGGAGAAAAGAGAAGTAATCTTTGTTGATGTACTAATTCCTTCTAAAACAAGGGGAATTCAAATGACATTAGGCTAACATGTAAAGAATTCTCATAATATTAAAAAGATATTTTCTCAGCCTTAGCAAAGATCAGTAGTTTCTTTTCATGCTAACCTGTTTTGCCATATATTACATTTGGCTTAGCAGCAGTAGCCCCATGGAGTATGGGAATAAAAAATTAAAATAATGCAATCTACTAAATACCCCTTATTAACCAAGAACTCTTTAAAAATGAATGCAAGAGAAATAAGTGTCTACTTTCTATTCACATTGTTCTGGATTTGAATTGTTGCTAGGATATTTGTTTAAGACCTTTTCTGCATTTGCATGGCACCATTTTGTGTCTTAATGTGATTCAGAGATCTCTGGCATTGGTGTAAACTCAATAATAAATAGGACAAGATATTTCAGTTGTTTTATAGAAATCATTAATCTTTTAGTTATGCTCCACTATTCTGGACGTGGAAATTATAAGGCTACTCAGCCTTAGCTCTGAATGAGCAATCACTTTCACCATCACCTTCATTGGCAATTCTTGCCCTCCTAGAGAGAATTCCTAGTTTTCTTTATGTCATTAGCAGTATATTGGTTTGGGAAATATTTGGTATTGATACTCACTACAGGTTGTTAACCAGAGAAGTGGTGAAATAAGATTCAATATATTTGAAATAAATTTAACATTCAATTTTGGAGTTAAGGATATATCATAAGTAATAGATGGCAGTGGTGACAGACCCCAAATTCTATTCAGTGAGGATGAAATTACCCATGAGTTTAGAGCAGTTCAGAAACAGGTACTCTACAAAATTCTGACAAAGGAAATAGAAAAATAAATTATTGATGAATAATAGCTTCTTAGCAAAAAAAAATATTTTCTCAAGATTTTCACCACTTAATAAATGAAAAAAATCTGAAAGTCAAATTATTTTATCTAAGTCATGTGATTTCCTCGTATCTGACCTGTTCTCTTTTCAGTGTAGTATCTCAAATTCACTTAAGGAAAAAACTGTTTCCTTTGTAATATTAATAGCAACTTCTGCCTGAGGCAATACACTTAGAACACTTCTACGTAGACTTCTGAAGAGGGATTACTACCATATAGCATTGAGCAGTTCAAACTGTTGATTTCTCAGTGAAGCTATGCTGCTGAGTGACCTAAATTCCTAAGAAAGGAGGGGGACGTCCTCTAATGGTTAGCATCACCAGGTCAAGGTGAGGTGTGACCTAAGGCAGATCTGCAAATATAGTGGTTAGGACCTTTCAGGAGGCATTGTGATTTCTTGCTTGTGAATCATTCCTTGATTTTTTTTCTTTCTCTTATGAAGATTTTTGCTAATTACATTGTGCCACTCAATGGCTAAAATAAATAAATAAGCAAACACAGGATACAATTGAAACCTGGAAATTTATCATCAAAATCAATGACTATATTACTATCAATGACTAATATATTTTCCTTACTGAGAAAGGGTGGTTTCCAGGTCAGCTAATATCATTCCAGCTCATTTATGCACAGAAGGCTTTCTTTGACCAGATTGCAGTTTTGCCCTCTTTGATTGTCTGAGTCTATTTTTAAAGATGCATCTCAGCCACCAGTGCAGATACATCCAAAGAGACTGTGTGCATCTCTGAGAGCAGAATTGAAAAAAAAATTGTCATGGTCTACCTAATATTAACATAGCAACTTTTCTAATTTTAGTAAATCGATACCAAGACATGACCCTGCTTTTGTTTAAAGAACAGTACAGACACATCTACCCAAGGCAGATACTGCTTCTGTCTTAAAATGTTTCTTTAAAGCTATAGAAACTGGCAAAGGCTTTTTCTTCTTCTTCTTTTTTTTTTTTTTTTCTTGCTCTCTGTCCAATTTTTCTTTTCATATATATATATTTTTCTACTGGGTGAAAATGATTTGTTTCATGAGGGAGAAGATTAGATCCTTGCAAAAACTTTGAAATTGAATTTTGCAAGTCACTCTTCTGTCAGACTGCGTGAGTGTAAAAGTACAGAAGTGGAGTGGGGCATCAGATCCAGAAGCTTAAGGCTGAAACATATGTTTTTTATTAGTAAAGACTGAATGCTATACCCTTTTCCCTTCCCCTTCACCTTCTATTCACATTTTAAATTTGAAAGACAAAGCAAGGAGCTTATTTTTTGCTAGTGTTTTAATCCACATTACAGTAACTTCTGAAATGTAAAGTAATGTGTTGTAACTCGCTGATTGAGAATAAAATGTATAATTCTATTAATAGAGTAGTGCTTAGTCTGTTTGTGGACATGCAGTAACAAAAAACAGTTTGGCAATTAAAAGTTGTTAGATAAAGGACAAAGACTGTAGAAAAAAAAAAAATCTCCTAGAATACCAGATTCCTTAAATTACATTTACAATTTATTAGATTAATTCCAGATTAGAATTAGAATAATTAGAAAATTATGTTTCCTTATAGGGCTGTGAGAGAAACTTTTTCAGTGAACTCTGTGTGAGAGTGGTGGAAATCCTGTCTTTTGCAGTTTCAAGGGCAAAGCAAAGCATAATCTTTTCATTTTCAGGCTATTTTTAAGCTAAAAAGGGTCACATCATTTGTATGCTGACATTTATTCCATTGTTTTCATTAAAGAAAGAAGAATGAGAGTCTGAGAAATCTTGAGCTGTACCCGATAAGAAATTTGTAAAAGATGACCCCAACCTGTGGAAGATGATTTATGAAATCATGATTTTCATTATAAGACTTAGTGCTGAGTCTGTTGTTTTTGATTGATATGCCTGGAGCTTATAGGCTTTTTTTTTTTTTTTTTTTTTTTTTTGTCTAAAGCAAAGAGCAAGGGCATTAGAATTTTGCTGGAGAACAAAGTTATGTAAAACACATCCAGGTATAGGAACAGGTATCACTGAAGATAAAATGACTACAGAGAAAAAAAAAATATTAAAGCTTTGCAAATTACTGTGTAATGCATGTAAACTTAAAATTTTAAGCAAAGCTTCAGGGCTAAAAGTTTTGAAAAAAGAACAAATATTTCATTCTATACTCAATCACTGAATGTAAGATATTACAGATAATTTCATTCTCATGTGTTTATCTATCTTTACCAGCAAAAGGATAATTAAAAATGCTCTTTAAAATAACAAATATGGAACCTACAATAAAAATAGTCTTACTTGCTCATATTCCCAGGTGTGTTGCCTAAAATGAGTGTCTTGTGCATATCACTTTTATTGGGGTTACAAAATGGCATCACTGCTGTTTGAGATACTGAAGATGCCTAAACTGAATTGACAGCAAAATATGTCCTACATTAAGATGTTTAAATTTCATAGAGTTCACCCATCCCATTATCAATGTCGAGGTAAATGACAGTGCAATCTGTCTCTCAGTTTTAAAAGTCTAAATTGTGAAAGTAATAACCTGTGGGTAAAAAATAAAAATAAAATGTCCTGCACTTTTAACTTGTACCAAATTCCAGCTAGGAAGAAAGAAGGTTGCTTTGTTTGGAGAACTAAGAGAACAAAATAATTAATTCATTTTTTATTAAATGAAATTATTGATGAAGAATAAACTATATTTATGGAAAACAGGATGAGAGCATGTGCTACAGAAAAACAGTAGACATTGGTTCTATTTGCTGATAAGTCATTCCCGTGTAAGTTAAATTATGGATGCACATAACTCTAAATCTGACTTTCCTAGCAGAGGCCGAAATATATGATTAATATTTAGTTATCTTGTGATACTTCACAAGTACTGATACGTATGCTACCTACTGCTAATCATCTTAGAAGATGAGACAAAGAACTTCACGTTGGAGTTTTCATCCTCATCTATTCAAAAGTGAAAAAATCTACTTTCCCATGGAATCCACTGAAAATGAAGTGAGAACAATTAAGCTAGATGCCAAGTGAAACTATTACAGACAGAATACCTTCTAATTACACCTTAGGAACTTACAATGAACTTTAAACTTATGGATTCACCTGCATTTGCTGAGGGCTAAGAACATGCACATGGTTACTTACAACACAGATGGATCGGCACGCTAATGTTTGTTAAGCCTCATTTGTTTGCTCATATGCCTGAGCCCTACGCGTGCCATTTTCCACTGTTAAGAATCAAGGTATATAGGCACACCTGAAAAAGAAAGGGATGAGGGAGATGGAGAAAGATGATTCTTCTGATCAGAGGACTCTGAACCTGTTCCTTACTTATGACCATTTGTTCATATGTCTGAATATCAAGTGCACAGTGGTATTTAAACACCAAACAACTATTCATCTGTTATTTACATGCGCTTTGCAATGATAGCTTTGTAATTTAAGTATAAACTGCTTTAAATATAAATGTAAGCATAACAATCTGAGACTTCTTAGAGTTGGAAGGGAACTTTAAAGGTCATCTAGTCTAACTCCCCTGCAATGAACAGGGACATCCACAGCTAGATCAGGTTGCTCAGCATTTTCAGGACTTTCAGCATTCATTTTGTGTATGAATGTGTATTTTCAGCATTCTTTTTGTGCATAGCTTTCTGTAGGCATTACATTTGCTTTTAGTTCAATGCAAAATCTGGATAGATAATCTGAAGTTGTTCCCGACATAAAACAATCCTTAGTAATGCAAGGTAAAGTATAAGGAAAAAAAAAAAAAAAAAAAAAAGTCAAATATGGTAGCTGAAAGTTTTGGGGGCTTTGTTTTGTTTTGTTTTTGTTTTTGTTTTTGTTTTTTTGGTGTTTTGTGTGTTTTTTTTTTCTTTTTAAATCCAATATAGTAATTATATGATTTTCTTTTGCAGTATCTCCTAGTAAAAAATTAAACAGACTTCTTTTTTCCTAAAATTGGGTTAGGTACTTCTGTTTTCAGGAAAGACTGAAGTCTTCTTGAATGTGGTATATTTTTTCCCAAATTTTATGATGAGAATTTGCACAAACTGTGACATAGAAGGCAATACTTCTAGTGACGTGATATTAAAACAGAGCTAAATTCACAACTGAAAAAGATGCATGAAAACAAATGCTCACACATCTTCAACAGGGTTATCATTGTCACATATATTTTAGTATTGGTTAAATTTTATCTTATTTTTTAAAATCTGTAATTGTCCTTTTAAACAAAATGTACCAAATAATGTTCTCTCTAATACCCAAGTCAAACTCCACAGATTTGTAAACACTTAACAGCTTCTATAGAGGAATTTATGTATGTAGATTCATGTGTAATATATCTTCTTTCTGTTGCAGAAAAAACTTACTTATGCGAAAGATGTTTTATTAGAAGAGTTTAAGGATGTTAGCAATAGCTTAATTGATATATTTTTTTATAGGCAAAAGGCTTGCATTCCTTTTTCATTAGTTTTCTATTCAGCATTTCAGAAAATTGCCTAACCAAACGTACCCAGCTGGAAATGTATTTATTGTTACCATTCTAATACTTGAGGAAGAAATACTTTGCTTTAGAAAACATGCTTGACACTATTTGGGATAGTTTATTTTTATTTTTATTTTTATTTATTTATTTATTTATTTATTTCCCTTCTTCTTGCACACTGAGGTATGTGCTGAATTTTGGAGAGAAATTAGGAGTGCCATGCTAAGCAAGTAATCTTTCTTTAACCTTTCTTCCAACTATCTTCCTTAGATACATTAGACTTAGCCCCAGAATAAGAGAGAGTTAATGTCTGGCATATGAAATGGGCATTTAATAGCTAGATGACGTTGCTTTTATTATCTCACCTTGGAGATGAATAATCTGTGGGGATTTCAGGTATGCATACAATCTAAGAGAACGTGCTAATAATTCAGGGACAAAGCCTTAGCCATTACTCAGGGACAATTAATTATGCCAGGGGATAAAGACTTCAATCACTTTACTAATACTTGTGTCCTCTTTAAGTAGTTTCCCTTTCTTTAAAGTATAAATTTTGATCCATCAAGAACCACAAACTGTGTTGTTGTTCGTGTTATAAATGTAAATTAATATAAAAAAGTGCTCTAGTAACAGATAACTTTTTCTATTTCCACATTAACAGCATTGATTCAAATTCCTTTCTCAGAATTCATACCTGAAAGATTATGGTTTTGGTTTGTACTTCTGGCAAGCATAATTAAACAATAATTAAATATTTCTAGCTGTGCTGCTCCTCCAAAAGAACCAGAGATTTGTGTGTTATTGTTTTTTTGTTTGTTTGGTTGGTTGGTTTTTAGTAATTAGTGTTTTGAGTTCTTCCTTTCATAATTTGATTCTGACACCTGCTTAGACGGAAACCAAGTTTAGTCTATAAGGGATTTTCCTAGTTGGTACCTTTTTTATGGAGAGGAAAAGCATTAGGCCAAGACCTTCTTTCATGTAGAAACCTAGTGAGTGAAAGTGCTACATAGTATATAGAAGATAAACATGAATGTTGTAGATTTAAACATAAGGCTGTCTGGCATTTTTCAATCTTACAAAAGCAGGCTCGTGTGTATGATATGGATCAAAGATAAAGCAGATCATTAATTTAATAGAAGTTAGAAATTCCTTTATAAGCAGGAGTGTAATGTAGTAGTCTTGTTGATTATGTTGTGCTACTGGATGGAAATTCTACCTGGAAATTGAATGCTATGAAATAATACTGAGTCCTTCCATAAAAGTGAAGAAAAATCCCTTTATACACGGCAAGTTGACCCAATGACTTTCAGACTAGTTTTCAGTGCTTCTTTTAATCTTCTTGGCCAAACAAAGGAAACTGAAAATCCACACATTAAATTGGGAGAAACCTCTTACTGCTGAAGTCAGGAGTCCAAATCAAGGGCTAGAAGCTATGCTTTTTTCAAGCTGTTAGCTGATGTGTTCTTGAAATTTTTTTTTTTTAATTGAAACTAGTGATTTTCCTTACTGATAAAAGAACTAGTACCCATAAGGGGCAACAACTATTTATTATAGTCTACGGTTCTCATTTAAATCCGATACAAGCCAGAGCCTTGACTATGTCTCATGTATTTTGATGACTTCCAAGAAATATCTTTTCATTTTTACTGTCTTTCTTCTGGCAATTATTTTATATCCTGCCTCAACCTTTACACCTTATTTGTGATAAAGCAATGAGGAACACTATAAAATATATCCAAAGCTATCTTTAGCATACAACACAAAGTTATCTTACACAGTGGAAAAAAAAAAAAAAAAAAAAAAAAAAAAGATGTGCTAATGAATTTTCAAGTGGAAATCCCTTTCTTCGAACACAAAGTTGGATATCTGAGAGGGCTGTACTTTTTATTAAAAAATATGTGAATGTATAAATGTGCACTTTTGCTTTATTTCATTTCACATATTTTTTTATTTTATTTTTCTGATTTCACAATTTTATAAAACTCATATTTACTTAATAGTTTTTAGACTACTTTGTGATGATAGAAAGAAGGGAGGGCAGATTTTTAATACAGCCATTTCTACTAATTTCTCCATGTTATCTGAGAGGAGTCTTGGAGGGATAGCCATATTGAAGGAGGTGATCCTCCCCCTCTACTCTGCCTTAGTGAGGCCACATCTCGAATACTGCATCCAGCTCTGGGCTCCCTAGCTCTAGAAAGACAGAGATCTTCTAGAGAGTCCAGCAGAGGGCCACAAAGATGATGAGGGGCTTGAAGCATCTCTCATATGAGAAAAGGCTGAGAGACCTGGGACTGTTCAGCCTGGAGAAGAGAAGACTTAGAAGGGATCTTACCAATGCTTATGAATATCTAAAGAGCAGGAATCAAACTGTTAGGGGCCAGGCTCTTTTCAGTGATGTGCAGTGACAGGACAAGGGGAAACAGGCAAAAACTAGAACACGGGAAGTTCCATGCAAACATGTAAAATAACTTCTTTACTGGGAGGGTAACAGAGCACTGGAACAAGCTGCCAAGAGAGGATATGGAATCTCCTTCTCTGGAGATATTCGAGACCAGCCCGGACAGTGTCTTTCTCAACCTAATGTAGGGAACTTGCATTTAGAAGGGAGGTTGGACTTGATTTCCAGAGGTCCCTTCCAACCCCTATGATAGTGTGATTCTGTTATTTTCCTGAAGCCCTTTGTCTCTCTACAGTTTTCAAGTTTGTAGGTCATTTTCCAAAAATTTGATGGTAACTGCCTCCCCCCCCCATCCCCCAAAGAATTTCCCTTGTGAGATTGCATTCTTTGCTTTTACATCCTGCATCAATGATTTTTCTTACTTAGTGAGTTCTGAGAAAATTTGGCCTAGGGGGAAATTTAACATTTTATCTTTATTTACTCTGACTTTTTTGGTTCCAGAGTGGATGAACTCTGAAGTCAATATGTAAATTGTAAGTTAAGTCTCAAGTCATTACATCCATCTGAGGATTTAACTGGGCCTTAGTCATTACTGTAACCACTTATTTGCAAAAGTAATTCTCCTTAATTTTAGAAGCTGCTACCTGCAGAAAAACTCACCACTGTGAGGAACTTTCGATCATTCAAACCTAAAATCTGCTACAATTTGCTGTCATTTTGTTGGAATAGCTACATGTTGAGGATATCAGTCTGCATGTATGGTATGCTAAACTTATGTCAAAAGAGTAAACCTAGGCAAAAGAATAGAATGCATACTGCAATACAAAATAATAACAAAAATAATAAAATAAAAAATAATAATAATAATCCATATTTCATTGAATCTTACGTTCAAGATAAATGATTATTTGACTGTCCAGACTTGATAAATAGACATCTTGAATTTTTTAAATGAAAAAAAAATCTTTGGCATCGTAAGTACATATTGCCTTGAGGAACTTCAGTCAGTTTGAACCTGAAATGCAGTCCAGGGATGAATATTTAATTTCACTTTCCTTATAAGTGAGGTTGAATCACTTCTACAAGTCTGTGGGTGACAGTTTCAAATTTTGACTCAGGCAGGCAATCATCAGAGAATAATATTACAGCAGGGTAAAAAGTTGGTAACTTAGTAATGACATTTTAATATTACAGAGCAGTAATAAAGAGACCAACAGTCCCCTGTGAAAGCTTCTGTTGACTTACTAATCAATATCATCATAACAAGCAGCATATGTAAAATCCTACACAGAGTCAGTGCCTGAGGATAGAGGAGAAATGCATTCCTCACGTTTTCCTGGTTTGCAGATTATGGGTGTTTCTCTGTAAATGTTTCAGAGCAATAGTATTTCAGCCTGCCACAAAGATTGCACACACTGAAAGCCCTGTGATGCCCCCTTGGGACTTTCACACTTGTGGTCGGAACTACCCTCATTTATCTCACTCCCAAGTGAGTTTTCTCCAGGGTATTTCTTTACCTCTTCTAGGCCTAGGGTCAGAACATGGTAGACCACAATATTGTTGCAATTAGTACAGTGGATCTTGTCAGCCATGAGCTCATCTTCGCCACTCTCCTAATAGGCTGAACACTCATTAGCTATGCCTGCATCCAAATCTAGAAAAGGTGTCAGTGCAAAGGAAAGGGACTTGTTACTCCAGGCAAAAAAAAAAAAAAAAAAAAAAAAAANAATGAGAATAAATAAAACTGAGTTGAAGCAGACAGAATATAACTGTAATTTTATGACTATGCATGAGTTTACAATGTTTTGTTGTAATATAAATGAGACAACTGTCCTGATGATGCATTGTCATGGCATAAATCTGAAACTGCACGTTGTTATGGAATAACAATTATACAATCTCCTAGTTATTCATTCAGTATTTCTTGAACAAAAACAAAGTTGCATAAATAAATGTGATGTGTTTAATAATATAACAATAAGCTGTGAACTGTTGAAAATTAAGAATTCTATCCAAAACTGTGAAAACTTAGTTCAGTTATTTAATGAGCAAGATATTTTTAAAATTGATTGAGAAATGCATTTGTTGATAGTTTTAGATAAGAATCTTACATAGTGCCTGCTTCGCTCCATTTGATTTCATAAGCATGATGTGGTCTATATTACTGATCCTTGTATAAAGAAGTGAGTGTGTGTGTGTGTGTGTGTGTGTCAAGGCACAGGATACGTGTACAATTTTCTTTACAATTTTCCAGGGAACATTTTCCCCTTTTTTCATGCATGATTTTGCCTAACATAAATAGCTTTACCATTTGGATTTCAAAACTAGTTGGGTGAGTGAAACACTGAAATAAAGATGAGAAAGTAAAAAAAGGAGAAGCACTTACGTGAAACAGAGTGTTACTGAATCTCATACTAATTCATTTGTTGATATTAGTTTACTTCTTAGTCATATGATATAGAAAAAATAAAATAGGAGTAATCAGGCTTACATACATGTAAGAGGGAGCATCTCTCCTCCTTGACTACAATGAAGGTTAGTAAAATGCTCTCCCTGTTTTTTTACTAGAGTTGATTCCTGTAATTTTCTGAGATCAGTCGATCTCCTCTTATATCCTAAGTCTGTACAGTATGTGTTTTGCTGGATGTGGTCTAAATTGCTTATCAGTCTCTGTAGTCACCATAAGAGAACGCTAACAGAAATCCGCAGTTGTGTTTCAGTAAAAAACAAACAAATAAACAAAAAACCGCCAACCAACCAAGCAACAACAAACAACAAAATGAAACACCAAAAGCAAAACAAACCAGAATTGACCTTTTCAAAAATGATTTTCTAACTTTTTTTTTTTTTTTTTTTTAAATACTCAATTAGGAAAGACTTGTTAGCTGGCTCACACAATAATGAGACCACTGAATAAGAAGCAGGAAGCTTCCTGATTAACATACTGAATGTAGGTGACTGTCAATATAATAGATCTTGCATAGTTCACATTAAGAAAAAATGGATATAACCCCAAAGGGAAACTCAGCAAAAATTAAATACTAGTCTGAATTTAATACATCTTAATAAACTTGGGAGACAACAGCCTTTAGAATTCAACATCATTTTTAGATTTTAAAAATTCCAGCGTATTATTAGTTTTAACTGTAGCATAAAGGTGAATACATAAGTAAATAGGTTTTAAAATATTATCTTTGATATGATTTATAATTCCTTTTGATATTTCGTATCAAATTTCATTGGCCAATTTTGTACTTCAAAACATTGTGTGTGCTCTTAACACATTTGTTGGGATTGTGTTCTGTGTTGCCTCTTTGAAGGGTAAGTGTCTAAATAAAGAAAACAAAATGAAATATTACTTTTGCCAAAGGGGTGAAGGAAAGCATAGGATTCTTGGTTTGGTAATAATTAAACAGTCACCAAAGGGTGAATATTGTTTGCACTGAAGTGAACATATTAAAGTATTAGCAATATGTCCTTGAAATATGCAGGGACACTGGTAAAATATGATATTAGAATGATTTAATAAAAATGATAAATATCTAGACTTTTGATCTTTGGTACAATGTTTCTACACATTTTCTTCTACTGAGATATAACTAAGAAGAGTTTCAAACAATATTCTGTACCTCCATAAGCCCTTTTGCTATCAGCATTTTTTTGCAAATATTAGCATTTGCTGGGAGAACGCTGTTGCAACTGGAAATTCAGCAATCAATTCTCCTTTGTCATTAGATTTCAAAGTATTTGCAATTAGAATTTTTAATTTTCACTTCTTTCTTTTGCTTTACTTTCCCAGCTATTTTCTTATTTAGTTTATTTATTTACTTGTTTGTTTGTTTGTTGTTGATGTTGTCAGGTGTCTGCAACTTTTCCACATGCTGTGTAAGTGTACTTAACAGCATAAAAATATGTTAACATTTCTTCATTATTTTTCTTGGCTTGCTTCTGCCGTGAAGTATTTGGGAATCAAATCCAAGTTGTGTGCATGTCAGATAAACCACCGTTTCAGAAGCTGTGGATTTGTAGGTAACAAGTGAACTGCTGCATGTGAATTTTTTTAGCTTAGTGTTTAAGATAGTTTGTCCTCTTATGGTTTTTAGCTTTTCCTGATAGAATGCTGCTATGCCCCAGTGAACACAGAACCTTTAGGCTCCATCAGAAACTGCAGTAGTTGAACATACTTCATAAATTAACAGCAAAAATATCATTCAGAGATTGATCCTGATCTCATTCTATAACAACTGCTGATGCAGTTCTCACTGGTTTCAGTTGAAGAGTTTTGACTGTGATTCTTTGTTTGGTCTTTACTTTTGCACAAGAAAAGATGAATGAGGATGAAAGTAGCAAATCTTCTGCATTAATTAAAAAGATAAAATGGCAAAGAAAATCTTCATGCAGATGGGAACATTGTCAGAAAACAATGTTTTGTTTCTAGGTAGTCTCTTTAATTGAATTTTATTGATATGTCCAAGAGAAATAAAGAGGATAGAGGATAGCTACATAATACGTATATGTATTATTTCTGTCTCTCTATATGTGTATCAAATGATCGCCTGCAACTAGGTGATGTTTTGTGTTTCCACCAAATCTGCAAGTACACCCATGATTATCTTGAATATTTTTTCTACTCTGGAAGGTACTGCAATCAAGTAGCATTTTGAGAAAAGAGCTTAATGTAAAAATGATGTTAATGTGTGTTTCTCTAAGTGCAGGAGTCTGTAGCACGTAATATGACTGTCATTACCCAGAATGTCTTAATATGTAATTTATGGGTTTTTTTTTTTGTTTGTTTTTTTAAGCAAGGATTGTGCATTTCATCATTAAATCTGGAAGAAAGAAAAATGAATATCACATTATGCTAAAGAGCTAATATTTTTAATTCTTAGCATTCTTAATTTCACATGCATCTGATGTCATGAAACACAGTTGAACTAAATATTATGGGAAAAAATATGATGACCTAAAAGCTTAGATAAGGATTCTGGAGAATTTTAGGTACCTTGATTAATTTAAAGCCAGTTCTGAAGTGCAAGGTAATTGAGCTGATCCTGTGGTAGTAGCTGTGAGGTTTTGCATCTCTGTGAATGCTGGGACTTAAAGAGCCCTGCAGCAAGTATGGTTATGTCAGTAGTAACTATGTTTGGCTTTGCGGCTGGCCAGTCATGTTGGGAAAAGCAAAAGAAATGAAAATCTGTTGTGCACAATGGGAGGAGGACAGCTCATTTCCACAATCTCTTGACCTCCTAGTCTGATCTTGTGTTTTCTACCTTTTCAGAGCAATTTATGCTTTAAAGACATTTGCATAGCCAGCCTCCTGCAGAGCCACTAACCCTGGTTTCTGATCTGGATGTGTTCTGCTAGTTTGAGCACTAAACATTTCAAAATTTACTAATTCTGATAAGCAACTGGTGACATTATGATGGAAAGTATGTTTTTAAAGCTATTAAGTACTTAGTGTGTATATATCCTGTATTTCACTTATCATTTGACAGCAGAGTAATTGCAAAATGAACATTTAGATTGGATTGAGGACACCATAAGCTAGAACAGCTGTGGGTGGGAAGAAAGACAGGCTTAGTAGTACATGCATTATGTCAAAAATAATAAATAAATAAACGTTGCCAAGCTGACAGAATGCACAAGGTAGCAATGGTATTTTCATGTTAAATTTTCATGCCTGACCTTTTATAACACTTGCCATGTGACAGGTTAATTTCTGAGTCTTGAGCTAAAACACCTCATGGAGTATCAGGTGGAGTATGTGCTATTCATGGACTATTCACTAGACCTTTCTATAGGTGGTGACAGATGACTTGTGTTAAATTTTAAGGGCAAGCTTATGTATTTTGCTTGAGCAGCACAACAAATAGTTATTAATATAATATAATGCAATATAATGTAACAAATATAATTAATATAAAATGTATTAATAAATATATAAAATATACAATTATTTATGAATGTTATTTGCTGCAAACCTTCATTTTATAGAAGTTGGCAAACTTTTTTTTTTTTTTTTTTCTAATATATATAGGGCTAGCAGAATTTTTCAGAAAACTTGGCTGGACGTGTTCTTGGGACTGTGTAAAGGAAGGAAACCCGTGAACAGTTCCTTCATTTGCCCAGGAAATACTCATTAAATTCTGTAAATGATCAATCCCAAGCTTATTTGTAGCTAAAATTTAGGATTTTTTTTAGAAAATATTTCTCAAATCAATTTTTTTGAAATTAATATACCCCAAACGTTGTTGTATTTCCTATCTAAATGTAAATTCTAGTGTCAAATGTAAACTCAAAAAATAGTTTATTTGAATTTTGTCTGAGTAGTTCAGCTCCCTTTAATGAGGTGAGCTATTTGCCTCATTAGTGTAATTGCTTTGCTATTCTGCATTATTATCTTCAGCACTAGGCTGTTTTCCAGCAACAATTGTTATACAAGTCATACTAATTTGTACATTTTCACTGTCCTAATATTCCACTGAGATACTACTTTAATTAAAACATGACCTTATTATTCATAACTAAATGTGAAGCATAACCTTTTATCCTCAAGGAATGTCATCAAAGGTTGCATCTTAGTTCTGCATCAGATCAATGACTGTCATGCAGGATGAAGATCCTATCGTCTGTGAATGGCATCTGATGGTAATTTATAACATTACCTGCCAACTCATCTATCTTTAGAGACATACTGCAGTCATTCTCTATCTTTCCTTAGAAGCTTTCATTTAGCACTGCCTAGCCATCACTCCCCTATGATAGTCAGGAGACAATTCATAAAATCAGAGTGAATTACCATGTTTATATGTGTCTGACTAGGAAGGGCAGTAAGCAAGTCTCCAAAAGCTGAAATAAGTTTGTATATGCTGTACCATCAATTTATTTTGTAATTGTACCTGGAGAGGAACCACTTTTATTTTAAAAGGTGAGTAGTTCTGCTTCAAAACCAGAGGTCTGTGAAGCAAAACTGAATGGATGGATCTATCTCAGATGAGCAATGAATGGACACCCTACAATAAAAAAATAGCTACCCTCAGGTCAGCATAAAAAAATCATTACAATGGCAATTGAACATACTGTAAGAAAAATAACTAATGAAATAACTAAATGAAGTGCATAGTGGCATATATGAATGTTAAATAAGGATTTTTTGCCTTAGAGTAAGAAATTTTTCCAGGAATTAAAGCTATCAGCTGGAAACCCCTACCTTGTCCATAAAGAACATCACTGTTTTCACCACTGTACAGCTAGTTCCATCAGGCAAAGAGTCATCATGCAAAACATCCTCATGCAGTGAGCCATGTGCAATTCTTTGGATCCTTCTTTTCTGCTAATCCTTCACATTAGATGGACTCTACTGGAGAGGGTAGGCTGATGGAAGACAAAAGGTTACGCAGGAAAGTATACAATTATTTTTAGAGGATAGATGAATTTATCTATCCATTGTAATTTTGTCCTTGCTGAACATCTTTCACGTATTTTGCCTTACATTTCTGTCACAGATAAGCTAAAAACAGAAATACCCATCATAAGCTGATGCTAATGACAAAGGTCTTTTAATGAAATAATTTTGTTTGCTTGCTTTGCTCATTGTTTGGTAGGAATTAATTACTCACAACATTTAATAGGACTGGGTCTAATCTAAAGGTCAACTGGCAATTACGATTACTTTCTGGTACTGTTTAACTCAGATGGCAGGACACACGGCTGATAGAGTGTTCTAGTAACTGAGCTGTGAAGGTAATTTTATTTTATTTTTTTTTCAAGTTATGAAGGTATTTCCCTCCCCCTCCCCAATTATTCACGATTTCTGTGAAGATCAGCTAGAATGAGATGGTACTTTGCTTTTTTTACAGTACAATAAAAGGATATTACTGAAACTTCAAAATTATAAAATAGCAAGGGAATAAAGTTTTAATATTGAAAGAATCAGTATAATTAGAAGTATCAGTAAGTTGCATGCTGCAATACCTAAGACATCTTTAAATTGACTGGAACTACAGAAAGAACACAAGAACGTATACTCATTCAAAAAGTCTATGGGATTTTTTTTCCTATTATAAACTGAAGTAGTCTTCATAAGCATCCATGAACTTTAAAGTCAAATTTCAAAAGCCCGCTGGAAGAAATACCATATCAAAAATAATTTTTAATAACTGCTGCTATTTCTATATCTATCTTGCAAGAAGGAAAACATTCAAATTCATTTATATCATATGCTTCGTACTATCTGTATTAGAATCACTTTTCATTCCTTCCAAGTATTCATTTTTTTCTCTTCTGCCTCTAATTTTTCAAAGTTCAATCACTTATACTTCATTTATTGCATAGCCTCCCACTTTCGTAAAGCATGCATTGGGATTAGTATAGTAGCATCACTCCCTAAGGAAAAGGAAAAAAAGGACATATAAATAGATAAACCCTATATAGATAGACATTGGTAAAAAGGACAATTAGTGTATTGTAACAATTATCATTTTCACAGTACAGCCCAGTAATGCTTTACTGAATTCATTATAGAGGAGTTAAAAAAATATATAAATAAATAACAGGTTAATTCTCTGTGAGAATGACTCTATGAATCAGTGTTATGTGCCATAACACTGAATTTTGTCATT
The DNA here is from genome assembly GCA_016647715.1 of Pavo muticus. Lineage (NCBI taxonomy): Eukaryota > Metazoa > Chordata > Aves > Galliformes > Phasianidae > Pavo > Pavo muticus. The sequence continues at coordinate 90,746 of JACDJE010000718.1, forward strand.
GGCTTTACTTAGTTTTCTTTTAATCTTTGAGACATAGCTTACTTGAAACGTTTCACACTCATTTCATTGAACTTATTTCATAGTAGTTTACAAGTTAAGAAGGACAGCAGTTTCTCTTCCTTCAAGGTAGATGGACATCTAAATCTTACAGTATGTTATTTTGAGAGTGTACTGCAGAAAGAAAGAAAGAAAGAAAAAAAGAAAAAAGAAAAAAGGAGTTAATGAAGTATGTTTGCTTTCTAATAACTGGCTTTAAAACTGCTATGCAAAGATCCATAGATGCTTTTCTGTGAACTCATAAATTCTGCTTAATTCCTAAGTGAGAAATACTTATATATTTCCTGATTTTTTGGCCTTTAATAATCAATTTGAACTTTGATTTTGGTGGTGAAGATGCCATATTAAAATATTAATTCAGGATTTCATTCTTGACTGGAGTCTTTGAGAGTGCTGCAGCAAAATAATCAGAATAATAAATATCTGCTAAAGGAAGCTTAGCCTCCTGTTCATCAGTAACTCTTGCATGTTGTTTTCAGCAGAGCTGCTACCAAGCTAGTCCCTCTGTGCCAGCACAGGGAGTTACACCAATGCAGATGCAAGTCTTTGCTATTTCTTAATTTTGTGAGATTCCTGAAAGCCTATTCATTCTGCCTATAGTAAATCCTTTTGAATAATAGTCCCACACTCTTAACACAGTAATCGCCCATGCCATTTGGTGTGCCCCACAAACTTGATCAGAATGAATAGCTGAGTTGTATGACCTTACTGTTTACCTGTGGCAGATGTAATTAAATCATAATCATCTGCAGGAAAAAGAGGTGCCTACATGTGTGTGTTAATTTGAGTTTGCATATATTTTTAGAATGTAGAAACGAGGATCTTGAGGATGAAACTTTTTTTTTCTTCTTTTTACAAATGACAAAGACTGTGAAACTTCCCATATATGTCATTCAAGTTGAAGTTATACACTGTAATGCAGTTTTTCCACCTACGCAGCAGAAATCGATGTTTTACAGGTCAGCCATCCTTTTCCCTAGAGTAAATTGGTGATCTGTTACAGACATCAACTAGAGTTTCATCTAAGCTTTTTT
>JACDJE010000718.1:92155-128155 GCA_016647715.1 Pavo muticus
TTTTTTTTTTTTTTTGTTAGATCACAGAGCTATGAACATGCAAAATCATTTTCTTCTGAGCAACCAGTGAACTCAGGAGCAGTTTAATACCCCTTTTGTAACATAAAGTACTGCTGCTCTATTTTGCCCAGTAGATTCTGCCTAAATATGGTATTTCAGTGATTTTCACATTCTGCTCATGCAAATCTTCCCACCAGGTCTCAGTAATACTGGTTAGATCATAAAAGAGCAATTCCAATTCCAATTTCTCTTTTTTATTACCCAGGATCCGAGCATTCATGTATAGGCAACTAAAGCATTTTTATTCAGGCTTCTTGGTGCCTTGATTAATTTTATTCTTCACATCTTGATTTCATGCTAAATGAGTGATCATTTGTTTCTCCTTTACACCCTCCTTAGATGTTAGTTTCATGTCCTTTGAGTGGCTGAGTCAACTGATTCATAACAATTTCCTTGAATTCAGGTGGTGAAATGGTATTTGTGCTAATATGGACTATCACCAACAAATACTCATACAAAGACTGGATGCATAAAAAATCTTGTATTTATTCTTTATTCATTTTAGTAATGTAAGTCAGGCATCTAGTCTAAGCTGTTCTATGTTTTTCTGTTTCTCTATAGTCAGTAGAGAAAGATCTCTCCATTCTCCAAACTTTTAAAATGAAATGAATATACATCTGGAATGTCTCTGCTGGTGGAAGTAACAACCTGGTTAAAGCCTCTGCTTCAGTGCTGACCACTGCACTGCTGCAGCATGAAGCAAATAATCATACCATGTCTTTGTCTTAGAAACTTTGTCTGTTCCCAATAGAATATGGTGTTATTATCACATTTATCGTTAATCACACTCTGCACGGTAAATTGTGGGTTATAGTTTAGGAAAGCTAATAAATGCATTATTCAGGAGATACTGGTAGAATTCTTTTAAACCAATTCTTGTTTGTTTGTTTGTTTGATTTTTACTTTAGGGTGTATCACAGGGAATATTCATATCCTAAGAAGCAGCATATGTTTGTTAAGGCTTGTCACCATTATGTAAGAGAGAAGAGAAAAATAAACCCTAAAAAAAGTAAATGCCCAGTAAAACAGTTGTATTAGTGGAAGTAGACAGCTGCATAACTTAGTATTGGAATAAATGTTTTATGTGAAATGACAGTAGCTGTGTTCTGAAGATTATGTAAAGGTTAGAATAAGAAGACTTTTGGATGCCGTACAGACAAAAATCAAGTTCCAGAATTTAGTGTGAGGAACAGGAAGGAAGAGGGTTTACAGTGGCACAGTGTATGATGGGATGCTGAGCAGTGATTAGATCCTTGGACAGTTTTTCCATGACTATCTCCTTTTGTTTTTTCTTAAGTGGAAATCCTCAGAAAGTGTGACATCTTTCTGAAGGTCAGTGGTATGCACTAAATTGTGATTTCCATCTTTACATCTGATCTCTTTACTTAATAGTTCAGAACATTGTGCTGCTCTTGGACTCCATTGCAACTTACAAAGTCCTCTTTGCTGTTAACTAAACCTTGCTTCATATTTCATTGCTGATAGATTTGAAATCCCTTCTGGAACTGTAAGGGATTTTGTTTGTTTGTAGTATTTCAAAATTGTCATTTTTAAGGTGGCCATAAGAGATGTCATTTCTACTTTTAGATTCCATAACTCTAACCCCCCCCCCAAAAAAAAAGCATTGCTAGTGATTTAACACTCAACAAGACACAGTCAGCATATTTCCTCCTAATTTTTATTATAAATACTATTTCTATTTGTGCGGACTGGAAATCTGAGAATTAGGAAAGATTCAAGATCAAACTGTTCATATTCTTTCAGTGTATTGTGCCTTTTGCTTTCTCATTGTTTAAACTACTGAAGTCTTTTCAAAGCTTCAGTGTTTGTGTCTGATTTCTCAAGACAGTGTCCAGCAGTGCAAGTACGCAGACAGGACAATGATCCATGCTGTGTTTAATCTGCTCTGGGATATCAGCATGAAATAGCTGATTCAGCCACTCACAGAACTCCCCTAGCTCTGCTGAGCTTTGAGGTCAGCGAGGGTCCCTCCTTAAACAGGAAGAGATGCTCTGCTGATGCTTTCACCCTCCAGTAGTGCTTGTTGCTGTTCAGGTGAAGGACTACACAGATGCTGGGCTTTGCCCAGAAGCTTCCTCTTCCATCTGCAAAGGCTGATGAAGAAGCAGGTGGTCCTCTGCTTTCCCAGAGCTGTTCCTGTTTTCTTTCAGCTGTGTGAGTTGGCTAAGAGGTAAAGAACATTGCAGATTTTCTTATATTTCAGCTTCAAATCCCCTGTGCTATATCATAAACATTTGAAAAATAATAATAAAAATGTAGTGTTTTAATATTGAACACGGGGTTGGAGATCACAATCTAAGGAACATACTGTATGTGAAACCTGTTTTTTAAACACAGTAATAAGATTCCTGAGCATCTCATCATCACGAACTTGCTTAATTCAGTGCTCTTTCCAGAGAGGTGGAAATAGAGATACTTGCAAGCTAAGGCTTACTAGTGCATTTTGCTAGATTGTAAATCTGGTTCCAGATGAGTTTATCTTCTATACCGTTCATGTCAAATGCTGCTCCAAGACATATTGATTACAGCTCTGAGCTCATGTAAGATGTCTCTTGCCCTGGTCAGAAGAGCAGACTTCAGTAGAAGCCAACTGTAGATACCAGTTTTTCTTTAACATTTTACCACTATTAAAATTGTGACAAAAGAAAAAAATATATACATTAAAGAATACTGTCACTTTAATTTTTTGAATTAATAAAGCAGTTGAAGTAAAAGCAGATTAATGCCGACTCATTTACACATGAGGGGGAGGAACAGCAGAATATATATGAAGCTTTGTCTTTGTTAAGTTATGATCCTTCTCTTCTCTAGCAAACCTGGAAGTAAAAGAGTACCATGCCTCAGCAACCTCTACTGTGCAATATTCATAAATGCAATGAGAGTAGAAAAAAAATCTTTGTCATATTTTCACTTTATATTATTGTGCTCTGAATAGTTGTCTCTGCAGCACTTTCAATCTGAGACAACATAATGTATTTTTGTCAAAGCACAATGTTTCTTTGTACTGAAAACAGGTATATTGCTGCCCTCATTTAAACAAATTAAATTGTCAACCACAGCTATATTTCTAATTATTTAATTTACTTAATTTACTGTTTTGTTTTGGTTTGTTTTTTTTTCCTAAGGAGATGTGGGAAACTATTTATAACTCCGAGTGAAATGCTGCTTTCCAGGCTTTCAAAATTCAATATGTACGGATGTATGTCCATGTAAAAGATAGTAGTTTCTTGTTTTTATTGTTCTCTGTTATTACAAAAACTCTCGGGGTCAGACACTTTGCCTGCATAAATCATCAGAGTTCAGTTTGCTCTAAGGCAGGAACTTAATTTCATTACCTGCTTCTCCAATAGATACTAAGATTTAAAATATGCTTATAAAATACGTTGAGAAATATATATGTATTTTTTTTTAATAGAGTAAAAATAACCTAAGTTTTTCAGTGAAAAAGGACAGATTTTTCTATTACGTGGCTGAAAGTGCTGAACAGCCAGCGATAAGAAAGAAAAGTTAAGGAAACAAGATGCCACTACAACAACAAAATAAACCACCAACAAAACTAAAGGAAACATATTTAATGGAAGCCAATATTCTGAAATGTAAGTACTGAACACCTTTTGAGCAAAAAGTTCATTGTGAAATGATAAGCTTAATTGGGGCAACTTTCTATCAGCTAATATTTGGCTTAGTGTTCTCCACTTTCAAGCTTTTATGTTTTGCTTTCTAGCGTATAGTTAGAATTGTAAGATCTGATTTTTTGAGGAAGAGCCATTGGTTCGAAACACAATTCAGCAAAGTCTTAAAGTTTATTCATGTCATTACCACTGAAAATTGTCCCAGGAAATATTTCTGACGTACATTGATAATTTTCAGAAAACAGAGAAGAAGGAACTAACCTGCAACATGCAGTGACTGGCATAATGTGGGAACTTGCGCATCTCCTGGGGGATGCACATCTCCAGTCCCTGCTGGCCCCTTCTTGCCAGTCATTCTGGAGTAGATGTAGCTCTCTCCCTACTGCTGGGAAACTTTGAAAGGCCTTTGATTATTCAGTTGTGGCAGGAGAAAATTTATTAAATTTTTTAAAGTAAATCTTTATGGGAAAATGATGCCCCAGACAGCATTTTTTCATGGTCAAGTCTGTTTTATTCCAACAGTTAATAGTATGTCCCTATCTCAGATGAGAGCTTGCTCCTATTAAGTGATCAATAGGCCCTGAACTCTTTAGAAAAGAAGGTTAGGGTTTTGGTTGTGATATGAAAAATGTTTATTACTTTGTGCAATTTTGTGACGTTCAGCTAAATGCAAATTGCTCCTCATTACATTATTTTGTTGGCTTGTTTTTTGTTTTTCATCCACATATTCATAAACATATGATAGCAATTACAGTATCAGTAAGAATAATAATCCAGCAAAGCAAAGCCAATAATCACTGTGAAGAAGCATATAGGAAGGACTAAATTAATATCAGAAAACTGTAGTCAAGCTACAGTGAAGAAATAGCCTTTTTCAGTACTGCTCTTATAATAAAGTCTCTAAAACATTAATAACTACATGTTCACAACAAGAAAATTTGATAGTTGAAAGGAAGGAGTACTAAATGCCTATTATTACAGCAATGCATATTATTAATGAACATAATAAAATACGTGAATTAGCAATACAAAGTAGAATAGCTTATGAGGAAAACTTAATAGTCTTGCAGGGGAGGAGGTGGAAACCCCATTGCTTGAGTTATTTAAAATAGGAGAAAATGCAACATTTTAAAGAAGCAGTCTGTACTGCAGGCTTTTTGCCAGATTGAATGTTACAGTATTCTTTCAAAATCAGACAGAAATGGATAGTGAATTTAGCAGATTATGATGGCAGTGTGAGTCAAGTGCTGAGTATTTAATATCACATATGTAAGCTGATCTTTTGAGAGTATCATCAATGAGCCCCCAAAGGAATAGAGATACAGATATTTATTTATTTTAAAATTTATTTTATTAGTGCAATGACCAATTCTGAAATGCCAACTCTGAGTTGCCCTTAAAATGCCTCTAAAATTATTTTGTTGGACATGTGTTGGGGCCCTTAGAAAAGTTAATTATGACAAAGGATGAGAGGGACAGTACCTGTTGAGGTGTATGTGCTATGTTTCTGTTGCTCTGTGGGAATGATATAAGAAAGAAAGCTGATCATCAGATTTTCATGGAATCATGGAACTGTTTGAGTTGGAAGGGACCCTTAAAAGTCATCTAGTCCAACTCCCCTGAAATGAACGGGGACACCTACAGCTAGATCAGATTGCTCAGAGCCTGGTCCAGCCTGGCCTTGAATGTCTCCAGGGATGGGGCATCCACTACTTCTCTGGGCAACCAGTGTCTCAGCACCCTTACTGTAAGAACCTTCTTCCTTATATACAAACTAAATCACTCCTCTTTTAGTTTGAAACCTTTCCCCTTGTCTTATCAAAACAGATCTTGCTAAAGAGTCTGCCCCCTTCCTTCTTATGTTCTCTCTTTAGATATTAAAAGGCTGTTATCAGGTCTCCCTGGAGCCTTCTCTTCTCCAGGCTGAGCAGCCCCAGTTCATTCAGCCTTTCTTCACAGGGGAGATGTTTCATTCCTTGGATCATTTTTTGGCCCTCCTCTGGATGTGCTCCAGCAGAACCATGTCTCTCCTGTACTGAGAACTCCACATGTGGATGCAGAACTCCACATGTCTCACCAGTGCAGAGCAGAGGGGTAGGATCACCTCCCTCGACCTCCTGGCCACAATTCTTTTGATGCAGCCCATCAAAGAGAGGTTGGCTTTCTGGGCTGTGAGAGCACATTGATAGCTTATGTCTAGTGCACCATACACCAGTACCCCCAACTCCTTTTTGACAGGTCTGTGCTCTATCCTTACATCCCTCAGCTTATATTGGTTGTGGGGATTGCTGTGATCCAAGTGCAAGATCTTGCACTTGGCCATGTTGAACCTCATGAGGTTCTCCTGCGCCCACTGCTTGAGCTCAAGGTTTACAACATATGCTTTCCATTTGAGGGATAATGTATTTGACAGTTTCATAGGGAGAAGATGTATAGAATATTAATTTCTCACAGGTTCTCAGGATGTGTACTGAATGGCATTAAATGGGTCTTGCATACTCATACATTTGCTTACTTTGTAATATACTCAATTTGTATTAAATTACAGATTTTCAAAACAATTTTGTTTCATCTTGAACTGACATTTTCAGAGTCTGGGCAACTGAAATTTACCAACTTGACTGCACTTTTTAATTCAAAGTGCACATTTGAAAAGATTGAAAAATCTGTTACAATAGCTTAACTCCAGCTGAACAATTTGAGAGCCACGAGTAATGTAGAGTTGAAGTCATTTATCTCTTATCAGAGGCTGCTTAAGTAATCTAAGGATTAAATAGGATTTCAAGGGTAGACCAGAATAATAGAGCTGATATTTTTGCTGTCCTATCAACTCTTCAGTGAGANAAAGTAAATTATTCTTGCATCTGGCTTTATTTATAACAATGCTTGTGGGAGTTCCTTGAGCTAACTTGAACTTTAAGATAAGTAGCCAGGGCTTATCCATCTCTTAGAAAGAAAAAAAAAAAGTTGAATGTTTTCTGTTTAAACAGTTCAATAATGAAGCATTCAGTACAGCTGTTGACAAAAGTATGTTTTTAGCTAAAACACTGACTGGGGGAAAAAAAAAAAAGCTAATTAAAATATCATGTGTTATTTCTAATACTGATTTGTCTTTATTGTTGGTTCTAACTTCAAGGAATCATTCTACCCAAGAGCAAAGAATAGAATGTTGTTTTTTTGATACTAAGGGCGAAAAGAAAAATGAAAAAAGAATCCCTCCGAATGGAAGATGAACATGAAAGAGAGAGCCAGGAGCACAATCAACACTTAGTCAGAGTGTCAATAAAGTTGTACTTTTTATCAGATTGAAAAAAAAATTACATATCAAGGTGATTATTCCTTTCTCATTAATGATGTAGAGCTGGAACACTTCCAATTTCATGGAATTTAGGTACCAGCAAAATGAAACCTGGACTGTATTAACCTCATAATCAGTCTTCCTGTTAATCATGTCTTTGTGTATAGTTAGATTTTATTTCAAAATTGCTGTATTTTGCAAACATAAAAAAATAAATAAATAGAATTGCCCAGAAAGCTTCTGTATAATTCTCCCTTAATTGTCTTAGGGACCCATTCTGCCATTGCTATTGAACATTCTGCCATTGCTATTGTTGTTTCCCACTTCCCAGCAGCACAGCCATCTGATTTACAATTTATATATTGTTTCTGTCAATAAGCTATCACATAACAAAACTACAGGATGCCTGTTCACATAAGGACTCCTCTGAAAGTAGTCCTTCCTATTTTATTATGTTGGCCCTTAATGTTAGAGGCAAATGTTGGTGGTATCGCAGAAGGTGTTAAACATTCCTGCCAGTATTCTCTTACATTTTGTTGCTGTGTGACAGCTAGTTCTTAATCTGCATGTAGGAGTAAGAAGACTTGAAGAGACAGATGATTTGATTTTTGTATTTAACTTTGTTTATTTCTTGGTTCTGCTCAGAATGAATAATTATTACCAATGGAAGGTGAAAAAAATCCTTTCTTTTTCAGCCACCTTTTCCATTTCTCAGGTCTGCTAACATTTCTAGTTGATCGGAGAGAGAAAGTTAAGGGCTTTCATTATGTCACGCACTCTCAGTTAGTCACCTCTCCTCTCCTCTCCTCTCCTCTCCTCTCCTCTCCTCTCCTCTCCTCTCCTCTCCTCTCCTCTCCTCTCCTCTCCTCTCCTCTCCTCTCCTCTCCTCTCCTCTCCTCTCCTCTCCTCTCCTCTCCTCTCCTCTCCTCTNAATATATATGAAGCTTTGTCTTTGTTAAGTTATGATCCTTCTCTTCTCTAGCAAACCTGGAAGTAAAAGAGTACCATGCCTCAGCAACCTCTACTGTGCAATATTCATAAATGCAATGAGAGTAGAAAAAAAATCTTTGTCATATTTTCACTTTATATTATTGTGCTCTGAATAGTTGTCTCTGCAGCACTTTCAATCTGAGACAACATAATGTATTTTTGTCAAAGCACAATGTTTCTTTGTACTGAAAACAGGTATATTGCTGCCCTCATTTAAACAAATTAAATTGTCAACCACAGCTATATTTCTAATTATTTAATTTACTTAATTTACTGTTTTGTTTTGGTTTGTTTTTTTTTCCTAAGGAGATGTGGGAAACTATTTATAACTCCGAGTGAAATGCTGCTTTCCAGGCTTTCAAAATTCAATATGTACGGATGTATGTCCATGTAAAAGATAGTAGTTTCTTGTTTTTATTGTTCTCTGTTATTACAAAAACTCTCGGGGTCAGACACTTTGCCTGCATAAATCATCAGAGTTCAGTTTGCTCTAAGGCAGGAACTTAATTTCATTACCTGCTTCTCCAATAGATACTAAGATTTAAAATATGCTTATAAAATACGTTGAGAAATATATATGTATTTTTTTTTAATAGAGTAAAAATAACCTAAGTTTTTCAGTGAAAAAGGACAGATTTTTCTATTACGTGGCTGAAAGTGCTGAACAGCCAGCGATAAGAAAGAAAAGTTAAGGAAACAAGATGCCACTACAACAACAAAATAAACCACCAACAAAACTAAAGGAAACATATTTAATGGAAGCCAATATTCTGAAATGTAAGTACTGAACACCTTTTGAGCAAAAAGTTCATTGTGAAATGATAAGCTTAATTGGGGCAACTTTCTATCAGCTAATATTTGGCTTAGTGTTCTCCACTTTCAAGCTTTTATGTTTTGCTTTCTAGCGTATAGTTAGAATTGTAAGATCTGATTTTTTGAGGAAGAGCCATTGGTTCGAAACACAATTCAGCAAAGTCTTAAAGTTTATTCATGTCATTACCACTGAAAATTGTCCCAGGAAATATTTCTGACGTACATTGATAATTTTCAGAAAACAGAGAAGAAGGAACTAACCTGCAACATGCAGTGACTGGCATAATGTGGGAACTTGCGCATCTCCTGGGGGATGCACATCTCCAGTCCCTGCTGGCCCCTTCTTGCCAGTCATTCTGGAGTAGATGTAGCTCTCTCCCTACTGCTGGGAAACTTTGAAAGGCCTTTGATTATTCAGTTGTGGCAGGAGAAAATTTATTAAATTTTTTAAAGTAAATCTTTATGGGAAAATGATGCCCCAGACAGCATTTTTTCATGGTCAAGTCTGTTTTATTCCAACAGTTAATAGTATGTCCCTATCTCAGATGAGAGCTTGCTCCTATTAAGTGATCAATAGGCCCTGAACTCTTTAGAAAAGAAGGTTAGGGTTTTGGTTGTGATATGAAAAATGTTTATTACTTTGTGCAATTTTGTGACGTTCAGCTAAATGCAAATTGCTCCTCATTACATTATTTTGTTGGCTTGTTTTTTGTTTTTCATCCACATATTCATAAACATATGATAGCAATTACAGTATCAGTAAGAATAATAATCCAGCAAAGCAAAGCCAATAATCACTGTGAAGAAGCATATAGGAAGGACTAAATTAATATCAGAAAACTGTAGTCAAGCTACAGTGAAGAAATAGCCTTTTTCAGTACTGCTCTTATAATAAAGTCTCTAAAACATTAATAACTACATGTTCACAACAAGAAAATTTGATAGTTGAAAGGAAGGAGTACTAAATGCCTATTATTACAGCAATGCATATTATTAATGAACATAATAAAATACGTGAATTAGCAATACAAAGTAGAATAGCTTATGAGGAAAACTTAATAGTCTTGCAGGGGAGGAGGTGGAAACCCCATTGCTTGAGTTATTTAAAATAGGAGAAAATGCATCATTTTAAAGAAGCAGTCTGTACTGCAGGCTTTTTGCCAGATTGAATGTTACAGTATTCTTTCAAAATCAGACAGAAATGGATAGTGAATTTAGCAGATTATGATGGCAGTGTGAGTCAAGTGCTGAGTATTTAATATCACATATGTAAGCTGATCTTTTGAGAGTATCATCAATGAGCCCCCAAAGGAATAGAGATACAGATATTTATTTATTTTAAAATTTATTTTATTAGTGCAATGACCAATTCTGAAATGCCAACTCTGAGTTGCCCTTAAAATGCCTCTAAAATTATTTTGTTGGACATGTGTTGGGGCCCTTAGAAAAGTTAATTATGACAAAGGATGAGAGGGACAGTACCTGTTGAGGTGTATGTGCTATGTTTCTGTTGCTCTGTGGGAATGATATAAGAAAGAAAGCTGATCATCAGATTTTCATGGAATCATGGAACTGTTTGAGTTGGAAGGGACCCTTAAAAGTCATCTAGTCCAACTCCCCTGAAATGAACGGGGACACCTACAGCTAGATCAGATTGCTCAGAGCCTGGTCCAGCCTGGCCTTGAATGTCTCCAGGGATGGGGCATCCACTACTTCTCTGGGCAACCAGTGTCTCAGCACCCTTACTGTAAGAACCTTCTTCCTTATATACAAACTAAATCACTCCTCTTTTAGTTTGAAACCTTTCCCCTTGTCTTATCAAAACAGATCTTGCTAAAGAGTCTGCCCCCTTCCTTCTTATGTTCTCTCTTTAGATATTAAAAGGCTGTTATCAGGTCTCCCTGGAGCCTTCTCTTCTCCAGGCTGAGCAGCCCCAGTTCATTCAGCCTTTCTTCACAGGGGAGATGTTTCATTCCTTGGATCATTTTTTGGCCCTCCTCTGGATGTGCTCCAGCAGAACCATGTCTCTCCTGTACTGAGAACTCCACATGTGGATGCAGAACTCCACATGTCTCACCAGTGCAGAGCAGAGGGGTAGGATCACCTCCCTCGACCTCCTGGCCACAATTCTTTTGATGCAGCCCATCAAAGAGAGGTTGGCTTTCTGGGCTGTGAGAGCACATTGATAGCTTATGTCTAGTGCACCATACACCAGTACCCCCAACTCCTTTTTGACAGGTCTGTGCTCTATCCTTACATCCCTCAGCTTATATTGGTTGTGGGGATTGCTGTGATCCAAGTGCAAGATCTTGCACTTGGCCATGTTGAACCTCATGAGGTTCTCCTGCGCCCACTGCTTGAGCTCAAGGTTTACAACATATGCTTTCCATTTGAGGGATAATGTATTTGACAGTTTCATAGGGAGAAGATGTATAGAATATTAATTTCTCACAGGTTCTCAGGATGTGTACTGAATGGCATTAAATGGGTCTTGCATACTCATACATTTGCTTACTTTGTAATATACTCAATTTGTATTAAATTACAGATTTTCAAAACAATTTTGTTTCATCTTGAACTGACATTTTCAGAGTCTGGGCAACTGAAATTTACCAACTTGACTGCACTTTTTAATTCAAAGTGCACATTTGAAAAGATTGAAAAATCTGTTACAATAGCTTAACTCCAGCTGAACAATTTGAGAGCCACGAGTAATGTAGAGTTGAAGTCATTTATCTCTTATCAGAGGCTGCTTAAGTAATCTAAGGATTAAATAGGATTTCAAGGGTAGACCAGAATAATAGAGCTGATATTTTTGCTGTCCTATCAACTCTTCAGTGAGACAACAACACTTTTTTTTTTTTTTTTTCCGCCACCTAAGTATAAGGCAAGGTGTTAATGCATTCACAGGAAAGCTGTGGGTGTCTTTTGTTATTGATGTTGTTTGATATTTTTGTTTCATTCTTTTTTTTTTTTTCCCCCAATTTGTTTATTTTAAATTTAAACAGGAGAAAGATTGGGAATCAGGAGAAACACAACAGCGACAAAACAAAACAACAACACAATTCCATCTATTTTCATAGTTTTTTGGACTAGGGGGTTTTGTAAAATACTTGACTCAGGCAAAACCTAATGATTTTTACCTGTCTGTGAGAAAGCAGTGAATTAGAAATGAAAAGCCAGTTAGCTGAGTATGGGTGCGTCCATTTCAGAGTTGCATTTAACAGCCACAGTATGCATTCCACAGTCCTTGTGCTGTAGTGACATAGTATAATTCAGTGATTTGGTCTAACAAAGTCAAAACAATTTTCTTAGATCCTTATAAACCTATACACATCTATATTCCATTCTGTAGGCTTGTACTTCTTGCATTTTATGATCTGTAGACAGTGTTCTTAATCTATAGTATACAGGAAGAATCTTGTCTTTAATATAGCTGACATTCACTTAATAAAATAAAGAGGGAGGCAAGAAAGAGAACAACAATATTGCAGAATTTTTTTATACAGAGAATCTTGGTTCATGGATATTTCAAGTTAGGCAGCTATATCTTTAGGATTGCTACTAATCAACATTATTTTTCATTATGTTTCTCTTTCACATGTAGCAAAGCATACAGATATTAATAACATATTTGTGTAGTTGTTTTTTTTTAATACCTGTGTGTTCTTTTCACAGTTATTGCTTTATGATTTTAGAAGTTTACTTCAACACAAATAAAGATGATGTATACCGATAAATGATCTGAGTAACTTCATAGTGAATTATTCATTGTTATACATGAAGTCAGACATCTTTACTACTTTTAAGAATTCTTATTCTTGCACCAAGATCAAAGCAAACATAATTGGAATGATGTTAACAATGCTATAAAATATAGAAAATTGAGGGATGGAGAGCCCAGACCTTTCAGGTTGTAGCAGAACAAATCTTGAAAAAAGAGTGCTTTCAAAGTGCTGCCAAAAAAGAGAGAGAGAGAGAGAGAGAGAGAGAGAAAGCTCTGTGGAGTATTTTGACAGTGTGTTTACCAGAAATTCAGTGAGTCAGGAAGAAATTCAGACCTATTAACTTTAATATGTTAAAGATTTTTCTTATATAAGCATATACGTGGTGGCAAGAAAGTGCACAGTGAAATAGTGACTCACTTTCTTTTCCACTACAGCTACATATTTTCTATCACCAAAAATAGGAGAATTAATCTGGAGTTCTTCTGGTCTGAAATACCTGTTTTTCTCACCCTCTATCCTTCTGCTTGAGAATCTCAGATGCACTGACTAATTTACTAACCAAATCTCCATGAGACTATATTACTGCATTTTCAGCAGATATCACTTCTCCATTTGAATCCATATATTTATTTGGTGTAGACTACAAGAAAGCCTATGAAGTTTACCCAAGGAAATTTCTGGATTTATCAGAAACTGCTCTCTCAATCTCAACTATTTCATCTCTTTCACAAGGGAAAGAACTGTCTCTCTTCAGAGGGATGGAATGCAAGAATGAATCCCATTTCATGAGTTAGGCTACTTGCTCCAGTCCTGTTGTGACTTTATTCTGGGATGAAATTTCAGCTGTTTGCTCTTACTCGCTAGGTCTTATCCTACTGTCTACTTAGGATTTCTAGGGTGAAAGAATATATGATATTCTCCTGTGTGTTTCCTGAGAGGAATGACCAAGTGCATACAGCAGTGCTGAAGAGATCCTATCAGGTAGAATCTAACAATATTCTTGCCATCTGTGATTATAAACATGTTTTTCTCAATAGAGGGTAAGCTGAGAAATACACCATTTTCCGACTTGCTCTTTAATTGTACTGAAAGACACTGAAGTGTTTCATGATTTCTTTTGCTTTGGTATTGTTACTGATTTAGGGTTAACAGTGCCTTTGTGTACCATCTGGAGACAGAAATCTTTCTGTAAATCTATCAGAAGGCAGCAGTTCCCTTGGGAACTAGGTTAGGGTAATGAGTCAGAGACTATGCTCTTGCAAGTCTCTGGACACTAAATCTTCCTTTGAATGTGCATCAGAAGGCAGAATTTGACCCTTAGCAATGAATCTGAAAAAATATAGAGGGTGTAAGAGTTACTTTCTTATCATATTAAAACAGAGCTTCTTAAATTAAAAACAGGGAGAATAAAATAAGTTCCTAAATATTTTCATGAGCACTTCTTATTTAAAGAACTAAATTATCTCCACATTTTTTTGTTTGTTTGTTTTTTGTTTTTTTTTTTGCAAAGGACACTGAGTTTGACCTACTATAGTTGGCTCAGTTTACATCAAGAGTACTGCTGAGTCTCAGAACTTATGACATCAGCTGATATTTTCTGAGTGCCTCTCTGTGACTTACTCACACTGTAACACAAGAATGGGCACTGTTTCCTTGATGTTCCTTGAAAAGGCAGAATAGCTTTTTTTTTTTTTTATTAATAGTAAAACAGCAACAAGAACTTAAGAACAGAAGAAAAAATGCCATTCAGTTAAAAACGTGTTTGTTCACTAAATGCTATTACATTTTAAATATTCACAGTACTTCTGTAAAATACTTTCCCAAATGATACAATTTTATGCCTCGCTTTGCTCTTTAGTTTAGATCTTCCTTGGTCTGAACAACATCTTTTTTAGTCTTACGTTCGTGCATCTCTAACAGCAGCTCCAATATATGCCTAGTGCAAAGTTATGCCAGCATTTATCCATCTGACTTATGGCAGCTACTGCAATTGAGAGCACTGAAATTAGGGCTACAATTACCTACTTTCTGTTCATGAAGAAATAGGCGTTTCCAGAGGATTAATCATTTATCCTCTGTAAGAAGTATCCGTCTCTTTATCAAAATCTGTATGAACCTACCAAGTTTTCAGCTATTACCTGAAGTTAACTTGACTAAACTGCCAAGCCTTCAAACCTAAGCAGAGTGACCAGGGACAGGCAGATTTGGAGATTAAGTTGGAAAAGGGAAATAGCAGAGCAAGTTTCTTCACAGTAACAAGTCTGTGTGCAACAATCCTGAGGCCATGACTGTGCATGAGGCCATGGCTATGCATGGCTAAGCACTGAATACTTGCTCACTCAGTGCTTGACACTACTGCTTAGACTGCCAAGAAATGTCACAGTTCTTCTGGATATTTTATAAGAAGGACAGACCTAGCCACAAGGAAGTTAACTAAGAAATGAGAGAAAAGGGAAGCATCTAAGAATTAACTTCAGTTCAATGAATAGTGGAATATTACTGACCAAATACAAATGCCAACTTCCACACTAGAACTGTTTAGTTTGGATGTGTGCATTTGTGGCGGTTTCACTCTGAGAAACAGCTAAACTCCCATCACATCTACTCTCTCAATACCCTTCCTTAAAGGAAGAAGGTGGGGAGAAAATACATTAGGGAAAAAAAAGTCAAATTTGAGATACAGATAATTAAAGGAAAAAAAAATAGAAAAACACAAAAAACAAAACAAACAAACAAACAAACAAAAAGGAAGGAAATACCATATGGAAACAAAGAGAAAGAGATAACAATTGTTCTCAACTTCCCAATAGCAAGTAATATTCAGTCACATCTTGGGAAGCAAGGTCTCAGTACTTTCAGCAGTTGTTCAAGAGGACAGATGTTTTCATGATGAGAGTCCACCCATCTCCTTCCCTTTTTCCCAGTTTTATTGCTGAGTGTGGCGTCACATGGTGTGTGTTAACTATTTAAGTGAGTTCTGCTAAATTCACATCCCAGTGTTTCCATGTCCCACCATTCAATGCCTGTTGCATAGTCTTTAACAGTCTGTTACACCTCTCAATCTTTTCAGAGGCTTGCGGATAGTAGAGGATGTGATACACCAAGTCGGAGTCGTGGCTCATGGCTCAGGAGGTTACAAGATTATTTTGGAATTGAATCCCATTGTCTGACTTGACTCTCTGTAGTACTATGATGCCATAAAACTTACTTTACCACACCCAGGATGGTGTTTTGAGCAGTAATATGATTCACTGGGTATGCTTCCAGCCACCTAGTAATTGCTTCTACTGTGGTGAGTATGTAGCACTTGCCCTGGTAGGTTCAATTCTGTGATTCTGTGATTCAGTGAAATGGTCCAATATGGTCAGTTTGTCAGGCCTGATCGTATCAAAATCCTAGCCACTGCCCCCTATGCCATGAAGATTTTACTTACATGGTTTGCCTGATCATAGCATATATTTCACACTCATGGGTGACCTGTGTGATGGCCTCAGTGTTCACATCCACCCAGATCTCTCCATAGATGTCCTGATGTTCCATGGGCTCATGGAACAGCTTACCCCTACTTTCCCAGTCTATTTTGACCTGAATCACTTTTTTAAGCCTAGTTCATCTGCTTAGTATTCTCCAGTGGTATCATTCTCGGTCATATGAGCATACCACATACTGTACTTTTGCAGTTTTTTAGGGCCAGTTGTATGGCTTTCACCTCTGCAAACTGACTCTATTTGCTTTTCCAATGGCTTACACACAACAGCTTTCCAATTTCAGTAGTTTCCTACAACCCATCAGGATACATCCGTGAATAAAACATAATGCTTTTCATATTCTGATAATTTATTATGTGGTGTTTGACAGAAGTTACCTCCATGGGTGATACTCCAAAATCTATTTTCAGGACAATTCAAGATCTCTTCCAGGAATGGTGGTCCACTTACCTGCTCAATATGCAATTGAAGGGATACTTTTCCTTCACACATGGCAAGAGTCACATCCAGAGGCTGAAGACTTGTGCCGTTTGCTCAGTTTCTTTCTCTATAACCCATTCTCTAGAGAGGGATCCCAGCTGCATGGCTTCCTCTAATCCCTGCCTACTGACTCCAGTAACCTGGTATCAAAGCAGCCAGGTGAGAATGTGCTTACATGGGTGATGGCCTAAATCCCTTCACATATCTCACAGCTCATTAAGGGATAGGGATCTGGTGATATGAATAGTGTCTGTTACCTGCTTGTCATGTTTAGAGACCTCCTCCTCCTCTTGGGGGTGTTGAATAGTGCTAACTATTGTGTGATAGGTGCTTTCCAGGCCCCAGCAAAGTGTAATGAGCTGTAACTCTCTGCACTGCCAGGATCTGGGTATTTCTTTCAAATACCTTTATTTTTATTTTTATTTATTATTATTATTATTATTATTATTTTTATTCTACCCTTGTTCAGAGGTGAAGTTCTGAACAGTCTAAACAGAACCATGACAGGTTCCTGCCCGTATTGACTTGTGGAATCAAACTTTATAACCATGAAATAGTTGTAAAGCAGGTATGTTTATTCAGCACTGCATACACACCAGACGCAGTGGGGGTCAGTCCCTCCAAACTTGCATGATGGACACAGGTAAACATCTTTATTTATAGAATGAATACATGCATATTCATAATATCTCTGAGAAAGGAGTGGTATTAGAAAGGAGAAAGTATTACAGTTACTTCTAGGAATTCATTACAATATTTCACACCCATTCTACGCCCCGAACTCCACCCCTAATTAATGCTTCTACATATGTGCAGTGCCTCCTGGTGGTTGTCCCAGTGGTCATGAGAATGAAGGCCGTATATCTTCCTCGCAGTGTTCTTCTATCCCTGGTGTAGTTTGAGGAAGTATTCCAGCTTTAACTGGTTCAGTTTCTAGAATGTGGCTCCTTGGACCAATCAGCAGGCTCCTTGGGTTACGGTTGAGGTACCCCACATCTTTCCCATTGTTTGTGCTCAACTACTTTTACGATTTTAACAATATAACAAATTAGCCCTTTATTCAATATCTTCCCACATACCTTGTCATCTGCTACCACACTTCCACAAGGCAGATTTCTCTGTACCGTTTTTAACCAATTGTTTAATCTTAGGAAAAATCAGAAACACTTTATGGAGACCTAGTAATAGAAGCATGTGAGTTACCCAAGGATGTTCAAAGTACTCAAAAGGTTGTAATTAGCCCATAAGGAAAGGGAGAAGAGGCATGGTTCTTTATATCCTCCATCAATTGACTTCAAGGGAAGAAAAAAGAGAGAGTGTAGTTGTTAATATTCTCCAAGAGATAGTTCCCAAAGTACAAAGATGATAGCAATGCAGGGCCCGAATACCAGATTAGGCTCAAGGCCAATACTTTACAGCACAGAAAAAGGGGAAAAACAAACAAACAAACAAACAAAAAAAAACAATCACAGCCGTTAACAAGCTCTCAGATCTGATATAAAGCAGAAGAGAGAACATGGCATGGATTACATAAAACAGGATCACACAGAATATTAGGAGCAAACCAGTCAACATTGTGATAAGAATTTATTACACAAGTAAGTTTCCTCTAAAGTGTTCTGGTCTAATCTGTTCTTATCACAAGCTTTTGAGCTCCATGTTGGGTTAACCCCAAAAGGACTTTGCTCTTTTTACGCTGATTGTCAGCTGAACTCCACCACAACCACTTTCGTGGTTCCTCTTCTCAAAGGTTCCTCTTTCTCAAAGAAAATATAATTAAAAAAAAAAAAAGGCTCATGGGTTAAGTATAATTTTATTAGGTAGAAAATTAATAATAATAATAAAAACAAGCTAAGGCTGAATAGGAGCAAAGAGAAAAAAAACTGTTCTTCCCACTAGCAAGAGATGTTCAGCCATGTCCTAGGAAGCAAGACCTCAATATTCATAGTGATTGTTCAAGAGGACAGATGTTTTCATAGTCAGCAATAAAAGCAGGAAAGGGAGCCTTATAACAAATGTTATAATTTGTTATAATTATTATTTATTATAAATGTAACATTATAAACATTATAAACATTTATTATAAATGTTTGTTATAATGCTCCCTTTCCTGCTTTTATTGCTGACTGCAACATCATGTGGTTTATACCTTTGGTTGGTATGGGTCAGCTGCCTTGGTAGTGTCCCCTCTCTTGTCCAACCGCTAGCCTACTGCCTTTGGAGAGATCTGGAGAGAGCCTTAATGTTCTGCCAGTACTGCTCAGCAATAGGCAAAACATTGGTGTCATACTGACACAGTTCTGCCCTCTAAAAGAGAGCATAACACTATCTGGGCTGCTGTGCAGAATGTTAACACCATCACAGCAAGATCCAGTACAGTCTTGACGTTCAAATTAGTTTAGCATAATTTAGGGTTTTGTAAATGTTCAGAGAAAATCTTCTGAAAGTGAATTGATTGCTAACGAGTGTTGGAAGTTAAGACCAGACTGTGGTTTAGGAATCAGCACTGAGATTTAAAAAAAAAAAAAAAAAAAAGTAAATTATTCTTGCATCTGGCTTTATTTATAACAATGCTTGTGGGAGTTCCTTGAGCTAACTTGAACTTTAAGATAAGTAGCCAGGGCTTATCCATCTCTTAGAAAGAAAAAAAAAAAGTTGAATGTTTTCTGTTTAAACAGTTCAATAATGAAGCATTCAGTACAGCTGTTGACAAAAGTATGTTTTTAGCTAAAACACTGACTGGGGGAAAAAAAAAAAAGCTAATTAAAATATCATGTGTTATTTCTAATACTGATTTGTCTTTATTGTTGGTTCTAACTTCAAGGAATCATTCTACCCAAGAGCAAAGAATAGAATGTTGTTTTTTTGATACTAAGGGCGAAAAGAAAAATGAAAAAAGAATCCCTCCGAATGGAAGATGAACATGAAAGAGAGAGCCAGGAGCACAATCAACACTTAGTCAGAGTGTCAATAAAGTTGTACTTTTTATCAGATTGAAAAAAAAATTACATATCAAGGTGATTATTCCTTT
Organism: Pavo muticus; assembly: GCA_016647715.1. Classification (NCBI taxonomy): domain Eukaryota; kingdom Metazoa; phylum Chordata; class Aves; order Galliformes; family Phasianidae; genus Pavo; species Pavo muticus. Next base: position 111,697 of record JACDJE010000718.1, read on the forward strand.
CTCATTAATGATGTAGAGCTGGAACACTTCCAATTTCATGGAATTTAGGTACCAGCAAAATGAAACCTGGACTGTATTAACCTCATAATCAGTCTTCCTGTTAATCATGTCTTTGTGTATAGTTAGATTTTATTTCAAAATTGCTGTATTTTGCAAACATAAAAAAATAAATAAATAGAATTGCCCAGAAAGCTTCTGTATAATTCTCCCTTAATTGTCTTAGGGACCCATTCTGCCATTGCTATTGAACATTCTGCCATTGCTATTGTTGTTTCCCACTTCCCAGCAGCACAGCCATCTGATTTACAATTTATATATTGTTTCTGTCAATAAGCTATCACATAACAAAACTACAGGATGCCTGTTCACATAAGGACTCCTCTGAAAGTAGTCCTTCCTATTTTATTATGTTGGCCCTTAATGTTAGAGGCAAATGTTGGTGGTATCGCAGAAGGTGTTAAACATTCCTGCCAGTATTCTCTTACATTTTGTTGCTGTGTGACAGCTAGTTCTTAATCTGCATGTAGGAGTAAGAAGACTTGAAGAGACAGATGATTTGATTTTTGTATTTAACTTTGTTTATTTCTTGGTTCTGCTCAGAATGAATAATTATTACCAATGGAAGGTGAAAAAAATCCTTTCTTTTTCAGCCACCTTTTCCATTTCTCAGGTCTGCTAACATTTCTAGTTGATCGGAGAGAGAAAGTTAAGGGCTTTCATTATGTCACGCACTCTCAGTTAGTCACCTCTCCTCTCCTCTCCTCTCCTCTCCTCTCCTCTTCCCTCTTCTTTTTAATGCTTAGTAACTTGCCATTTTAGTACATATATTAAGTATACAGATATACATATGCATTCCAGCACCACAGTGAAACATGGAAATATACCATAGGTGATATTCCTAGGAGTTACAAGCCTAGCTCAGTAAAGAGATAGTGGCTCACTCAAGAGAATCCTTATTCTCCAAGTATCTAGATTATCTAATTCTAGCATTACACGTGCTCCAGGAGGCATGTGTATTTAAAGAATGTAATTCACAAGAGCAAACACTAAGAACGGTGATTAATTAATTAATTAATTTAGTAGCTTATTGTATACTTGTCATTTTCTAATGTGTAGCTTAAATGCACATACTTACTTGGAGAAAGAGGAAAAAGGAACAACAAACTCCACTGAGTTCATGTGCAGACTCATATTTAGGTTGGGGCTGCATTCATTCCAAAGAGGAACGTCCTTTGAGCCTCATTTTTTCAAGCATATTGTTCCTCTCACTGGATTCATACATGAACGCTGTGTCCTGAGAGCAGGGATTAAAGCCAGTCTCTTCATAAGAAGTACAGAATAAAATGGTTTTGCACTTAAAAAAACAAACAAACAAACAAAAAACCAGCTCACTGATTAAAAAAAGCATTCCCCATATAAGAAACTTTTCTTTAGATCCTTTCAGTGCTTGATGAAACTTGAATGCATGTTCCCTGTAAGAGTGCACAACTACAAAGACTGCTCTGAAAGTATTGTTTCTTATTTTATTATGTTAGCCTACAACATCCAAGGAAGATGTTGGCAGTATGGCAGTAGAGGCTGAACCTTCCCAACAATATTCTGTTACATTTTGTTGCTGTGCGACAGATGGCAGCAGACGGGCAGCCTGACCAAATGGTGTCTGACATGGAAGTGCAGATGAAGCAAAGATGTGTAATTGAATTCCTCCATATGGAAAAAAAAAAAAAAAAAATTGTACCCATCCATGCTTGCTGAATATTTATGGAGACCAAACAGTGGATGTGAACACAGTGAGATGGTGGATAGGGCATTTCAGCAGTGGTGACAGTGATGTGAAAGAAAAGCCGTGTTCTGGACAACTATGCACAGCTGTCACAGCACAAAATGAAGAGCATCTCAATCAGCTCATCTGTGTGAATCGGCAAATTATGACGAAGGAACTGTGTATGGAGCTGAATATCAACATCAGAAATGATAGTGGCAACACTGGGCTATCACAAAGTTTGCACCAGGTGAGTCCCAATAATGTTCACACAGGAACAGAAGGAATACCGTATGCAAGTTTGTCATGACCAATTGAACCAATGTGAGGGTGAAGTTAATAGTGTCCTGGATCGCATCATTACTTTTAAAAAGACATGATTTCTCCGCTACAAGCTGGAGTCAAAATGGCAGTCTATGGAGTGGCAGTATGTGAATTCCTCATCAAAGCAAAAGTTCAAGACACAGCCCTGAGTGGGTAAAGTTCTGTGCACTGTCTTTTGGGATAGGAAAAGAGTGATTCTTCTAGATTTCTTGGAAGACAGAAAAAACATTAACCGCTATGTCGTAGCGCTGACTAAGCTGAAAGCTTGAACTTCTAGAGTCAGGCCAGAGAAGAAGAAAACCTTTCATTTGCAACATGATAACACCAGGCCCCACACCAGTTTGAACACCGTAGAGTACATTGCCAGTCTTGGCTGGACTGATGTACCACACCCACTGTACAGTCTGGATTTGGCACCTCCTGACTTCCATCTGCTCAGGCCAATGAAAGATGAACTGCATGAGCAGTGTTTTCCTAGTATGATGCTATCACAGCAGCTGTGAAACAGTGGGTGACCTCCACCAGTGCAGATTATTATGAGTGTGACATGCAGGCTCTTGTTCATCACTGATGAAAATGCATAGCTAATAGTGGTGATAGAGAGTATCTCAACCTCTTTCTTCTTACAGCATCTTTCCCTGCTGAACTTCTGTGAACTATTTAAATATTTGATGAATTGGAAAAGAGATGAGGCGGGTTCTTATTCCATATATAAAAGGATGAATAATTCTCCAGGGAGATTGACTACTTGACTTAAAGTATTTTTCTCTTTTCCACCTGAAAATGGATGACTTCCCAGATAGAAAGGCAGAAGAACTACAAAATAGCAAAACTGAAAAACATGTGATTCGTCACATCTGCTAAGACTACGTTTCTGAAGTCAATTTTTTTTTTTTTTTTTTTGTCTTCTATGTATGGAATATATAAATACTCCTGTAAGCTGTGACAGAAATACTACAACAAACATCCTGGATAGACCAGCAGACTCTGGCAAGCCATTTATCCAGTTTGATAGCTGTTTGACACCAGAATTTAATCTCTCCTGCAGGACCATGGCCTGATTCTTCTCTTCCTTTTGGACACTTCATAGTTGCTTTAGGCCTAGCCACACAAAAGTGGAGCCTGTAGCAGGTCTCTTGCCTTCTTTCATGTCTGTCCTCTGCAATTCACAAAAAAGTTTTTAATTGACATTCTTTACAGAAATAGCTTTAACTGTTGTTGTGTGTGCTGCATTTTACGGATATTGCTAAATCTACTGAAAAAGAAGCCACACAGGAGTCCATGAATACAATATGATCTTTGATCTGTTTTTGGATTTGAACACCCTGTTTTTCTGTGCTGGTAAATTAATGTGCATAGAGGCTAAACTTCTACATTTCTTGAAGAGTACCCACTGGAAAGCTGTAGAGTTACATTTGCAATTTTGTCTTCTGGTAGGTTTAACTTCAGCCATGGCACTGAGGCACGTTACAAAATTCTTGTTGCATGTTGTTAGCATTCTTGGACAAGCTCTGATAGCATGGACTTCTATGATCTCAAGGTGGAAGGAAGGCCTGAATCAATAGGAATTATTCCCAGGCAGAGCCTCCTGCATCTGCACAGGAACTAGACATACAGGCAGTTACAGAGTCCAAAGTGGAGGTGGATTTGACAACAGAAGAGTTTTCCATAATCCTGTTATAACAGCAGTTTAGGAGATTAACAGCTCTTACCTGTGACTTATTTTGAATCAAGCTTATTATTCATTAAAGCTGATGGAACTACTTTCTTTTATACCAGCTGAAGATTTGTATTAAGTATACACTTAGTTTGACCATCACATTTTTTCACAATAAACATAAAGTGTAATGTGTACTTACACTACGACTCATGGAAAAATATGGAGTCCTTAATTAATTAATTATTATTATATGACTTTTACAGAACTGTCATTCTTCTGTTAATGTAACTGAGTGAAAGTGATGGCTGTACCTCTCTAGCTACTGTGCTATTTTGCATTGAAGCTGATTAGTAAAGCAGGTCCTAGTGTAAGAACAGTGCATTTACAGGTCGTTCCTGCATGCCTTGAGGGCTACCAGTCAAGCAAACAGAATATTGAGGTTGTTAACACTGGCAATCAAACAAGTTTTAAATGGAATGAAAATGCAGACGTGAGAGTAGTAGGAGCTTTCTGGAGAGGTATTTTGTGATTGAAGTGCAAGGAGAAAAATGGAGTCAAGGAAGCAGGTGATGATAGCTTTCCTTTTTAATTTAGCAGCATTTCAGATAACAAACATACTCTGAGAATTCCTCATTCTGAATCTCAGTTTAACTACCAGCATGGAAATTCCCTCTTTCCTGAACTTTTCTTACTCTGCCTATCATCTTCTCTTATAGTCATTGCTTCAGAACAATACTTTTGCCTTTGAATGTATATTAGAAAACTACAGGTCAGTGATTTTCTTGGATTGGCATTACGACAGGCAGATCTTAAAGGTGTTCCTAGCAACGAGGAAAAATGCAGCTCTGTAACTGGTTCCTGCCATTAATTTTTCTAATTACAATGCTATTCAAATTTTCTCTGTTATCTTCAGTTCCACTATATAACATATGTAAATGTATATATAAATATATAATATTAGACATATTTTTAAAATACAGTTTGTAATAGTTTGGTGTTTTTTTTATATATGAATCTTCAATACAAATATTTTAAAATACGCAGTTTTGGCAAATATCTACAATACATAATTTAAAAAGTCTTATGAAATTTAGAATGCTATGCATAGTAAGCATAAAAATAAATTAAAAAGGTGTGATTTAGATTTAAAAATGAATGAATATCTTATTTAATGGCAATTATTCTTAGATTTATTGGCTTCTGCCAAAACTATATATAACATATGTGCAGCAAAGAGATTTTCAGAAGATACACATTTATCTATTTTTTCTCCTTTATTTTTGTTTTTTTTTCCTCTGTTTGTGTGAATTTTTAATACCTGAAGGTATCACAGTTTGTCCCTGTGTGATACTGAATATAAATTAAAATAAAACAGGGTAATAGTTACTAGTTGCTGCAATATTAAATACCTGAATATCTGAAGGAATTTTATGCTTGATAGTAATATTATGATGAAAAGGAGAGATATGAAACTGTACTCGAAAGAGCTGAATAGTGACACAGCAATGTTATAATGCACCTCTGTGCATCCATATACTAATTCTATTACTGTAAACAGTAGTCTGTTTTATAGCTTCATTGAGATAATATTATGCTTTCATATTGAGGGGAGTAGCTGTCAAAACTGCAAGAATGGCTGAACAAAGATACTCTAGATTTTTCTTGCTATTTGAAAAATACAGAACTTTTGATCATGTCAGAATCGATCAGCATGAATGGTTATAGAGGTATCACCAAAAAGCCAAGTGTTTTGTCTTAAAATCATACAGTATACCATTAATTATTTTATTTGCCTTTTCATCCATTGCTCTCTGCATTTATGTACTTGCTGACAGCTTAATGGAGTGACACACAGTCTTCCCTAGAGCAGAGCTCTTTGAGCATGTGCATTATTGTGTTATTCGGCTGGATGGAATATACTGCTCTAGGTCAACGTATCCATTTAGGCAACCACTTAAAAGGCACTGATTCACTTCTACCCAGAATACAGCAGGACCCTAAATTTCTGCTGGCAGCATTATCAGTACTAAGCTGAGAATACTGTCCAGCAAAGAATGGTCAGAAGATCAGGATGTTTTTGTGCTACTCACATTCAGTTATTTAAAAAGTCTAATAAGATATAAAAGTTTTGGCATTAGATGTTATAAGCCATCATCTGAAACATACACTATTTGGATATTGTTTGTGGTCTTGTGGTCTTCTGATAATTAATATACTGCCCTTAGAACAATTTACATAAGTGATTATATGCTAGGTATGTTCTTCATTAAGCTGAATATTAATACCATCCTAGTTCAAGGAAACCATATCATTGTTATGATAGGGAAAGGAGAAGGGTCACATTGGCTGTGTTAAAGTGCTGTACAAAATAAAGTCACATTTCTATCAAGTCATAGCTTATTCAGTAGAACAGCCCTCAGATAATGTTTGAGAGGGAATCAAAGTTTTACCATATTTTTCTGTTGATGCAGTTTTAAAGTGTTCAACTTGCTTTTCTACTCAAATAGGATAAGTATATGAAACATACTCACTTGTCCCTTAACTTCTGTTCAGTAGAAGGATGGAAAGAAAAAGATAAATAGCAGCCAAGCCACAGAAGTTGAGTGTATTTTTTAATTGCAAATTACAAAGAAATCTGTCAGCCTAAGTTTGATATGCATATTTTTATGTTTACATCTTTCCTTCAGAGGCATGAAAACAGGATAACACGTAATGATGTTCCTTCTCCTAGATATTACAGCTTGTTTAATTATCTTGTCACTGTTTAGTAATGCCATGGAGAATATTTGAATGATGACTCAATCAAAATCATTAGGTTACTTGTGGTAATCTATATGAAAAGAGTTAGTAGGAATGTTGCAAGAATTAGTTAAAATCTGATTTCATGCCTACAATGTTAATTTTTTTGTAAAGTCTCATTGGAACGGTAGGAAGATGTCAGAGCTGAAGTGCTCATTCTGTACTGTTTGCCAAATGCCAGTATTGGAGTGTAAAAGACTACTTAGTCTCAATATTTCTTAAAAATGTACTTCCATTGAGAATGGTGGATATTCTAGAATTCTTCCATCTTCTTCTGTGCTGTAAAATATGCAAAATGGCCTAGTAGTCCTAAGAAGCCAGTATCACAAATCAGTAGGAAACCAGAAAATATCTACACTAACAATAGTACTAAATTAAGAGAAAATAGAAAGCTCTGGAAAATTAATGCTGAGTACTCTGTTGAGACAACAAAATTGTATTTTAAAATAGGTAAATGTGATAAAAATGTATTTTCACTTTTGTGTTTCTCTGGCAGAGAAGCACAAATTAATTTTGTTATAAGCATGAAGGTTTCTGAATCCTTCATCGAATTTCACCAAGGGTAAATAAATGGCATAAAAGTATTTTCATGCTCCCATGGCTGTGCAGCTAAACAGAATTCTTCTACTATGTTAGCCAATGCAAATCAAAATTTGTCAATAGTCTGTAAGTCGAAGATTGTCAGTCTCCATGTCTGAGTGAACCCATGTGTAAGGAGGTGTTGCAAAGGCATTTGATTATCTGACTCAAATCTATGTTTCATTTCAGTAAATCAATTGTTTCACCAATCTATAGAATAATCAGGAATTTCAGAATGACCAATTTCTCTTCAGATGCCTGGCTATTTAAATTGGGTTTATAACTCCTTTATCAACAGGAGAAACAACTTTGTGTGCACTATAGTGTATCTTTAGTTTTATTTAACAATTATTGTTTGCTCTTGATACTGCAGTTTTTACTGAAGCAAAACTCTCATTTTCACTTTGGGGGAAAAAAAAAAGAAAAAGGCTACAGAGCCTTTTTGTCCTTGCTCACAGTTTTACCCAGTAAAAAGAATAGTTTGGAACCTCTGATCCAGGGCTACAAATCTCTGGATTCTTTTCATAAATCTGCCACTGACCAATTATAAAATTTTGACCAATTATTTTAACTTCTGTTTCCATCTGTCGTTTCGTTCCTAGTCTGTTTTGTGTATATAGGTAATTGTCTTGTTCTGATTATCAGAGTGAGAGGAGATTCTTTGATATATGTATACCCGATGCAAGATTAATAAATAATGGTTCAAATGTTGGTCTGACCAGTTTATTACAAATCTTAATCAATCAGGGAGATGGGGAGGGGAAGGCTGGCAACTATTATGAATTAGGGTGATGGGGAAGGGAAACTGGGCAATAGGAAATATAGGAAAGGAGCAAGAATTATGTAAAGCAGGGATAGTCACCACCAAGATCCAGCAGCATTACACACCATTCCAATGGTCCGAGGCCAATACAGGAGCAAAAGCACAGGGGAAAGCAGCAGCAGAGTGGCTGGCCATAGGCAGCAAGCAGATATAGCGACAACGAGTCTAGGAGAAAGAGTCAGGTCTCAGGTAGCAGGCTCAAGAGAGTCCATCAGCAGGCAGGTATCACACTGTGAGGCATCTGATGTCAGACACCATCCTCTTGGTTGTAGGTCCTTTTTTTTTTATCTTCTTCTTCTGCCGATGTGGCATTCTTGGGCACTTTGGTAAGTGTCATGTGCAGGAATTCCTGGGAGCTTAGGTAAGAGTCATGTGCAGCACCCCTTAGCATGCAGATATGGTTATCGCCCTCGAGATGAGGCCACGCAGAAGACTGCTTATTGGACATTAAGCTGCTACTCGTCTCTCGTTGCCCCTGGCCTGCAAATCTTCAGACAAAAGGTTTCCCTAACTTTGACCAGCACTTGCCTGGACTTGTCCATCTGTGTTCCTCAGCAACCTTTGAGACAAAGGTGCAAAAAGAATTATCTCTTACAGTAATATTAGTCAAAGGCATAAGTTTGCAGAATATATTGGATATCTGGTTTCATTCAAGAACTCATGCTTGAGTTCTGTACTCTGTATTATCATACAAAGAAATAAGTCAAATCTACAGAAGGCTTGATAGATGATAATTGTTTATGGGCATTAAATAGATCAGACTTCCAGTGAACTTGGAGAAATCTGTATCAAAGTAAGAGACTTCTGATAGTCAGCTAATTATCTATAATTCCTGCTCAATAATTATTATTTTTGTGCTCAAGAAACATAATTCTTTATCTACTCACTTCTACCTGCAATTACACAGAGATTGAGGAAAAGTGCTTAACACTGCACTTAACTATGCTTCCAGCAACACATCATTTAAGACTGTGCTTACTGACAATACTATAAGCAAATGTTGTGAAGGTTAAGCAGAGAATTAAAAAAAAAAAAAAAAAAAAAAAAAAAAAAAAAAGTAATCAAGTAATCCTCCTACATGTTCTTCCAATGGCATTGTCAGCAAATAACCAGGGCAGGACAGGAGGATGGGAGTCTGACATTCACTTAGTAATTGCTCTCGTCCAGTCAAGCTGAGAGAGACACAAAAATATCCAAACAATATACACAGATATATTTGCATTTTGTGTATGGTAGTTTCTTCTCTAATGAACAATGCATACAATTTGTTTTCTGTATATAGAACAATTACTGGTCTATATATATCTAAGATAGAGTCCATCTACATCTGTTGCTAATCAAAAGGAAAAAAATGGCATTCCTTTTCATGACTGTATGATCCTGAAATACAGATCATAGGATTAATAAACTAGATGACCCATGCAGTATCAATATCTTTATTTTTTAATTTTTTTTTAATTCAATATCTTTAGCAGAATAAAGCACTACTTCACTAGCAATGTCATGGTATGAGCGTTCATTTACGGGACCTCTTAATTTAGTGTAGAGTGTATTGTAAGGAAAACGAACATTGTGTATTTACAATTTGGGCTTAAGTTTTTAAAATACTTAGGGCTAAATGGCTTTTGTAAAAATAAATAACCCATTGTGTAAGAGATAGAAGAATTACTATAAGGGAAGAAATGTATGTTATTATCTATTTCATTGCTACTATTTGTAATGAAAATTTGAAGCAAGATATATGCTACTTAGAGAACACTTACATAAAATGCCTGCATAAAAAGACTCATTAGCATATTTAGTCCTTATTAATACACTTAGTTTTGCTGGGAACATACTGCATTGCCAAACAATAGGACCTTCAGCTAAAGTTATTCATAATAGCCAGTAATCAGAGACAGAATACTTAGTTTGTTCCTAAAAAATTAATAAACAGGCTGTTGTTGACCAAGGAGGAAATTACTTCAACAGCAAGGGAAATTACAGCACTCTGCCACTGAATGCTCAGAGGAATAAATCCAAATGCATTAGCAAAAATTCTTCATTTTTAAGTCAGTAGTAGAAATATACAATAATTCATTAATAGGAAAGAAGAAGGGAACAGAATACCTTAACAGTTATTTTCTAAATAATATTTTTCTTACAAATGATTATTTACAAAGGCTTGCATTAATGTATTTTGACTTTCTTTTTGTAGCACTGATTGCTTGCATCTTTAATTAGTACTCAGGTCAGCCCATATGAAATTTATTTTAAATAAAACTCTTTGAAACTCTTTGAAAGTATAACTTTCAAATGTTTGCATTTATTTTAAAATATTATTACACGTTTTTTGTTTGTTTTTCTGTTTTACAGAAAAGAGTCTTAGTATTAACTATGTGATGAATCTCTGTGTACATGGCAATTGCAGTACCTTTTCCTAAGAGCAATGGAGTGTGTTCATTTTCACATTTATTAGAATGAATTTGCTTTGTCTGTCTCTAATATTACTGAGTCTCATTTTAGAGTAGATACTTATCTTTCTTTAAGTGAAGCCCACACAAGGGAACTGTGGGAGAGGAAGATATAGCAAATAAATTCATCATCATATATATACTTTTAAAATTAAAATTATCTTGCCTTTGAGTCAAACAATTACCATAGCAGTATTCAATAAGCTTTTCCTCACTGGCTGTAGTATTATATTTAACAGAGTTTTCAGCTATACAACACATTTGTCTGTAATGCTATTTTGTATCATCACCATATCATCTCATGCAAGAGTGGGTAATGGAAATTAATATTGTAGTGATACCCAGTGACACTAATTGGACTAGCTTACTTTACTTCTATTGAGGAAAGAGGATTGTCTAAAAATTGTTTTAGAAGACTTGCAGGAGAAACAAATACAATGCGTAATGTATTCATTTGTCTGAGATACTAATAATTTTTTGTCTTTGCAGAGTGCTATTAAAATGCCTAAGTATATGGGGCATAAAATTGCATTTTGTATTGAACTAAAGAGATACAAAAAAGAGTCGAAAGATTAATGAGAAAGGTTTAGAAGTGGAGGTTATAGGAAGATGAGTGGACGATCACCATGTAAAGAAAGAAATCCACGTCATCTTGACTGACAGTCACTTAAAATCAGCTTTTGTTATTCTAATTGCTATCATGAAGGTGCTTGCCAATTTATAGAAGATTTTCTAGTAATATTTTTTTCTTTGTCATTTATCTTAGTCAAGAATTAAAAAAATGATTCCTGGGTACAGCTAAAGGGATCACCTAAGTGCTGGCTGGTCCATTTTATCATTAGCTAAATTACACCTGCAGATAATCCATCTGGATTATAGTTTATGTAAACACGTGTCCAGACAGCAATATCCGTATGGTCATTTAAGTGGGTATCTGGACTTGAAATGCGATCCCAGTGGTACCTAAGGTAATATTCCTCTTCAAAATATGTATGTACCTACTGTGTATTCCAAGTTTAGACTCAAACTGTTAATAGGATCTTTTATTCTTTCACTGTCTTTGCACAAATAAAGCTATTATGTATTTGTTGCAAGAGAGGTGCTGAGAATATTTGTATGTATAATAGCATATAATATTATTTTTTCATGAACTGTGAGTTAAATAGCTGCAGGCTTTTTTACCCAGAGGCCTTTTCTCAAGGTAGAGGAGCTATTTCATTCCTCATTGAGATTATAGTAATGCTAATAGGAAGTGAGATATCGCCTATATCCCGTTCTCCTCAAACAAATGATAGGTTGTTGATTTTTTTTTCATTTCAGCAAATATTTGGAAGAAGGCTACAGGCTGGGTTTCAGAATCCCAGAGGCAAACTTGTATCTGTTTCCAAATCATGCAGGATTTTTGTTTTCCACAGATTCAGTTTAGCTTTAATGACTTTGTAACTTTATCATGTTTTTTTTTCCCGTAGTAACTGAGCTTTCTGAAGGCTAGGCTTTTGTTTGGGTCTGAATTCATGCTTGAAGTAAAGAAGATGAGAGGTCAGGCATGCATCCACTCCAGTGCACAGCCCCTAGGAAACTTGCATAAAAGTAAAAATACTGGAATTTGGAGGTAAATCAAAACTCAGAAAACCAGATTAACCTCTTGTGACTGCTAAGCCTCAGGGAACCAGGTCAGAGTATTTTATAATTGAAGTAATGGTGCTACAAACTGGAAACGCGGACACAGGACCATAAAGATGGCTGCCCATTGAAAATATACTCTGTGCTGCAATTGAATATAGGTTAGATTCTGACTTCTCTTTTGTTAGGATTACGTGTATATATGTGCAGGTTGTTTGGAGTTGATTACATTATCACCAAAGATGACTTATTGGAATTTTTCGGAATTTTTATGTGTGAAAGAGAAGGCTGCTGCTTTCTGTACGTTAAGTATAGTAGCGAGGGCCAAGTGAACTGTTACTATATGCATTTCTTGTAGTATCTGGAAACGTCTCCTCTCTGTCTCTTGGAATGAGAATGCCATGAGCTGGTTCTGTGTTATCAGTGCTCAAACTCTCACACTGTATAGAGCTACAGGACTATGAAGTGGCAGAAAGGGTGATAGACACCAAAAAAATCATGTGTGCATTATTTTTTGAACTTAATGATTTCCTGTCAATGAACTCACACCTCACAGACTTGAAACTGCTTTTAGAATGAGTTCACATGCTTAGCAGGGTTCACAAAGTGACAGAGGAATGCAAAAATAATTCTCTGCTCTTTCCTTGATTTGAGACTTCGTGGGTTCAGCACTGAAAGAAGGCTTTCTTTGGGACTTCAAACAAGACAACAAACCATTTAAATAGTAAAAACTAATGCTTTCAGTGAAGTACTTATTTCTTTAAAAGAAATAATTTCCTAATTTAATAGCAGCTAGCTTTAGTCTTATATATGGTTAGTTATACGCAGAAAATATATTCTTAAACTTTACTAACCTATCAGGCAAAGCTTATTGAATTATTAACTATTATTGCTGTAACTATGTTTGGGTGTTATACGAATGCTACAAATTCATCTTACCAACACATGCTCAGCAACAGGGAGAGGTGTAGTGGAGGTGTTGAAGATTCTCTTCTTCTAATTATTCTTCAAGTCATATCCCTTCTAGTTCTGTTTTGTTTTGTTTTTAATAATTCAGTATAATCATTTCTTATCTTCATCAGTGAATATAGGAATCTTCTAGATGTTGCTGACAAGGTCTAAGAGAGGAGCACGTTTAAGAATAGTATGACACTATTTACAGAGTAGGTTTTGTCTTATGAGGGAGAAAAGATCAGGTGGGAAAATAAAATGCTTAAAGCCACCTTATAGTACTGATCCTAAGAATGGCCATGTAACGATTGTAGAGCTCTGCTTGAAAAGTTGATATTTTTACTCCTGTAAAGTAAAAGCAGGATACACTGTACTGTTTTCATTTTCAAATGTTTCAGAAAAGTAGTGAATCAAGTTCTTCTTTCCATGTGAAAAACATATTCCACTGCATATAGAGGGAGTCTAAGGTAGATAGATAACACAGATATACCATTCTTAGGTGGCCAAAGGCAAAGGAGATGAATATCACTATTTTTTTTTTTTTTCTATACACAGCAATAAGCTACTACTGTGTTTTAAGCAAGCAAACTTGCCTCTTCTTCACGCTAGTAGCTCACAAAAGTCGAATTCATCATGTTCATCTGATGAGTGGTAATTCAGCAGACCACAGTTATTTAGTTACATCTTAATTTTTTCCTTCTCTTTTCCTCCTATTGCTTCCCTCTCTTCTTGAAGAAGGTTGATAAGTAGCCTTTGCAGTGAACTCAGTGTTGTCTGTGTATCAGACATGACTATCAGTTAAGACCCCTTAGGGATCTAAGGTGCCAGTCTGTTTCTAACTTTCAAATGTTCTTCAGGTGTGAAACAGATACTGAAATGCTCAGATTAACTGGAGTAGCTTCTGGGTAGCCCCTGGGTCTGAGCGATAGCAGAACTTGAAGCAGGTATAAAACTTTCTGGGAAAACAGGCAAACAAACAAAAAAAACAAAACAAAACAAAAAAAAACATCAGTGCTTGGATACTAATTAGATTTGTATGGTCTTCCTCTTAAGGTATGTTCTATTTGTAATGGACTTTTTGTATACTGTTTGGTCTATCTTTGCCTAATTTTCCCATCATCAAAATACAAATCCTTCATTACTAAGATTTTGAAAGGCTAAAATTACTAAAGAGTGTAAAACACTCTGGGTCTGTGGTTACAGAGCTCAGCTGTTTGTTGTCTTGCTTAAAAGAAAGCATTTTTATTTTTCCGTGATGTATCACTCTTCTCAGGAGAATTAAAGAAATAGAAAAAGCTGCATGTGACCCACAAGTGATGACTTTCTTTGAGTGACTCAGCTGAGGGGTGATTTGACAGGGTGAATTTTTGCAAAACAATTATGAATGTAAACTTTTATTGGTTTTTTTTTTAATCTTTCCAATAATATATATATTATTTCTTGAATCTCTGTGCGGGACTTGAGGTGAGTTCTCAATGAATTACTTTGTAATTTATGTTTTTATTTTGAAAAAGCAATGCTTTTGTTCATATTTGTAACCTAGATGCTTTTGGAAATATTGGAGTGATAAACTATGTACAAGTACTTATCTACTGCACTTAAGAATGCATGTTTATTCTATCTCCTCCCCCCCAAATTAAAACAAAAAACAAAAAACAAGAACAACAGGAGGCTTGAAAAAGAGAGATCCTACTCAATATTAGCATGCAGATGTAGAATATAATGATATATATAATGACATGTAATGCTATATTGCTAAGAACAAAGAAGTACAAATGACAATATGCTTGAGATGCCATTCTTCTAAAATGAAGGGAAAGAAAGAGAAGGGAAAAGTTGGGAAAAAAAGAGAATGGGAAAGCTAAGAACAACAACAAAAAAAAACATACTAATTTCTGATGCTCATTATGCTAGGGTATATGGATTTTTCTTTTGTAGCATATTAAATTTAGTGTAAAAAAAAAACAACAAAACAACAACACAAAAAACCTCAGCAAATTCTTAGCAGCTACTTCAAGATTACAATTTCAAAGAAGAAAAGAAGCCTGATTTTGAGAAAGCATAGCTTTGTACTCTATTCTGAGTTATACAAAACTGTATTAATTTTGAAACTGTAACTGTTCCATTGTGTAGAGAATTGAATTATGAAACTGCTGTTACAATCCTTACTATTTTCAGGTTCTTTTGACTACTTAATAGCACCAGAAAGCAGTTATCGTTTTTGAAATTATTGAGCTCAGCAGCTATCCCTGTAGTTGTTCTTAGAAAAGCAGATCATGTTCCTATTCAAATACCTACTATATCTTTTTATATGTAAACTAACCTAGGAATGTTCACTATGAGGAACAGATGCTCTTCCAGTTTATCCCTAATATACAAATGCACAATTCTTTCTAAGGTGTATTAAAAGGATTGTCTTCATTGCTTAATTTCTTTATATTAGGCTCCCCTCTACAGCCAGAAAGCTGAATAGATGATAGGAACTGAAAATAGGCTACTAAGATAGACTAAACAACAAGAAGTGTCACCTTCTGTGCCAGCCTGCAAGACAAGATTTTAAGTATATTTCATTAAGCAGTACTTAATTACTGTAGTTCTAGGTGAAATCTGTTAGCTTATTTGCAATGCACAGCTACTTTAAAAAAAAATCACATAGAAATTCATCCTTTCTAATACATTGCTGCCTCTACAAATAGCCCTTGCCATGTATCTATCATCTGCTACTTTCTTCATTGCCCTGTTTCCAAATGCTTGTTTCCCCTTGGCTATGATACTCTATTGGTTCCTTAAGTCTTGGTCAAGTTTATTTTTCTTCAGTCTCATTTATGCCTCTTTAACCAATTTCTTTGAAGTGTCCTTATCTGAACTAAATATGAATTTGTCTACATTGCTAAAAGCCAGCATATATAAATTTTCCTCTTTTATTTTTTTAACTTGAAGGATTTTCAACTGTATGCATAACTCATTCTCCTTAATCCAAGGACAGATCAGGATTTTTTTTTTTCTTGTTGGTGATTTTACCTTTGTTAGAAGTTGTAAACAGCAAAAGCCTCCATGGTTTTCTCTCCCTTGTAAGTGAAGGGAGCATGTTTCACAAGAGGCAGATATTGAATGCTGTGTATTTTTTTATTTTATTTTTATTAAAGAGTATACTAGATCAAGTAAAATAAAATTTTGTAGCTGCTTTTTTTCGAAGTTATGTGTCTGAGTCAGCAAACACGTTATCCTTCCTCCCTGGTGAGGAAGCTTCTCTTAAAGCATTAACTGTTGACTTCAAGAGACTTCATGATAAATCTGAACTTTTTTAAAAATAAATTTTGCAGAGAGAAGTTTAAAAAGGGATAAACACTCAGAAATTAGAAAATGACTAAAAATAAAATAAAATAAAATAAACAACAACCACACCCATTAAAGCTAAATATATTTTGGAGAGAGAAGCTTTCCTGAGTTCATAGCAAGGTTTTTTTTTTTTTTTTTTTTTTTTT
>JACDJE010000718.1:132265-166321 GCA_016647715.1 Pavo muticus
ATTATTATTATTATTATTCCATGTTTATTTTCTATCATTTAGGTCCTCATAATTGACCAGGTGTCTTGGGCATTGAACTTTTAAACTAATAGCAAATAAATACTTCATCTCCGTGCAAGATTAGACCTAATGTGAAAGTAACCATGATTGCTTCTGGACTTATACATAGCCTCTGGACTTACCATCCTGGAGGTTCTGATCTCAGACTGCTTTAGGAAAATTTTTAGATTTGGAATCCTTTCTCTGCAGCAACGTTCTCTGATGCTCTGAGAAATTTTAGCATAATTGGAACATTGAAGATCATGACATAAGCCAAGGATTTTGGGCTTTCTTTTTCAAGCTCCAAGAGCAATGAGGACATGGCAGCCCTGGATGCATGACTCTGGAATTTGAGTGGGCTTTTACACCTGCTGGTGTCCACCTAAAGCCCCTCAGCTCAAACCTCTGTTGATCAGATATCTCTCAACTGCACAGCATATTAATGGTGTGCATCCTCTGATCATTTATACTCAATAATAGAATTGAATTCACGTTTATATTTCTGGAAGTATGTTAGAAAATGGAGTTTTGACTACATTTTGACATGCTCCGCTTCCTCTGTCACGAACTGCAGTAGCCTTAAAATTTATATATCAAACTTGAAAAGTTGGAGAATTGCAATATTTTGAGGTCATTTACTTATGGTAAATTTACCACCATTCCTTGAATTAAAGCATGCCATGGTAAATATGGGCATATATAGCAGTTTTCACCTGTCTTCTTTTCAAGGTTAATTCATACTCGAAACATGTGTTGAACAACTCTTCAGTTTGTACTAAAGTACAGATTAAGTATTCATTTGGTTTGCTTATCATACACTGGCTATCAGGGAACCAGCTGGACTGTGGAATAAAAAGTTTTTAAAATTGTTTTCTTCCCAAGGTTTTTTATTCTAAGAGACAAAAAGAAATAATCAGAAAAATAATAATAAAATATACAAATATTTGCAGCATGAGCTTGGAAGATGTGTTTGTCCTTTCTGCTTGAATAATCTATCCTCACATTTAAACCTGTTTTTTTCTTTCTTTTTCTTTATCTTTCTTTTTTTTTCTTTTTTCTTTTTTTTTTAAGATATAAGATATATGATTTATTCTGGCATGAAATTCCTAAGAACTGCAGCAATTTTAGTTACTCCTGTTACCACATGAAACATTGGCTAAAAATTATATACAGCAGGTGCGTCTTAACTGTAGCTTATCATACTTCATTCCTTTTATAAAAATCTTCTAATTCTCAATACTCCTGATCTAAAGGAAAAACAAAAACAAAAAACACAGCTATTACAAGAGGGCACTGTAATTTCTTTCCTTGTGGAAGCTTTCCAGTAGTTAAAACTGTCATTTTGGTATGCCTCTGAGCCACAGTATGTAAAAGTCAATCTTACTAAGATATAATTAGAAGTGTAGGATAATTCTAAAGCTGTTTTACAACAGATGAAATCTGCTTCAGCTCTGTCTACCACCTGATCACCATGGTAACCATTACTAGCCAACAGAGAAATTCTGATCAAAAGGAATTATTATTTATCTTCCCAGTCCAGGGTGGATGGCTTATGTTAAAGTTTATGGTACAGATTGAAGGGTTCAGGAAGGGTAAATGTTAATACTTAATGTGTCAGAAAGCACAAGTGCTTTATTATCAAAGTACAACTAGATGTGCAAAAATCAGATATTAGCAAATTACAAAATCAGCCATGCACCCAGCAGGAACTGGGCATAAAGGTAGCTTGCTGGATTGAAAAGAGCTGCAAGAAAAGCTGACATAAGAAAACTGTCTGTTTCAAGGACAGTCAAATGCTAGTTTAAAATCTAATGCTGTAAAGAAAAAGGAGCAAAAGTGTTGTACACAAGTTAGCTTTATCACTGTTTTGCCACAATACACTCAGATTTTGTTTGTTTTGTAAATCTGTTTGATTATGCAAAGATAATATTCATTATTTGTAATAAATACTGAAATCTAAGTATTATTCTTAAGTTTAAGAAGGCTGTCAAAGTAGAAGAGAGATGACCTATTTCCAGGAATTCCCCATCCCTTGAAACAGCTGCAAACTGAGTAACATTTAGTGTTTCTAGGATTTGGGAAGTTTTTCAGTTCTTAAAATTATGCTTGTACCAGACACTAATGCCTCCAAAACCATAATACTTATATATTAAAAATGCACAGTTCCAGTTTCCCTGTGCTTCATATTCAAGAAAGACTAAAATGCAAACATCACAAAGCCAGAGGAAGCATCATTGTTCTTTATAGCATCCCAATGGGAAATAAAAGGACTCCTTTCCTATTGTTGTCACCCTTGGTGGCCAATTAAGAACTTTTTAGATTCCAGCTGAAGATTTGGCATGTCTACTGTTTTAGCCACAATGTGGTGAGGAATATAATGAAAGTTAAATTAGAGTTCAGCACCTGTGACTGGCTTGGCTCTGTACATATCTGACACTAAGCCAAGGCAGAGACAAAGTGAGAAACTTATATATATATATTTTTTTTTTCTTAGCAGTCAAAGTCACCTTAAATACATTTATCTTTCCACATTTATATAGTGTAGCTCCTATGCCTTGATTTCCATCTTGCTCACAGGGACAAACTAATACCACAGCATGTTTCTTTTATCACAAGTATGGCTCAAGGAATTATACAGAATGAAGGTAAATTCACTTTTTTAATGGCAAAGATGTACCCATAACATTTACTGAACTTTACTGTGAGACAAACTCTTGTTTGTGGGTACTTTAAAAAAAAAAAATTCTTTTGATCTTCTATTTGAATAATAAATTATTCCTTGGTTCTGTGAGGTCTTTCAAGATTTTAAAATGCCGTGGTCTATTTCAGTAAAACTAAGGCTTTTGTAATAATCAAGAAGAAAACAATACATACTTACCTCAGAATAGACATTTTTCTGCTAGTGTACTTTCAGAGAATGGGTGATACCATTTTTTCAAAATGGTGAATCAGGTAAAGCAGAGATTTGGAACTGGCACTCTAGAGTAAGTTATACAAATGCATTTATTGACTCTTTAGGGATGGGTTTCTCTTAGTCTCCTTGTGGTTGTCTATCCTTGACCTTCTTATTAAATAGGCTGTGGAACAGGATCTGGAATGGAGCTATTCTTTATCAGGAGTGAGTGCCCTAAATTCCTCAATTTTATGGAAATCAATATGCCAAAAGAATAAAGTAGGTACATGTAAAGAGGTAAAAGCAGTGGCCTTTATCTTACAGGAAGCATCTATGCTTGAACTACCTATCTAGTCTCCAAATACAATCTGTAGAACAAAAAGGCATTTCTAGGTATAATTTGTCTCATCCTAAAGTAAATATCTAGGAGATAAAAATAACAGCATCTGTTTCTGTCCATTCATTATAAAGGAAAATAGAATGATTTGCTCTGTTCCCTACACTATAGTTTTGTTAAAGTAGATAAGATTTAAAGTACCCACATTTGTATGGTCTAATGTTTTGACTGTTCATATGGAAATGGATGGGGAGATGCAGCTTCCTCTGAAAGATTATCATAGGACCACAAAACGATGCTGATGCTTTACAGGCAGATTAGACTAGCAATAGAAAATGAGTAGCAAAGTGTACTACCTTGAGCAGTGTATGGTACTGAAAGCAAGTGTTCAGACCACATCTCTAGGAAAACAGAGTGCCTTTAATTTTATCTTTGTAAAACACAAGTAACTCTTGAAAATATTTCTAAGGCTAAAATTATGTCAGTTATTGTCCCCCATTTATGTCAGTCACTTATTCAGTTAACTATTACTTCTATTTTCTTATCCAATTTGCATAAATTAAAAAGTTCTTTACCTACATCCATTGCTTTCAATTTTAAGCAAGATTACATTACAGAAATGATATTTGAGGTGTAATATACACTACTGTACTTTGACAATATCAAATTAAAGTGCTGAAATTAATAGACTGTGTGCATGTGAGTATTTATAAATGTATGTAGGCATCCACACAATGTATACTAATGTAGCCATAGGTATATGTTTGTATATATTAACCTTTCTTAGAAACAGGACCTACACAAAAGATAAATATTCTCATATCTCACTAGAAAGGTTACAAGTTACTGACTTATTTTACATGAATATATAATTTAAATCTTCATCTGATTTTCTGATTTTTTCTCTTCCAATGTGTATTGAAAGTTGTTTGTTTATTTCATTTCTATGTTTTTCTTCATATTATGTTTATTTAATCCATTGTTTTTCAGGTTACTGCTAGGGAATAGTATAATATAGTATCTCTTGTATCTACTATTTTAAGGCATTTTTCTTAGGAGAATAAATATTAAGCCCCAAATTAACAAACACAGTTAACTGAGAAAACAAAGGCACGAAAAAAATATTTAAAATAGTAAATCTGGGACATTATAATGTAAGTCAAGCCTAAAATATGTGTTAAGGCACAGTTCTGCCTTCATTCATATGCAAATATTATGTATTTGAAAGAGAGAGAATCATAGGTGGTTTATTACCTATTAAGATTTATCTATCCCATTATAGCTACAGTCCAGAGGGTGGAATGCTACAAAGAAGATCTATTAACACAGCTGACTAAAAAAGGAAATAAATTTAGAACTGAAACTTTAGATAATGGGTCACTGCCACAGTTTTCAGTGCTGTAGTTTGATCTGCAACTCTCTGTTACAGCTTTGGGTGAAGAAATACTGCAGTGAAATTTAGCCTCTGGAAAAAGGAAGTACAATTCTTGCTGTTTATGAAGGAGAGCAAAGATCAGACTGTGCTTTAGAAAATCATATCAGTCATTCTTTCTACACTTGCTTCCAAAAGGAAAGTAAGCTATGTCAGTTGTGGATACCTGATTCATACTTCTTGTTGTGATAGTTCAGCTATGTTAGCCATTTCAGTATGTCAGCTGAGTAAATACCCTGATTGTGTCTCTATCCGCTCATTCCCACTTTCCCAGAGTGTTCAGAAAAAAAAAGGAAAAAAAAAAGAGGAAAATTTGAGAAAAGAAGACTGAGAGGGGACCTGATCCAGGTCTATAAATATCTAAGGTGTGGGGGGCAAAGTGATGAGGCCAGACTCTTTTCAGCAGTGTGTGGAGACAGGACAAGGGGAAACGGCCAGAAACTAGAGCATAGGAAGTTCCGCACAAATGTGCGCAAGAACTTCCTTATGGTGAGGGTGATGGAGCACTGGAACAGGCTGCCCAGGGAGGTTGTGGAGTCTCCTCCTCTGGAGATATTCAAGACACGCCTGGACGCCCACCTGTGCGACCTGGTGTAGAGAACCTGCTTTGGCAGGGGGGTTGGACTCGATGATCTCTGGAGGTCCCTTCCAACCCCTATGATTCTGTGTGATTCTGTGTGTGGAGAAAAAAAAAACAAAAACAAAAACCTTGCAGCCGAGGGAGATATCTCATTAAAAAAAAATAAATATTTGGGTTTGTATTATCATGTTGAAGTCTTTATGGTAATGCTGATAATAACAGATAGCAGTCTTGCTATCTATTCAAAGTTTTCAAAAGATAAAATCAACCATTCCATGAACAGGTCGGGGATTTCTGTGTTAATCTTATGCTTAGCTAAATAAATTTTGTGTACATGCTAAATACATAAGTAATTTCTCTGAGGACATCCCTTGTGAAATTTAAGTTCTCCGAGGAAATGCATATTATGAAAAACCAAGAATTTACTGATCGTTTAATCAATACCTGAACTCTCTAATCAAGCCAGGTCACAGGAAGCTTTAACTAGGAAACTGCAAAGCATTAAAAGAGACTTTACATAACTTGGAAGGATGTTGAAGGGGTCAGGAACACAAGTAGTGTTCTCCTCTGTCCTCCCATTTTGAGGCTGGAACTCAGGAGGAAGCAGAATGAGACAGTTGAATGTTAAGCTGCATGGATGGTGTCACAATTGGGGTTTTGGGTTCTATTGTCTTGGACAGGCCTTTGAGTGTTGGGACATGTTGACATCAGATGGGACACAGCTGACTAGGTAGGGCAAGAATATTCTGAGAAGCAAGCTGACTGGACTGATCATCAGAGCTTTAAACTACATTCAGTGGGGAAGGGAAAAGATTTCTAAGTGATAGGGAAGGGCCAAGGAACGCTGTCACTTTAGAATGCAGCAGGGAAAAGCCTCAGATTTGTTATTAAATATAAATATATATTTATATATATCAGATATATTATTATATATATATGGCCTCAAGTTGCGCCAGGGTAAGTTTAGGTTGGATATTAGGAAACACTTCTTTACAGAAAGGGTTGTTAAGCACTGGAATAGGCTCCCCAGGGAGGTGGTTGAGTCACCATCCCTGGATGTGTTTAAAATCCGTTTGGATGTGGTGCTCAGGGACATGATTTAGCGGAGGATTGTTAGAGTTAGGGTAGTATGGTTAGGTTGTGGTTGGACTTCATGATCTTTAAGGTCTTTTTCAACCTGAATGATTCTATGATTCTATAAGGAGGAGGGAGAAAGACTTTTTGCCTGGGTAGATAGATATTCATTGCACAATGGAGAATGGTTTAAAACTAAAAGAGGGAAGATTTAGATTGGATTTTATGGGGAAATTTTTCAAGGACAGGGTGGTGAGGTGGTGGCATAAGGCTGCCCAGAGAAGTATTGGATACTACATGATTCAAGTCCAGTTTGTATGAGGCTTTGTACAACCTGATCTAGTGGTTGGCAACCCTGCCCTCTGAAGGGGGATTGAAACAAAGTGATCTAAAGTCTGTTCCAAACCAAGCCATCCTATGATTAGCCCAATTACAGTGTTTGTAACACCAATAGACAGTCTTATATAAATACTGCTAATTCCTGGTGATAACAGTAAACAATTAAGCATACAAAATTTTCCAGATCCATCTGCTTTTGCTGGTGTTGTGTTCACTATCCCAATCTTGAGTTTGATGGCACAACTCTTATCGAGAATATCATTCCATTTGCACTGCACACTATTTGTATTATAGAGTGACATAATATATCCACATCTTCATTTATGAGATGAACACCTCCTTTTGCAATTTCCTTTCAATTTTCTGAATGAATAGAGATGTATTTGGGCCCAGAAATTCCACAGGTTCTATCCTTTCAAAAATGTTGTTTCATTTTAAATTTGATTTAAAATTCATCTTGGAATATTTGTCTTAGCCAAATGAGAAAATCACAACTGTAAAGCCATGTTTATATCCTTTGCCAGTGATTTTATCAGCTCCACTATATTCTTTAATGAAAATACTATGTTAGTATGGTAGTCAGTTATCAGAGAGTAGCTAACTGGAAATGCAGAGAAAGGACTGAGGACATGATCATCCCTTAACAGTCATACATCAATGAATGTATTCCAGGAATCTGAGTTAATGCAGTGGCAGAAAGCTAAGATTACCTTCCTTTTTTTTTTTTTTNCCCCCCTGGTGAATCTGAAACCTTAATTGGTATTCTTTCTGTCATGCAGTGACTATACTGAGATAGGTTGAGGAAAACTGTATTCAAATTTTAATAACTATTTTTTTTTTCTCGGGCAAAATACATCAGAGGAAAGAATGAGTGCACTTTATAGCTTGTGAATCCAAACAAAACTATTTGACAAGTACCAGTGAAGTGCTACTACCTTTTTAATGCAATCACAGAGTCAGAGTTTCATTGGTTGGAAAGGACTTCTAGAGTTCTTCTGTCTGACACCCTGCTCAGTGGAGGTCCAGTTAAAGAAGATTGCCCAGGAACATATTCAGCTGCATTTTGAATGTCTTCTTATCTCTGTGTTTATCCATTATTATGGCTTAAAAAATAATAAAAAAAAATGCCCATTCAGAGTCTCCCATTCTCCTGCATGGAGGAGTTAGACCCTGATCCTTGTGGATCCATTCTAACTCCATATATTTTATGAACTTGTGTCCATTGCCACTAGAGTGTTTGACTAGGTACCTTCAAGAAGACTGGCTCTATCTTCTTTGTGTTCTTCCAGTAGGTATGTGAAGGCAGCAAGGAGGTCTCCCCTGAGCTGTCTCCTCTAAGAGGTGAAAAGACCATGTAGCCTCTCCTTGTACATCATTTGCTCCCTTGCCACCTTACTGTACTCTGCTAAACTGTCCTGGTTTGGTTGGGACAGAGTAAGATTTCTTCATAGTAGCTCATATGGTGCTATATTTTGGATTTGCAATGAGAATGTCAATAATAGAATTGTTTGAGTTGGAATGGGCACTTATAGGTCATTTAGTCTGACTCCCTGCTATTAACAGGATTTCTACAGCTAGGTCACTCAGAGCCTGTTCCAGCCTGGTCTTGAATGTCTCCAGGAACAGGGCATCCACCACACCTCTGGGAAAGCTATTCCAATGTCTCACCACTTCTATTGTAAAAACAAAACAACAACAAAAAGCTTCTTACAGCAACTCTGCTGTGCAGTTCTGCAATCAAGAGCAGTAAGAAGAGCAAGGAGAACTTTGGTGAAAAGGGATTGGGTAACTTGATTACATTCTGCATTGGCTGTGAGTTTTATCCTCTCCTCTCCTCTTTTCTTCTCTTTTTTTCTCTTCTCTCCCTTCCTCTTCCCTTTCCCTCCCCCTTCCCCTTCCCTTTTTTCTTTTCACCTGTCCTTGTTAAACAGTCTTCATTTCAACACACAAGTTTTCTAACTTCTGCCCTTCTGATTCTCTTTCCCCCATCAAGGTGAGGGGAAGAGGAGGGCAAGTGGGCAAGTGTCTTTGTGGTTCTTAGCTGTCTACTGGGGTTAAATCACAACATACACTCATTCAGACTCTTTCTTGTGCTGGGGAGACCAAAACAGGACATCACATTTGGGATACGATCTCTCACCTACCTAATAAAGGACCAGTTTCCTGGATCTGCTAACTATGCACCTGCTAATGCAGCCCAGGATGTAGTTGTCTATTTTTGCTGCAAGGGTGCACTGCTGACACATTCAATTTGTCCATCAGAATCTTCAGATCCTTTTCTGTCAATCTTCTTTCTATCCAGCCAGCCCTCAGCCTATAGCACTGCATGGGATTATTCCCTAGAGAAGCAGGATTTTACACTTTGCTGATCTTCATGAGGTTGCTGTCATCCCATTCCTCACACCTGTCCAGGTCCCACTGAACAGCAGCCCTGCCTTCAAGCATATCATCTGTTCCTCCTAGTTTAGTATCATCTGTTTCTGCCGGTTTTATATCATCTTCAAATGTGCTGAGTGTTGTGTCTCTCATCCTCCAGGTTGTTAATTAAATCATTAAGAAGTATTTGCCCCAGTAATATTGCATTTGATTTTTTAAAAACTTTTGATTAATATACTTTGAGACCAACAGTCCAGCCAATTTTTCACCCACCTTATTGTCCACTTTTCAAGCCCATAGCTCACCAGCTTGGCCATGCTATCAATGACTGTAATGGATGCCTTGCTGAAGTCAAAGTATGCCACATTATTATGATGAAAGAATAGCCAGTTCTGTTATCATAGAAGACATTGGGTTGGTCAGATATGCCCATAAGGTGAACTCATTGATTAACATGTTTCCAGACAAATGGCTACTCTGAATCTGGTTTTGTTGTCAGCTAAATTGTGCAAAATAATTTTATTTTATTTTATTTTATTTTCCATGCAAAGAGCAGAGGAGTGAAAGAGGCCTTTGGTTAGAGATATTTTCTTTGTGATCATACTGATATGGAAGGATATCTTGTCAAGTCTCAGTCAATGTTAGGTATGATACAGGTCATGGTAGAGGCTACTGTTGCTTTTAGTCTCCTGTCTCCATTCAGCATTTTCAGTAGGAATTAGCCAACTCTATGAAGGAGTGGTCCTTCTACTGTAAGTCAGACTTTGTCTCTTTTCCACCAGTTACACATCTTAAATGAAGTTCATCTTTCCTAACTAACTTGTTACCTAAATTCCCTCTTTAGTTACTGAAAAGAAATAGACTTTTCCAGGATATGTTTCAACTAATCTATAACTAACAGGTACCTAATAGTGGAATCAGATTATTTTCTAGAAATACTAGTTCTTCATATTGAGTGTAAGAAACTCCGTCACTCCGTCTTAGTGGCAGATATAGTGAATCTTGAATTTCCCCAAGATATTACTGCTACTATTCCAGTCCAGAGGTCGTCAAGGATTTTGCACAGCTTATGGTGCATTGTGTCTTATGCTAATAAATATATGGGTGAGTTTCCTCCTGGATCCATAATCAGTATTCTGTTGATGTTATCTGAACAATTGTTTCCTTTTGCTGCTGCTTGCCATTGTTTAGGTTTGGAAACATGTCAGTTTTCAAAGGATCAAATATTGCGTGAGTTGAAAATAATAGAATTTAGCTATTGCCTTGAATAGATGCAAAATCAGGTCTTCAGTCTTCTTGCTTTAATGTGATTCTAATTATATTACACTTTTGTCCTTCTCCTGTGCTTTCCCTTGCAACATTAAACTTAATTTGTTAATTACCCAACATTTGCAAATTACAAGGCAAATCTGGAACGCATTTTATTTCCTTTGCTGCTTGCTCTCTGTTCTCTCTCTTAATCAAATGGAGGGATAAACATCTGACTACTCTCTTCTAGGCATTGTGTCCTTTACTAAAGTCTGGTATACAGTGCTACCTCTTATAGTTTACCTTAGAAGTGTTACTTTAGTTTTGATCTGATTCAGAAGGACATTTAGAGTTACAACTAACTTTACCCGTGTTAGGAATAATACTAAACTTGATGAGACTGCTCATGATGAAGGTTAGACTTGTAATTACCATTGGTAATAGGAAATACTTTCAGAATATCCTACTGCAAAGATAAGAACATTTATCAAATTCTGTGAATGCTAGCACAACCATTTACCTACTGCTAATGGTACATCTAAAAAAGTTGGCAAATCTAGATGCAGAATTCCATCCTGCGTATTTCTTGAAATATTACTAAGTACCACCTGAGGAAAGAACTATCATAAATCTCAGATTAGCTACAAAGTATATATTTTAAAAAGTTACTCAAAGTCTTATATTGAAAAATCTTACCAACTGTTTTCTCTAAGCAATCAAAATCTCTTTAGTTCTTCTTCATGTTTGCTCTATTCTTGGCTGCCTTCTTGATACTGTCAACAAGAATGTTGGTTGTAATGCAGATATCTGTCCAACAGGAGTGAACTAAGACCATAGGATCAATTTCCATAAGCAATTGGATAGCCATCAGTCAGTGATGATGTTTAGTTTGCTCATACTAATGAACTGGATCACACACAAACTAATGTTTTGTCAGAAGTTCAAAGAACATGGTCTTTTTACTAGTCTTCATATCATTTAGTAGTCTGGATTCTGTTTGTTTGTTTGTTTTCCTTCTTTTACCTGGGCTTTCTCATGTTATCTTTACAATAGCTGGAACAGAGCTGTGCTTAAATAGGGCCTCCATATTGAACTTGGATGTCTGTTTTTGCTCTTTCNTTTTTTTTTTTTCTTTTTTTGACTATTATATGGAGTGTAATAATCTATCATCATTCTAATAATACAAGGGAAATAGTACCAGAAGAAATGCTTTCTGTGATCTAGTGTAATAAAATATAAGCCTGTGTACTTAGGAAGTTACTAAAATGGTGAGATTTTTAAATCATAGTGTTGGCCTTCCTTTTGTCTTAATGATTACATTTAAACTAATATGATATGAAAGCTACATGACAGTGTATGATCTGAGAGCTTTACTGCATTAGTGAAAAGGAAGAAACTAATCTCATGAAAGTTGTTAATACGTCTTAAAGTATTATCAGTGTTTTAATATATTATTCACTTTCGTATGTTACTAGGGAAAGGGGAGTTGGCTAATGTGATAAGAAACCAATTAATATGATACAAAAGCAAGCAGATGATAAGACCTTTGTTCAGAATACTGGTGGCTTTGATAAAACCATAAGCACAGTCATTCAATAGCTTGTTCATTCCAATTGTGATAAGTTATATTTTCCTTTTTTTTTTAAACATCCACTGTGGGAGAATGTAGGGATTTATTTTTTGCTCCTTATAATGCTTGTATCATTATCAGTGATGAAGTAACATTTTGGAATACAGTAGATTATCTATTTCACTGAGAGTATCTCAATTTCCAGCTCACTTATAAAACTCATAGGTAACTAAGACGTTTTTATTTTATCTGAAATACTCACTTTCAGATATTATTCCTTCTATTATTTTCTGTGTGACCTTTTAAATATTATAATTACCATCTCAAAAAATGTGAATATTATATAATTGCATCTGGAATGAAAGAAATTACTGATTCCATACTTTTCTTAGGAAACTCATCTAATCTCATTCTTGAAGATGTGGAGCTCAAGTCTTTGAAATAATATGCATATTTTCAGACTCTGTGTGCTTCAACACATTTACAAATCCTTAAAAGTTTAATGTACTGCTAGATATACTCATGTTCAGCAGTCTGTAATTGTCTGAATAGTTTAGCATAAATATGTATATATAACAAAAAAATCCCCACAAACCATTTCCTTTTTATTTATGTTGCCCTATTCAGTAAGACGTTTCAATGATTTCTAAGTGTATCATTAGTACTGCTGTTAGAGTTTAATAGTGATGAAATTTAAAAGGATAAGTTGGTAGATTTTCCTTTATTTTTTTCATGAGGTGGTGCATAACATTTTATTATACATAATGGCTATTTCTCCTTAACACACGTATTGACTTTCTCATGTATTGCTGTCATATTGAAGCCCTGTACCTTTGAAAGAAGTAGTAAATCCTACTTTGAAGGCTGAGTCTGTTTTGACAGACATTTGTCATTTTGAATTGTGACTTATCTGGGATCTCCAAAGGTTTGTCATGTTTTGTCACTATAAGACTACAAAATATATATTTCCTTTTCTGAGCTTTTCCCGTTAAGGCAAGTCTATTAATGGATGTATTGAGAAATAATGAAGTGGAATATTTAAATAAGAAATAGTTAAAGAGGAATACAATAAAAAGAAATTGGTGGAAACAAGCAGTGCTGAGAAAGTGAATAAGGAAGCTTGATTCTTCCTATCTCACAACACAGGTGGGCAAGACATTAAAGAGAAATGAACAGTAGAAATTCCAGAAGTACTGAAAGTAAGTTAAAATTCATTTCTCTTTCCATAGACAAAGTGCATTTTCTTTAATTTCTGATCATAAGGTTGGCACCCTGTGCTGGAAGAGAGTAGGACTAGCATATGCTGCCTTCTAAGTCATGTTCAAATATGTTCACAGCTTGAATTCAGAAGACACAGCTGACAATTTTAAAACTAGAGAAGAAATATGAATTCATGATTTAAAATCTGTGTGACAGCAATAAAAAAAATCCAAAAAGAAACTGTAATTTAGTCGGCTTTTTTAATTGCTAGCCAAAAGGAAGATATTCATTTGCTATTTCAAAGTTAAAAATTAAAACCTCCACTTGCGTGTCAGTGTGTTTCTTTTCTTACTTCTCTCATCACAAATCTTTCCACAATAGATGCTGTACTCAAGGAGCCTTGTGATGAAGGCATTGATAAGTGTGTTTTAATTCTATTTTAATTACACTACCTTAAATATTTTCTTTTAAATTGTTCTTTTGTGATTTTCATTCTCAGTTCACTAGGTTCTACTCTAAACATCACTGAGCTTGTAATTGTTTGAAGCACAAATAATAAAAACTAATTTGTAGACATTCCCTGAAACACTAAGGAATCCAGCCGAGACTTAATGGGTTTCTCCATCCTCTCCTTAAGAGGCAGTTTCTAGTCTAATTCTTTCTCTGGCAAAGTGTGTTTCACTGATGCGTAAATTCAGGGATCTAAAGGTTATGAATATAGCTCTTTGCTGTCCTATTTATTCATCCAGTGTCATGAAAACTCATCCTGAGGTCCTGATCTCTTTTAAATGGAGAATCTTTTTAAAGGAGAATACACTAAACAGAGTAAATTTACTTCTGTCTATAAATGAACACATTTGTATTGTTATTTACCACTTTTTTTCAATTGTGATAAATACTATGAATAGGACCTTTCAAATAATCAAAATACCTCGCTGTAGTCATACTAAATTTGGAAAATGTGAAACACTAATCTAGATAGACTTCTTCTTATGGATCGTACAAAGTGTATCTTTCTGATTTTTTTTCTAAAAAAATATATTCTTGATAAATGGATATGTTATTTACCTCACAAGTTTGTGAGCTAGTATTATTCAACAATATAATTGCTAGATTTCATTGCTGTAAAGTTATTTCCACAGATGAGTTCAAAGTTGTTTACTTACTTTAGCTGCTACATTTCCTCATAGTCGAAGTATCTAATGGATTTTATTTATGTATATATATGCATGCACATATGTATGGGAACGAGTTGAGGCTGATGTAAGAGAAGGTGTAAGAAAAAAAAAATGCTGTCTTAGTGACTGATCTCTATAAATGCTTCCCATCACTGAAGCTAACTATCACTGATTTTCTGTTTCCTAGGAAATTTATGATCCTTATACTAAATTTTAAAATTATTGTTTTTACCTATAGTTAATTGTCCTCTCTCATGGAAAAAAAGTCATAGTTAGGAACATTCTGGATAGAAATGAGAATTGGGTGTTTCTAGCAGAATGAGCTCAATTTAAAAGGACTGTTGAAATCAAATTAGGAATAGGATGTTCACTATAATTCTCAGTATCATTTCTGAATGGACCCAAATGAGATTGCTGCTGCCATATGAACTCAGGAAAAAACAAAGATTACAATTAGTAGAAGGTGTAAACTCCTGAAGGTAAGTATCCATACAGGTAAAATGACCATGACTTTAAATTTGGTGCCCACATCTGAGAAGATAGTTGTTTCCCATTATAGGAAGTGGAGATCTAGTCATTATAAGCAAATACCTAGGGCTTGATTGAGTTGCTCGCAAAAAAAGTGCGTAGTGCTGCATTGCATAAGGTGCAGTTCCTGATAGAAATGTGCACAAGTTCCTGATAGAAATGTGCACAAGACACAGATAGCACTGTCAGCTTTGATGGAAATAATCTTGATGAATTTCACTATAAATAAATAAATAAATAAATAAAATAAAAATTCTATTGTGTTAGTATATTCATTGTTTAATAATCTCCATAGCAATAATCAGTTTCCACACTGGCATTTACTCCCCCAATTTATCCTCTTAGGAGCCATGTCAATGCTCTGCAAAGCTAAAAGTTCACTGCATTCCTCTTGAATTACATGTTAATTTCATGTAACTTTCACATAGAACATTAATGAAAAGCAAGATAAAATTGACGTATTTCTGTATAATTAAGGAACTACAGATGCTAAAAGAATCCCTGAAATTCCCCTTATATTAAGGAATTTAGCATTTAATCAACAATTTTATATTTAAGTTGCCATTTATAACTATGATAATTACAGGTTAGCATTTTAATTTAGTTGATGATCTGCTAATTTTCATTTAATAAATGTATTAATTGAAATACAGGGTCCTTTATGTCTGTGACAGTTATCAACCTAACTTGATAATTTATGCAGTACAATGTCAGAGAACATTTAAAATAAATATGTCTTTGTGTATATAGCTGGAGCTCATAAAAAGAGTCTAGTAGACCTGATTGCTAAAATAGAAATATTGAACTGCAGTTCTTTTAATTATATTATTAAGTTTGTTAATGAATTTTTTACACATTACTCCTTTCACAGTTGGCTTCTGACTGCAGGTTTTTCTTTGTCTCCTAGCACATCACAAAGTGGATTGAGCTTGAAACTGAACTCAGCTGTTTTAAATTCTGAACAGAGATGGAAAACTTGCAAAATATAGCCTTGAAACCCCTTTTTAAAATGGTATCTCTGCTGATGATGCAAGGAAACATGCAGTAACATATTCTACTTCAAATTAATTTAGTTTACCTCCTAAGAACATTTAATACACCCTTTTTTCTTACAGAGAGTAACTTTGTAGTCAAGTCTAGTTCGATCACCATTATTTAAGGGATAGAAGGAATAAAGTATTTATTACTCTATCACTGTCACAATGAATAAAAAAAAAAAAGCAAACAAAAACTGTCCAACTTATCTTGAGACCAATTTAACAAAACAAAACAAACAAACAAACAAACAAACAACTTCCTTGATTAAAATAAAGCAATTGTGGAAGATGAGTCATAAACTGCAATATGTCATGTAGATTTGCTCTAATCATTGTGAGCATTCCTAAAGCCAAACTACTAAAACATTTGAGATGGTGAGGCTTGGACAAACTTTGCTAGCAATATGATTGTATTTTAAATGAAGGAAGGAGAAGTAACTGTGCATAATTGGGATGGGATTCCCTGCCAGGCTGGTAAAAAAGAAATCACGCGTATAGTCAGTATTTCAAAATCCTTGTGGTTCCAAGTCCTCATGACCTTTTTTCACTATAGATTCCAGCCTTTCCCATTCAGTATACAGAAGATATAATAGCCACAGCTTAGTTTTTGAACTATTAAGTTAATGTAATGGAGTGGAAACTTTCTTGGCTAATATTGTTTAGAATAATCTGTTGGATGTATTTCTGCTCAAATTGATCAGTGGCATGAATAACATTTTCAGTATTTCTTTCCCCCAGTGGTAGTGGGGACTGTATACATGGTGGAGTAAATATCAAGCAACATAAAGGTGATAAGAGATGGTAGAAGCCAATTTGAGTTCCTTATATTAAAAGCCAATAACATTTTTAGTACCTCCAGTATATGCAATAGTGAGTTTGTTTATTTTCTGGGAGATGTTCAGGAACGGGGAGAGGATGGGAACAAAAATCTCACGAAGCTTAATTAATCACTAACTTGAATCAACAATCCTCATCTTTCCGTTACACACTAATTGGAGGTAAGCCTCCTCCCTTGAATGGAAACAAGACCAGTTAATAAGGTTTCTTTTTAATAGATTTGTTAATTCCATTCTTATTTTCCCAGAATTATCAATATAAAGTTTACCATATTTGGTATACAGTACATTACTTTATTTTCGGTATCTTGGTGACAAATTCTTTCATTAACACTTATAATTCTGAAAGGTATTTAGGAAAACATTTCAACAGAACTCTCACATGAAAGGAAGTTAATGTTTTCTGCCTGTAACAAAGCATTGGGATGATAGGAGGACACAAACATTAAAACCGATGCAAGATTAATGAGTAGGATACTTGTATGCAACCTCTACATAAGCAGGATAAAGAAGAAAATATATTTTCCTTTAATAAACAGTACTTAATATAATGACTAGTAGAAAATAAAGTTGGGGGGGAATTTTGTTACCCAGGTCTTCCTAAATGACTTAGTTATTAAAAAGTGATCTTAATATAATATCTGAGAAGAACAAGAAGCTGCTCTTGCTATATTCTGGACGCTGCATACTGAGAAAAGCCATAAAGAAAATATTACTTTGAAGACAATTTAACTCCACATTTAATAGAAGGATGGTGAACCTCATCTATCATGTTTGCAAAAAATCCCAAACATGATCCTCTTCAGTGATCCTAGCTAGCCCAGTTGTATTGCAACATTGTACTGTTAGTCATTATCTGCTGGTGTCAGCCTTTGTCTCTCTGGAGCCTGTAAATAAGCTTTGCTCTCAGTTACAGTACAGTCAGTTGTGTTACTTTTGTTGCTATTTGATAATAAAGTCTTGGTATGTGGATTTCATTTGATCCCAATTGCAGGTAATTTCCTATCGCTGTAATCAAGATAGCGCATTTGAAAGTAAACTTTCTTTCTGTGAAAAGGAGCAGTAGTTAAATGTTGCTTATGAGATATAATTGGTTTAGTTGAAACTAGGAGCAGAAAATCATTGTATTACAAAGTCTATTTTTTGTTTATTTAATCCCGTCATTTTGTTCTGTGTAGTTGTAGGAACTGATATCCTTGAAACTTAATGAATTCATGGTCTTGCTTGCATCAAAGGAATTTTACTGTTGTTTTCCCTTAAATAGGAATTGACACAACATACTCAGGACTTCTGTGGATTCACATTTCCCTCCACTTTATTTCGTGTGGGAAATTATTGCTTAAATCTCATCTACAAATTTATCTTCATGAATAAAGAAAATGGATTGTTTCTTAATGACTGCTTCTTAGCAGAGCCATAGTTCTGCACTCATTCTTTGCCACCTCTCAAAAGTATCTGAAAAAAGTGGAAATAAAATTCTATCAAAGACTAACTTTTTAAGAAAAAGGCACTCAAAAATTTACTTAGATACAATGAGATTTCTGATTAAAATAATCCAGCTTGTGCTGGCAAATATTTCAACTTTTATGCCTAAGAATTTGGTGTAAAATCAGACTACCAGCATTATCTGAATCAGATGCTAAAAGATGTAAAGATGAATGCTTGAGATGTTCAAAACATAAACATCTGGATAATTATATTAATAGTCTCTCGCCCATCTTTGATCTTTATAGACCCGCATTACAGTGAAAATGCAAAACCTAGGGGCAAGTGAACTGTATGTAAGGTATTATTTGTGCAAAAATAATGCTATGAAACATCATACTGGGCAGCTACTCAGTCTCTTGCAGAACCATGTCACATCATTCCAAATAATGATTTATCTAGCCTTTGCTGTGGCATCTGCAATGACAGTACCTTGACCAAATGCCCTTAAGGAGCTTATTTTTGCAACCAATTGATCCTCATGTTAAGACCTTTTTCTTATTTGCTGCTACTACTCTTCTATTCTTTGCTTCTAGCAGATGGCCCCTGTCCTCACCATTTTCTAGACTAAATAAATCCCTTCTTTCTTTTATACATTATTACCTTGAGGGTATTTAACGAGGCTGATCATGTCCCTTGAATTTCCAGTTTGATATATGATGCTAGATCATTTAGTCTCCCTTCATATGGTTTATTTTCTGGCTATAGTGTTTCATTTTTGCTATTGATCCTTTTATTCCTTCAGTTTGTTCTGTGCGACTCATTATCTGTGAGAAACTGCATTGTGGATACTGGGTAGCATTTAGGCGCTCAGTCGAAACGTGCAGCTTTCCTGCCTGAGGCAGAGTAGTAAAAGTGCTTCTGTTACTTTTGAAAGTGGTCTCTGTCCTCAGGGTGCTGGCATCATAAAAACCTAATCCATGGGGTATGCCACATAAAGCAGTCCCTATGGAAGAAGAGGCACAAAACAAAGTAACACATAAGACTCCACTCACACTTTGGGAATTGCATTGTGAGCTTTGTCACGGTTTATGCCAAGGGATCAAAACACGGGTGGCAAAGGACAACTGAGGAATGGTGAGGGGAAGATTTTTATCAAGATGCTCTGACTAGGAAACGTAAATCAATTGTTGTTTGCAGATTTAGACTGGTGTCATAAACTTACATTCTGTAAGCTTTCCTCTTCTTTTCCCTTCTGTCATGTTACTCTTCCATTACAACTGTCTATACACCTATATATATACAACATAATAATTCCTACCTAGACTGTTTCTCAGGGTATAAATTTGAATCTCTTTGCAGCATGTCAAATCTTAACATTCCTTCAGTGATGAAACTTCTGCTTCTCCTAAAAGTGAATGGGCCCAGAGAAACCAGGCTTGATATACTTCATGCGCCCCTCAGCTGATAGCTTTATAGGTGTCTGGAGTACGAGATAGATAAGTTTACACTGTCTTTCTCTGTGTATGTATGTGCTTGTAGACATACTCTCCTCACGTACCATCTGAATATAGACAGTGGTGAAATTACCACCAATGTGTCATATAAATCTCAGCTGCAATGCAGTAAAGTAGACCTTGCTTTTTATGTGCTGGTTTTCTTTTATTTTCCTTCTCTAAGTGCATGCAGCTGAGGTGTTACCTGCAATGACTTTGTGTACAAATGTGAATATTTACATCTAAATGGGAAATAATCTGCAGAATTTCAAGGGAGATTTAAGACTTTCACAGTAGAGTTATGAGTACAGCACATAGCAGAAATCTGGTATCAGCTGCCATGAATTCCAGTACTGTTTTCACTTTTCATTTTTAGCAGTTGGCTGCATCTTCATCCCTCCAAACTCAAGGAGCTGATTCCATGACAAGGGCTCATGTGTACATCATGATTCAGGGCTATCCTACCTTAGACCAGACTTGCTGCATCCATGCTATGTAGTGCTTGGAATTGTCTCCCTCTAGTGCCTGTCACCCTAAGACAAAGTGGTTACATCTTGTTTGCTTTCTTTGATCAGAGTGTCTGAAATACTACAAAGGCTTTGATGCAGTAGTGAGAATTTTAAAGGACAAAATGGGATTTGAGGGTGACCAGCCCTTAGATGTGACAGGCACGATCACTTGAAGGTACAACCTGTCATTTTAAAGGACTGTGTAGGGCAAAGGAAGCAAGTCTGATGTAGTGATGTCTGTACTATTTATTGGAAACAATCCTCAGTTTGAACTATCCTCAGAATCCTATTCTGATTTGGTTTTGGAGGCAATTAGTGGGTTTATTGTTGGGAATGATCTGAGATCTGTGAAAGCCAGGTTCACTCTTTCTTGTTTGTGAGGTTTGACTGAAGCATGAAAAAGCTACAGGAAATGGAGTGGGTCTACCTTCCTAGTTGTTTTTGTCACCTATGCATTCCCACGTCCCACCTGGGAAATTGCAACTGTAACTGCTATGCTTCCTTAGCCATAAAAAGCCTGTAGTGGAAATACTGATTCAACAGCACTTTAACACTTGTGAGTGTCTTGCTCTCTCTTGCTAACTTGGAATTTTTATAGGCTCTTCTTCATGACTTGGAATTTGAGCAGATGTGCAGAAAGACGAACACATCATTACTGAATTCAAAGGGATTTTTCACATCAGTGCATTCTAAGCTGCTTAACTAGATGGCTCTTTTTTCTTCTTTTCCTTAAAAAAACAACAACAGTGGAAGAACGTGAAGTGTAAGCATAGGAAATCTGTCATATCTGTGCTGATATATCTATTCTTTCAGACTGTAAAACCACAGTCTTATATGTAATTTCAAGGGAATTGTAGAGGTTCTACACCCAAGAGATAAGAAAGCAGTATAAGTTAAATAAAACAGTATGAAAGTCATTTCTGGACTAAGAATTCCATTAACTCAGGAGAGATACATCTGTCCTTATCAGAAGGTTTAAACACCAAAGGAAATCATAATTACAGAACTGTAAATATACAAAGTACTTTAGTCACAAATAGCAAGTCAAGGTTACCTTAGTCAATTTTTAATATTTTGAGAGACCTAATTACAAAAGCGCTTGTCTCCCCTTCAGCAGACTAAGGGCAGCATAACAATATCCACTTCCACTGCTCATTCCTTGTCCTAGCCTCCTGCACAGTCAACTTGGCTAAGTGGAAGGAGTAATTCTTTAACAGATTTCAAACATTTAAAAGATAAAGGGAGATGCATTGTGCATGTTTATTTACAATTAACTCTAGTTTTATGTGGTTTAGCTTGTGTAATTTCAAAATTAATGTAATCATCGATGTAAACATACACCAAAATGCTAATGTACTCCGACTGAATTCAGTGCAAAACTGCCTGAACAGATAGGGCAAATCTGCTGTCTGCAAATTTTGAAATCTAATGTCATTATTCTAAAATTGAATATAGTATCTGGTCAGGTGTTATTAAAGATTGGTATTGTTTTGTGCTGCATAGTTGTTTATTGATATTGATTAACTTTGAACAGAAATTGATATATTTCCTGTCATACTAGCTACTATTTATTATGGCACACAGAAATTGAATTGAATGATGTGACACTAAGAAGAAAAGATCGTTTCTGATGAAGTAGGACTCAAAGCATTACTAACACTGGCAGGTATAATAGTTTTTCAGTTTAAACACTGGACAGATTTTGATGGTGGTGTTTTTTTTGTTGCTGTTGTGTTTATTTTTATTTTTATTTAATTATTTATTTATTAATGTTTGTTTTCATCTACTTCCCCTCAGATCTACCAAAATCAAGTGATTTATATTTTTTCTTGATATTTCTGACTTGATCAGAAAATAAGCCTCCAAATCTTCCAGAAATCTGTTTTCCTTAAATTTCTGCTTATTTAGTGGATATTTGAAGCACATTTCACTGTGCCTTATGGTTCATAGAATTTTACCTCAAGAATGTTTAAGTTCAGAGAAAACCTTGCTATATTTCAGAACTGCAATAATTATGGCTATTGCACATGCTTGGAAAAAAATATAGATTTGTTACAGTGAGTCTCTAAAAACAAAATGCATAGTCTATTTGTTTATAGTACGTTCAATAAGACCATGAACTTAAAATACATACTTTAAAAGATTTAATGCCAAAACTGGATGCCACCTTTTAGAATATGCTCAGTGGTGTGCTGAATACATAAACATGTCGGCAGAGATTTCTGGTGATGAACAGTGGAATATTCACTAGTCTCTTAGTGGCTATTTCAGGTGTATATTCTTTTGTGTGTAGCCATCTAGAAGTGCATACCACTATTTTAATGTGTTTCTGAAAATGTAGCCTTGAGGAACGAAATCTTCCATTAGACATACCTGAGCAACTCCCTTAAAGTCACTAAGAATTAGGTGTGAAAGCATTTAAGGGCTGATCAAGCCTAAAGGCTCTTCTCTGAAATTCTCAATGAAGTTTAAGGTTAAGGTCATACAATGACGTTTCAATTGTATGGGAAAACGATAATGCAGTGCTAGGCTAAATCATTCTTTTTACAGTATAGGAAGCCTAGCAGACTTTACCTTGCAATGTTGCACCCTTTATTGTAGAAGTATGACCAATCTGCAAATGTGCCTTTGTTGGAGTTAGATACCTAAACCCTTGTATCCTGACTACTGCAGGAAAGATATTGTATGTTTTTTGTTTGTTTGTTTTTAATATCAAATCATTCTGACTGGAACAAAGGATGGAAAAACAGTTATTTTAATTCCTTATGTTTTCCACAAAAATGTTTGCTGCACTTATCCTTCCCTTACACTCCCATCCCATTATACACATAATGCATACTCACTGCATAATGCTTTGTTATTTAATCATATATTTAACAAAGATTTTAAGGTCTGAAGTTTAACTTATCAACTGTGTAGGATTCTCATCCTCCTTGCTTTTCCAAACTATGGTTTGGTACTTCTTTTGCAAGGATATGAAGGTAAAAAATGAAGTATTCTGTGTATTTCCTTTGGCTCTCCTTTTGCATCAAGAATTTATTTATTTATTTTCCAAAGTAGAAACATAAGCCTTCAAAATTCTCTGCAGTGGAATGCTGTTATCTCTGTTTCTACTGTATCTCTGTTTGGAGCAAAGCCAAACTGTTGTGAATAATGATAAATTTCAGTTTCGTTGCTCTCAGAACCATCCAAAGAGCAATGTTCAGATCAATTTGAAATAAAATATGTGAAGTCAAACAATGCAATCTGAAAATTATCTGAAAAATCAAAATTCTGTATATAGATAAGCTTTGAGTTTCTTGGGTTTTGCTTGCTGAGTTGCTGCTTTTATTTTAGATTTCAGGGAAAAAGACATAATGGAGGTCTTGAAATTTCTCATAAGTTTTCAGCAAAAGTGAGGAGAGAAGATTTATTATAAAAAGACTAAAAGCTGTTTAAAACTTTTTCAGCATTTCATGAAGAGCTGTTGCTCTTGATTTCGATTTATGATCTAAAAATTTATTTTTTCTCATTGCCACCTGTTGAGAAAAAAGATCACAGTAGTTCACTTAACAGGTTTGTAAAAGTGTTTTTCTTTCCACAAACTATCAATAACACATTGTGTTATTCAGCATTTCAAATAAATTTTATCTTCCTCTGTTGCTTTTTAAATTTTTTTCTCATATTCTCACTCACTTGCTCTCACACTCTCTCAGTACTCAAGGATTCTAAAGCATCCAATCTAAATTTAGATACTTAACTAAATAGACCTTTATTTTGTCATATAGTAATGAGGCTGTGGCAGCCCCTTTCTATTGCAGAGGAAGTGCTCCTAGGATCCTGAAGTCCTCCTAATTTAGTTTCCTGAAATGAAGACCAGGCTCTGTGGCCCCAAGTTTTATCTTTTCCTTCCTTCCCCTCATTTATTTCTTCTGAGTTATGTAGCAATTGATGTAAGCATTAAATAAACTAGAAATGGAAACAGCACTTTTTCCATTGCTTGTGATAAACTGAATTCTCTATCAGATGTCTACATATGAACAAATATGTATTTTTATATATATATAGTAAAGACAGTAGTAATCCTTGTACTGCAGACTGTGGGATATCTTTAACATCTGGCCTGAACTGAAAATAAAATTTGATGTTTTCTTACCACATATCTTTCACTTCAGGATGGACTGTCCTAGTTCAGAAAAGTTCAGACCTAGTCATTCTCTGCAAGAAATATTTCATCCATTATTTTTTTTCTTCCATTTACAAGAATTCTATATAAAATTTGACTGCAAGATATTTATTTAGGATCCTGAGGCAGAAAGGAATATAATACTGCCCACGCATACCAAAATCCCTATAACAATGTTAGTTTCTGGTGCTGTAAACTACATATATGCTGCTGAACACATCAGTTCAGGGCAGAGATGAGTGGCTTCTGAGACAAGTGGTGCACGATTGTTCATAACCACATGATTTGGGACTGTGCCTACTCCACACATTATTGAGCTGTGGATTGACTCCTACTGGTACTCTTGTAAAGGCCATTAGAATCATAGAATCATAGAATCTTTTGAATTGGAAGGGACCTTTAAAAATCTAGTCCAACTCCCCTGCAGTGAACGGAGACATCCACAGCTATATCAGGTTGCACAGAGCCTGGTCCTTGAATGGTTCCAGGCATCTGTCACCTCTCTGGGCAACTGTTCCAGTGCCTTACCACTCTTATTGTAAAAAACTTCTTCATTACATCCAATCTAAATCTACCCTCTTTCAGTTTGAAATCATTTCCCCTTGTCCTGTTGCAGCAGACCCTGCTAAAAAGTCTGTCCCTTCTTTCTTAATAGTCCCCTTTTCATAGAATCACTGAATCATAGAATTGCGCAGGTTGGAAAAGACCTTAAAGATCATCAAGTCCAACCTCAAAACAGATGCAGAAAGGCCACTTACCAGGTCTCCCCGAAGCCTTCTCTTCTTCAGGCTGAACAGCTCCAGCTTTCTTAGCCTGTCCTCACAGAAGAGGTGTGACATCCCTTGGATCATTTCTGTGGCTCTCCTCTGGACGTGCTCCAACACATCCGCCTATCTCTTATATAGAGGACTCCACATCTGAATGCAGTACTCCAGGTTTGATCTCACCAGCACAGAGTAGAGGGGCAGGATCACATCCCTTGACCTGCTGGCCACACTTTGTTTGATGGACTTCAAAATATTTTAAAATGATGCAAGGATTGTGTTATAAACCATCAAAACAATGGTTTTATCACATGAAACAGAGGATGTGAGGTATGTTTCAGATGTGATATGGAGACATTAAATCCCAAAATGCCAAGATTTTTTTCAGTCTACCAGCATTAGTCTGCTGGGACTGTGGTAGTAGAGAACAGAGCAGTGTGAAGGGATACAAAACTGGTAGGGTTATGTCCATGCTAAATTTTAAGAAGAGTCTCTGACCTGACCTTTCCTATAAGCAGTATATCCTAGAGGAAGCTGGATGGAATGCAGCAAACAATTCTGCAGTCCAGCTGACTAGAAATCCATTTTGCTCTGGTCTCCTTTTATTTAACAGTAGAGATATGCTCTCTTTTTATTTTTTCTTATCTGTGTTTTCATATTGCACTACTGAATAGTAGCATCACTGTTTTGAAGGTTGATCTAATATTTGTCATTGAATCAACTTTCTTCTACATACTTTAAAAAGATTCATATAAATATATACACATGCACAAGCCCAGAGAGAACTCTGTTTTCAGTGCTTTCAGATATCTATGAATTGAAACATTATATTTCTTCACTATATTTATTTTACCTCCCTTTCATTTAACATTTTCCCCACCAGCTCCAGAAACTTTTGAAATATTTGCCTAACCCTTGAATATCTGTTTGTACCATTTCCTGACTTACTTCACCGAGTTTTATAAACCGTGAAGCAGATACCTTATAAACCATAAAACAAGCTGTAGTACTGGGGTTATCTTAGCAAAAAGACCCTTAATGCTCTAACAATTTTTCCTTTATAAGCAGTGTCCATGTTGCAGTGTGGGGCTGAAATCATCACATGCTTCTTTTTCTTAATCTCTTTAGTAGGCCCTAAATTCTAGTTGTGATTTATAGCTTCCCAGTAACTAGTTTCTAGTTCCCTACTCAGCAGTATCAAGTTGCTGACCTGCTCAGCAAGCATTTTCAGGGAAAGTTGTGGCACCTGGATGGTTTCCAAGTGTGCCTGGGTCTCCAGTTGTCCTGGAACTCTAGGGTTCAGTTATTTTGAACAGAAGTAACTTATCTTACAAACTGAGATAATAGTTAAAACAAAACAAAACAAAACAAAACAAAAACAAAAACAAAAACAAAAAAAAAAGAAAAGAATGAGCAACTGAATTTGGAGGGGGAAAAAAAAAGCCTGAGGTACATGACCAATATTTGGAGTGTTATTGTATGGACAGTTAATAGGATATTTATGCCTTGTAACCTTCTATTGTGTCATATGTGTCAAAGCTGACTCAAAGGAAAACACAATGTGAAGATCTTTTTTTTTTTTTTTTCTGAAAGGCTGACTGTGCCATTAAAGCTTTCCTTACTTTTTTTAGAAATAAAGCTATAAAACTATGATTTTCAAATCGCAGCTTACATATCCTAAGGAAAAAATACCTTTTTTCTTTTTTTTCTTCTCTGCTTTTTGATATCCTACACCTGATCAGAAGTTTGAATTCTAAAACCAATTCTCCAGTTGTGCTGAGTTTAGATGCTTTTCTGTTGAAAGTGAGAAAATGTATAAAAGAGTATTTTTCACTGCTTATCTGCTTGACATCTTTTTTTTAATATTTCCAACTAGCTGGCTTTAGGAAAAAACCCATGTGAAGGTATTAATACTGCAGATGGTTTTGTAAAATACGTTAGTACTGAGATGTTTGAAATACATGACAGCTTTGTACAACAGTATCTGTATTGGGAGAAATCTTGAGGAGGCTCCTTTTTAATGCCATGAAAATGCCATGTTCAGTGCTGACTTCTTTTGTGGTAGATCTTCACTGCTGCAAAAGATCTGAAATGAGTTTCTTCTGAACAGTGGGAGTCCACTTCTAGGTACTCTCTCTATTGTCTATGGAGATAAATGGGCACTTTAAAGGAACAATTCATGTGACTTGGTTTAGATATCCACTTTAGTGTGAGATGAATCACATCCAGGAAATTTCTGTTTCTCTGAAATGACTATAAAGTAGCCCAACTTGTCTTCAGATACAGGCATCTCTCTAGTAGAGATATGCGAAGTTATTTGACAGAGATCATACCCTTTCAGTGTGCTAAAGCCTCAAATTTATCAATGAGTATTATGTTTAATCCGGTGAGCAATACTGATATGAATTTAGCATTCAGATGGTGTTAAAAATCTCTGCAGAGTAACAGAAAATGGCAAAAGATAATTTGCAGTTTTAACCTTATTTGATTGTAACCAGCCCATGATTTACGTACCCAAGGTTTACTGTCAACAACTGCAGCAGCAAATGTGTTCTT
Source organism: Pavo muticus (assembly GCA_016647715.1). Classification (NCBI taxonomy): domain Eukaryota; kingdom Metazoa; phylum Chordata; class Aves; order Galliformes; family Phasianidae; genus Pavo; species Pavo muticus. The sequence goes on from JACDJE010000718.1 coordinate 159,848, forward strand.
TTTACAAAACTTAGAAATCCTAATCACCTCACAACAAGAAAGATCAAATTTTAGTTTTTCTTTAATGTTCTTTCTTTTTCTTTTTTTCCTATTTTTTTCTCTTTCTCTCTCCCTTTTTTCTCCTATTATTTTCTCCTCCTCTTCTTTCATTTTTAAACATCACTTTGAATCATTTTAGAAATTCAGTAAAATCACCTGCAATAAGTCAAACTCAACTTTTCATGCAAGAGGTCAGCTACAACTGTAGGAAGTTTACCTGAGAACTTGAAACCAGGCACAATGAAAATAAACATTTTATTTTCTATGAAATTGGTAAGTAATAAACAAATAGTTAAGACTGTGGCAAAGTCTAGAATTATATTTTCCCTGTGATTGGTGTCACATGTGAGGCAGCAGCAGATTTCTCCGTGGCTGTTTGCATTAGATGAATGCTGCTGGAGGGCATGGCAGTAGAATTGGCTTCCATCACTTACAGTTATATAATGTACTTGGAATGGAAAAAGGATGCCTCTCCATTAGAGAATCCAAAAAGCTGTGTCCCTTACTGAACCCAGTCTTTAATATGCAGGGGAGAGCTTCGGGAAGGGGAAGTCAGGGAGAGAGTGAGCTGTAACATAGTGCTGTTACACAGCTTCATAGAAGTTTTTCTTTTTTTTTTTTCCTTTGTGCCTCCTTTTTCCTCTTGCTGTGCCTGAGCATACTAATTGCTTCTTTTCCTCTTCCTTGTTCTGCAAGTGCTTCATACACTGTACTGTGCGTAAGAACACCTTACACTGGAGGTAAAAGAGTGAAGGTCACCTGGTAGCATGGCATCATGTTAGTGGAAAAATTTTACCTTCCAGTATTCCTTAATTGTGATCTTTTCAGTTATAGCTGTACTGTGTATTTTCAATCTTATTTATTTATTTATTTATTTATTTATTTATTTTTAACTTGAATGGATGGTGTGCATTTGAAGAACAGTGTTTCTTTTTGTTCTTTTAGTGGATTTTCTTTTTTTCTAACTGAGGGATGTGGAGGTCATATGAGCTGTGGCCAGAAGTGTTCCTTGGAAGACCTCGCTTGAAGTTATTTCAATAACAAGCCCAAGCACAGTTCAGTAAGAATGCCTTTATGAAAGGTTCATTGTTGAAATTTTGGAACAGTGGAGAATATATTAGTACAGGCCTGAAATATAAAGCGACAGTAAAATGAAATATGTCTGTATTTGTTTTCTCCACATTTTTTTCAAATTTTCTCAATTATCAATTAAAGTTTTGTTTTTTTTGTTTGTTTGTTTGTTTTTTTGTTTGTTTTCCCCCCCTAGAAGTGCCAGGTCTGTGAAATTAGTCTTGTGTAGGAGTGGTAAGCTAACCTGTTTTCTGGTGGTATATATTTTGTAACCTAATTAAAATCTTTGCTGCTGTTTGAATTTAAAAAAAATAAAAATCATACTCATTTTCTTTCATGCAAAAAGTCAGAGTGGCAAATTCACTTCTCTAAAGAAAAAATGAGTTTGGGAGTTAGAAACAGTAGTAATTAATAACATACCATATTTACCCTTGTCATTGGTTTGACCTTACTGCTGCACAGAATCAATGTTCCTGCTGCACCTTTTAAAAGTGCTTCCATTCATGAGACACACATAAAACCCAGAGACTGCTAGGTACTGAGGAAGATCAAGCATTTCCTCTTAAATTTCTGATATATCAGTGTCTTGAATAGATACAGATTTTATCATAGTAGTTGTAAAGAATACCTATAAATGGTCTGCCTATAAATCATCTGCTGTATCATGACTACATCAAAAGATGATACAAAATCATGAAAATTTTTAAATAAAAGTTGTGTACTTTAAAGCAATTTCTACTTAGCTTCTTAAATTCGCTTCATTGATAAGATGTTAATACTGACAAATCTGTGATATATTTTCTTTCTCTTGCTTTAAGTTTTTGTGTTTTAATGCTTTACATGCATTCTGTATCACTAAATACAAACATGATACTGATTTACATTGTTAGGAATGAAGAATTTTTGCATAGGTGACATTTCACATTTTTCAGACCTTGTCATCATTAATAGGAACTCTAGTCTATAATATTAATCGTCACTTATCTGCAGTGTCCACTAAGACGACTTACTTAATAAATCAAAAAACAGGCCAATAAACAAAAATATTGCACACAATTATAACTATCAGCTACTTAAAATAGGAGAATGAATATTAATAGTTAAATTAAATTACACTGGCACATGCAGTGCATGAATACAAAGCACAAAAGAAAAGATCTGCAGTCAATTTTAAAAATTCATACTACTGGAATTTGGAATTCAAAAGACGGCTGGACTGGTGAGTGAATATTATTGCTCTATTCACCCTGAATTTGAAGTTCACAGTTTCAAACTTTAGAGCTAAAATTACTTCTTAGGTGATGTAATTTTCCCATACATAAAGAATACAATTCCATTGTATATGTCTGTTCATGTATTCTTTTACTTTCCATATGAAAAGTATTTACCAAGATTAATTAAGTTAATTATGTTGTAAATGGGAAATAGAGTTTTCACTTTTTTTGGAATAAATCATGAGATCTGAGCTTTTTTTAAAAAGTTTATTCCTTTACTCTTTAACAAAAACAGGCAAAAAAAAAAAACCCAAACACTCTTCAATCAATAAATTGTATTTAAATATGCAAATGTCCTTTGTCTGGGAAAGGAGTATCAATCAGTAGCATTCAGACTGGCACTGATGGGCAGTATGAGTTGTCTACTGAGAACTTAGTGACTTAGGAGATGATTTGCTTTTAGGCAGAGATTCAAATTCAGGACAACGGCTCTACATTTAGGAAGAAAGTGATCATTTGTCTAAATCAGGTCTTTATTTAGACAACAGATGACAGCTGGCACTGGCTGCAGTGAGATGAATTGACTGGATTTTCCTGCAGCTCTACCTCAGGTCACATGGTAAGATGGACTCACCTGAATAGTTAGAGGACAAAGAGCTAGGATAAGGATGCAGAGAATGATCTGGAATTGAAGTTGTATTTTCTGTAGTAATAGGTTGGATCTGCATTTCCGAAAATACAAATGAAATAGCATGTTCACTTTTTAATATAATTCTCTTCCATTGGACTCTCTCATAAGTATGTTGAAGTTATTGGAAAAAAAAAAAACACCCTGTAATTCATAGAATCATAGAATCTTTTGAGTTGGAAGGGAACTTTAAGGTTCACTTAGACCAACTCCCCTGCAATGAGCAGGGACATCTACAGCTAGATCACATTGCTAGGAGCCTGGTCCAGGCTGACTTTGAATGTCTCCAGGGACAAGGCATCCACCACCTCTCTGGGCATGGTTCAGACCCCCTGATGGCAAATTACTCTTCTAAAGAACAAGTTTTGTTGCCGCAATAGCTTTGTTTCTTAAGCAGTTACAACTTTTTCTCATCTGGCACAACTGCAAGACAGTAATGAATATACAAAAAAACACCGTCTCCTTTTGTCATTTACAAGTTTGTCTTTACTGGTCTGTTTTATGATAGGAATAGTTGGTCCATTTTTGAACAGGCACTAAGTGAGTATTGTCAGGGATCTGTAAAATGTTAGGATTCAGCTTCTTTTTTGTACAAGACAGAATTTTTGGCTAGAACTTAGTTGATGAGTTGACAAGTGACTAGCGAACAGAAAAATATTAACATAGAAAAAAATATGAGGAATCTGAGTGGTTCATGGAAATGAAATTTGTAAAGTGTTTTGTTTACACTTTAGAGTGAATACAATTAACACCATGTTTAATATGTCAATAATAGACATGGATTATTAAATCACAGAATCCCAAAAGAAAATATGCATATGACTCTTTACTGTTTAAAATAAATAATGCTACAGTGTGAAAATTGAAATAAATTTAACTCAGACATTAAATACCACACTTACGTTGATCCAAACAAAATCAACTTGATGCTTTGTGTGGCTGCAGTACCTTTTCAAGTCAAGATTTTGTACCTGTGGAGGAAAAATAATAATAAGTATTGAATTTCTGGAGAAGCATACATTGTGTTCAAAACATAACTGGTGTTTCTATACAAGGTTTTTTTGTTTGTTTGTTTGTTTTGTTTTGTTTTGTTTTTAATTATTCATTTATTTAATTAATTATTGAAAGGAGGTAAGTCTCATCTGGTGACAAATAATTGTAGATATTTATCTGTATCTGTATCTAGAATTTGATTTCCATAGATGGATCTGGCACTTGGTCAGACAGGAATGTATTTGGAATAACGCCAAAAATAATCTTGATTCTTCCAGTCTTCAATTTGGTGTCCATGCTGCATCTTGACATTTATCTTATTTTGCTTCAATGCCGCTACTGCTTCAGCATGCCAATGGTGATTTAAGTGCAATCATAATTTTTCCAACTTATTTCCACCAGCCTATGTTTATAATCTTTCAAGTCCTGTTTCAGTTCCATCCTTATTTTGAAAATATGTTTTAATTTTGTCTCAACATTGTTTTTTCAAAAACATTTTGGGATGGAATTTTGCATAAAACTCAGTGTTTTTTCTTTTTGTGCATATTCTTTTTACTAGGAAAAAAAAAATCCTTTAAAGTAAATGGCATTAGCATAATATAATATTTCATGATTCTTTGCAAAACAGTTACTTTAATCTTATTTACAAACTGGATTCATCTCATGTACTCAGTGTATTAATAGATTTTTCATCTTTACAACAGATGTGATACAAATGTAGAATTATTTTATCACTATAAATCACTATTTTATCTTCTAAACCAAATGAGCTTTCTTCATGTGGAAGAAATGCTGGAAGAACATATAATTTTTGTTAGTGTTGGTTTCATAAACATTTTGATTAAATTTTATCAACATTATTATTAATTAAGAAATTCTTACTACTTTCTCATTTTAAAACAAGAAAGAATAAAAATGTAAAACAACTAGATAAATTTATGTGATGAAAAGATAAGGCAAATGGGAAAAATCTATGCAGACAGATTTAATTATTTAAACATTTAGATAATCTATATTTTTTAAGGTTATTTAGAGACAAATCCTTATATATTCAATAAGCAATGTATGACCATTAGTGTTTCATTGTAGATATTTGCATCATCTTCATCACTGCATTTTCTAATTGTCTAATTTTAATTTATTTACCACATACGCTCTCGCCAGGGCAAAGCAAATTAATCTTATTTATTTAATATAGTGATTGACTGTTTTAATCTTCTCCTATAGATACTGTATCACACATATGTCATACTNGGTTATTTAGAGACAAATCCTTATATATTCAATAAGCAATGTATGACCATTAGTGTTTCATTGTAGATATTTGCATCATCTTCATCACTGCATTTTCTAATTGTCTAATTTTAATTTATTTACCACATAAGCTCTAGCCAGGGCAAAGCAAATTAATCTTATTTATTTAATATAGTGATTGACTGTTTTAATCTTCTCCTATAGATAATGTATCACACATATGTCATACTATTGAATTCCCATTTTTCTGAGCTGTTGTTTTACCTACTTTTGAGCACACAACTAGGATTGTGTATAGTTCAAATCTAAAACATAGTTCTATTTTTATTATTGTTATTAACATTTTTTATTCTGTATTCCTGAATCTTCTAATGGAATTATCCAAAAGAAGGCATTTTCCTGAAATTCTCATTCCCGGTTGTCCATATTTACTGTCTATAACTAGTTGAAAGGAGGCTATAGTGAGGTTGGCATCTTTTCCCAGGTAACAGCGACAGGACAAGAAGGAACGTCTCTAAGTTGCTCCAATGGAGGTTCAGGTTGGATACTAGGAAAAATTTCTTCTCAGAAAGAGTAGTTAGGCATAGGAATAGGCTGCCTGAGGAGGTGATGGAGTCACTGTCCCTGGAGCTTTTCAAGAAAAGGGTAGGTGTGGCACTGAAGTACATGGTTTAGTGGGCATGGTGGTGAAGTGTTGACGATTGGGCTGGGTGATATTAGTGGTCTTTTCCATCCTTTATGATTCTATGATATGTCACAGTAGCATTATATTTGAGCCATTTGTGAGCAACTATTTTATATGAATTTTCCATGTTTCCAATCTGTCAAAGTGTCTTCCACAGACTGTTCTTACTGATTTATTTTTTTTTAGCATTCATACATAATCCTGGTCAACAAGCTCCTGGCAAAAAAATGGAAATCTCATGAACCTAATGGAAATACAGGCACCATAGCATACTTCTGTGGTTCGCTGTCCTCACATGCATAACCAGTGATCTTTGCTTCATTGTATGCCCCAAGCCAAAACAATCCAATATAGTAAGCAAGAGAATGAAGAGATAGGAATGCTATGAAAGTAAGAAATTTACTGTGATTAAAAGAGGATCTGATGAAAATAAATATGACTTGTATCTAGAAAGCTTAAGAAGCTTTGTGGTTCCCAGCCAAAACAACAAACATTTTCTGGGTGTCCAGTCTAGCTGTGTGCTTTCACAA